>LVTN01000052.1:352184-466402 GCA_001649415.1 Musa itinerans | reverse complement strand
TATATATATATATATAACATTATTTGAACGTGATCAAACCAAACCACGTTAGAGGTTGACATATTACAGAAACAAATACTAAATTCTTAGTGGAGTTGTGCCCGAATCGAACTCGAGTTCGAGTTTTAACTTATGCACGAGGTTCGAACTATTTTGACACCCAATTTCCTTCTCTGTGGATCTCGCAACATATCACATCCCAATTTCCAACATCAGCGGGTGGGGAAGAAAGATCCAAAAGGACCGTCCAAGAAACCCACAGAGCCCACCTTCCTTTCAAACCTCATCACGTTTGAACAGCAACACACCTAAAGACGCCAAATAATGAATGGCTGGTTAGGTGCTGCTACCTTGTGCTCTGTCCTCGTCTCCGACCGACATAGAATAAATGCAGCACAAAATAAACTTGATCTAAAATAAAAGAAAACATTCCTGGACACGAATTGATTAGAGTGGCCAATGGAGCCACAATCCCAATGTTGCGCTATCAGATGTGGGTTGCTCGGTCACTAAATAAACTTGAGATTGGAGTTCGCATATCTCATCCGTCTAAATCTCCCACATATCATTTTACGGGTATGCACAGAAGTGGCCAAAGTTTATCCATGTCGTCGAGTGGGCGACGGTGGCGTCCGATCGCCGAGCGCGTTGGCATCAAACGGTCCCCATGAGTAAACGTGGCGGTCGCGGAACGAGTCGGAGGCCCGCCCCCGTGACCTCACCGTCTTACCGAAAGGTGTCCGGCCGGTAGCTCCCCTCTCTCACCCGTTTCACCGTTCATCTCGCCCCTCTATTTAACTGCCGCAACTCTGAAGAAGGCACTAACAGAGGAGCTGCTTGTGATCTCCAAGTCAATACTATCTGCTGCAGAAGAATATGCCGATCGGTAGCATAGCAATCGGAGCGCCCCGCGAGGCGAGCCATCCCGACACGATCAAAGCCTCCCTCGCGGAGTTCATCTCCACGCTCATCTTCGTCTTCGCCGGCGAGGGCTCCGGGATGGCTTTCAGTAAGCTTCATCTCCTCCCCTCGAACCATACCGACAGTCGAACGTGTTTGATGAATTAACTGTCTGATGGCAGATAAGCTAACAAATGACGGCTCCACGACGCCAGCAGGCCTGGTGGCGGCGTCCTTGGCCCACGGCTTCGCCCTCTTCGTGGCGGTATCAGTCGGGGCTAACATCTCCGGTGGTCACGTCAACCCGGCCGTCACCTTCGGGGCCTTCCTCGGCGGCAACATCTCTCTGATTCGCGGGATCCTCTACTGGATCGCGCAGCTGCTCGGCTCCGTCGTCGCCTGCCTGCTTCTCAAGTTCGCCACCGGTGGACTGGTCATCTCCCACGCAAACTCGATGGCCATGTCCCCGTTACCGTCGGCGTGACTGACACATTTCCGCTACGTCCACGTGCAGGAGACGTCGGCCTTCTCTCTGTCGTCGGACGTGAGCGTGTGGAACGCCGTGGTGTTCGAGATCGTCATGACCTTTGGGCTGGTGTACACGGTGTACGCGACGGCGCTGGATCCGAGGAAGGACGACCTGGGAGTCATCGCGCCCATCGCCATCGGGTTCGTCGTCGGCGCCAACATCTTGGCGGGCGGGGCGTTCGACGGCGCGTCCATGAACCCGGCGGTCTCATTCGGCCCGGCGGTGGTCAGCTGGACCTGGGACAACCACTGGGTGTACTGGGTCGGCCCGTTGATCGGGGCGGCCATCGCAGCTTTGGTCTACGACGGTGTCTTCATCGGCCAGGCGACCCACGAACAGCTTCCCACCTCAGATTACTAGGCGTGATTGGGTTGGAATTCCCACTCTGTTCATGCAGTGTTTTGGGAGATGATCTCCCACTGCCCAAATGTGTGTAGTTGTGCAACATGAAGTATATATAATGTCACCTGTCGTTCATTATGTCTTTTAGAAAAAGAAACTAAATCATTTTGTTTGTGATTATGAATTTAATTTTTTATTATTTTAAAATAATAATAATAATAATAATATATTAATCGATGTAATATAAATCAATCGAATTTGTCACACAGTCAGTCAAATATGAGGCTTATTTTAGGTAACGTCTTTGAAGCGGATGGCGGGAGAAAATAACGGCTTACTTGTAACGGATTACGACCGTGTCGGGTTGGCCGTTATATCCCGTCAGAAACGGGGCTTTAAAACCTTGCTTGCCCGCTCCCTTCCCCGTTGCAATCTTCTCTTCCCATTCCATCACCCACTCCGCGATCAAGATCGGAAACCCTAACCCTCAGTCTTTCGAATCCTCTGCAAGAGTCGAAACCTCGTTGATCTAGTTAGACTCCAGCCGCTGTATCGGATTGCAGGTGCGCAATGACGATCGAAGGATCCAGTCATGGTATGCGTTCGAGTTCCTTGCGCGTTCCTTCTTGATTTTATCGGTGGATCATGTACTGATGGGTTTGAGTGTTTCGATCGACCATAGGGATTCCTGGTATGTTTTCTTGGGTTCATTCACAACCCTAAAGGAGAAAGGTAAGGAGCAACACTACCCCATTTAAAGATCATAACATCGAATCTTTTGTGTTCGGTGAATCAAAATTCTCATTGCCTCTTGGTAGTTGAAAGGTCTATATGTTTGTTTGTGAGAAGCAGCAGCTGACGAGACATGCAATTCAATTGTTCCATTGGCTATGTTGTCCTTCTAATGCTTTCTTGATCGAAGTTTCTTTTCCTTCTCCGAGTGTTCTGTTCAAGATTGGTCTTATTATTTGCTTAAGAAAGGCATAATGGGTTAAAAATATGGAATAAGTCCAGTGAGTTTTATGGTATAATTTAGTGATTCTTCTTGCTTCAGCTCATCTTGCAGGAGTCTTCTGTTGCTTTAGGTCCATCTATAGGGCTGTTTTCTTCAGTTTCAGATATATATTGTCTTTCTATAAAATCTGGTGGAGTTTTTATCTTTGTCTTGTTGTTATTATGGTCAAGCAATCATTTTGGTTTAGAAGATAAAGGCTTTAAGAATTGATTGGTCACCATAATCCTTATAACTCTTCTATCTTAACCAAGAACAGGTCTTTTCTATTATGGCTGATTGTAAATAACTCTTAAAACCTTTTGAGGTACCTCAAAACAAATTCCACCTGCATTATATTCTAAGAACACTTTAAGACTAGTCTCAGTCAGACAATTTGATGCAAAATGACTGCAATTACGTATCTGAGACTTCAAAAATATACATGCATATTCACTGATGCCAGAAATGCACAACTATACCTCAAGTTAACCTTCAGAGGATGCCACACTTAGTTGAACTAGTTGAAAATTGCTTTTTCCGAATTCCAAGTTGTCAAATTTTTTTAGCTAAATTTGTATTTTAGGATACCCACAATGATTATTTGATACCTTACTGCCCCTTTATGACTCCTAAGAATCCAGGTTCCGCACCACTCTGATGAGAGGCAGGTGATAATAAAGTTGCACCACCTGTCAACCTAGAAATTCAGATCAAAGTTAAACATGTATCAAATTTTGTTCCCTATCACACTTGTTGAGATATGGAAATTTCTCTCTTTTTCATCTTCTATCCGTATTTTGATGCATCAAGACAGTGAAAAAGAAAAACTATAAGCTGAAAATCTTGAATATCTCTAAGAAGAAAATGATTGTGTGAATTTAGTCAAAATGAAATTTAGCAGATTGAAGATGCATATTGGAGGTTACCAGTTCATACATCCATCTGATGAATAGCTGCATGATGTGCTGTTCTACTTTTCCTCTAGTTACTGTGGTTATCATAAATATCTCCAAATTTAACATCAATGGTAAAGGTGGATAGCCACTAGTTGACTACAAAACTGTTTGACAGACCATTCCTCAGTGGAATATCATCTGATAGATTATTCAGACATGTATTTCTTCTATGAGTAAAAAAACAATTTGGATGAATAAACTCATTAGCTTTCATTTACTGATGCAGTTTGTTGGCAATAACATTAGAAATGTAAAGGTTTCATTAGTTATGAAGTCTGGATTGTATATAAGGAAATAAACATTAAGTGTAAGTTCCATGTCCTGTATTTCAACATTGAGCACTTTAAATCTGTTGAAAAACTATGGAGGAGACAGTCACTCATGCCAAAATTTACAACTTCAAATTTTTTTGATAATTAATTAGTTTGATTTGATATGGTGGTTTTTCAAATTATGAAACTTTAACGATTTCTATATGTCGGCTTTTATCAAAGTTCCAGGATTTTTACTCTCTGGGACTGATGATGTTATTTATTGCAAGATTTCATTATACTGCACTTTAACTCTCTACATTCTTTTAAGGTGTATACTTTGACAGTTTGACCTTTCCACTCTGTGATGGGCATTCTATAGACATTGAGGAACCTTCTATAACCTGCATTAGGAACTATATTATCTTATAGACTCCTGGAATTTGTGGTTTTAGTTTAGTTGGTTAATAAAGTATGGATCATGGTATTTGTATCTTACATCAGTGAATTTTTTTATCATGTTATTATTACATGTATTTCATTCTACCTGTAAATTTTATTGTCTGCTTGTTTATGGTCATTCTGCTAGATACAGCCTTATTGTTGCCTACAGTGTAAATTATAGTATTAGTTTCCAGTAGGAAGATGTCTCATATTGTGAGCTCCACCACTTTAGTGCTCTTGAGAAGAGTTATAAAGGCACTTGTAGCCAACAAGTTGCCTTAACCTTAGAATTAACTCCTCCATGGTACATGCTCACTCATGAAATAAATATGTTTTCAGAAAACTGATACATTCTTCTCTCTCATGACTGCCTGTTGCTGTAAAATTAAGTTATTATCTGTTTTCCAAATTTTACTTCAGAAGTATATTTTAATATATGATTAATTGCCATAATAGTTGCAACCCCAATCATTTCAACTTTCAGCTCTTTGAACAAGTTGTCTAAGCATACATTTAGTCACTGAGTAGTTTGCTAGAGTGGCTTAGTTTAAAAGATTGAACACAGCTACATGTCGACAATAACATTTCGAATTTTCACATGATACTCTTTTTTGAATCTGTTGAACCTGATTCAGTTGTTGATCGACAATATTTACTTAAAGCCTGATTGATTTGTGAAGATAGATTATAGGATTGCAAGCATACAATAGATCTCATCACAAATGCTTTCCTCCCACTATTTGCAATGTGAACAGCCATGGAAGTTCTGCAATATCAAGATCCGGATCATGATAGTCTTCTTTGTATTGTTGAACTTGATGTATGGTGCCACCATATATTTGATAAAGGTCACCTAGAGTCTTTACAGAGATCTAAGCTCTATATCCCTCCTGGACTTAAGTTTTCTACACTTAATTGTCTGTCATGATTGACAGTCATGAGAATAGTGAGTTCCGCAAGTCCACATATGGTCCAGTAAATTGGTCTTTCTGCCACATCTCAAGTATCAACCATCTTGCAAAATGAAATTGATAAATGTTTCCTCAAGTGGACTATGGCATTTGGCCACTATATTTCACAGTTTCTAAGCTGTTGCTGATGTTTTGTATGGTAGCTTCATTCAAACTTCAGGTTGGTTTGGTTTATTTGAACTGGCTTGGGTTTTAGCAAAGTGCAATGGCACATAATTACTGTCCACTTGATTAATTTCTCATGCTTCTAATTTTAGATCATTCAACAATGACAAGCCTAATATGAAATATCCAGTTCCATGGCTGCAGTGGCAACAGAATGTTCCAAAAGCTAACATAAGGAAAATATTTGGACTTTTTGAGTATGAGTGACAAAGAGTTGATTAGTATTTAATCATCATTCCATCTGAAATTACTGGAAGGATGCAACAGTCTTACCACATAAACATTATGGTATATGCATTGGAATTTCCATCATATTGTTATAATTCACAGAAGAATTTGTTCAGAGAATAACAGTCAATCGCTTTAGTAAGGCGCAGTTGGGCCAACTCACAGGATATAAGATGAGCTCTTATACTTCAATTCTGTGATATATTGGTGCCCATCTATGAGCATAAACCTGCAGAAACACATTACTAGGGACACTTTAAGATAAGCTCTGATACATAAATTTTATGATACATTGGTGCCCACCTATGAGTTCCTGCAGACACAAGTTTCTATATGGTTTCTTTTTCATGCACTTAGAAAAAAGAAATGAAAGGATAATATAGTTATTATGTAACTAGGATTAGAATATATGTATGAAAATAAGGTAACACTAGCTTGGAGTTGGGTTATATATTATGACCGAGTAACTTTAGGCTTAATCAGGATAGCCTCTTGTTTGTGTTACAGTAATTTTATCTTTATTGCTCCATACTTAATGAGTGCTTGTTTGAAGACAATAAAAAACTTATGCAGAAATGGAGAGATAAAGGAAAGGTGTGTATGGCATGTTGCATTCCTTACCAGAAACATAAACTGGATGAGTCTCAAGGTTAGCACACAGTTTTAGTGCTCTTGGTGCTTTGGGTTGGATGGTCCTTGAAAACCATATCCGAAGTTTGATGATGTGATTGTTTTGTCGTGCTTTGAATTTTCGAAGCTTGAATCTTAAACATCTCATTCATGACATAATTGACTAGTTGGCATATGAAACAAGCTTGATATCAAACTAGAATGGTCATCAAGAGTAGTAAGTCTGTACTATTTAACGTTAATTTTTACCTTAAGTTCAGTGTTACATTATGGCTTATACTGCTTCATGTTGTCCACTATGTAGGCCCAAGCTTTTTTCTTTTAATTTTTCCTTTCCTCTCTTACTTGCTGACATTCACTTGACCACCACCACCTTCTTCAAAAGGAATATTTGCAAGTTTTAAGGACCACCATGTTGATTCCTTTCTTGTTATATAGCATTGTTTTTTATGTCAATTGGGTATCATGTTCAGCCCAGATTCAGCTGTGCTTTCTTAAAATATTAATTAGTATGTCATCAAGGAGGCTTCTCTCTCACACACATGCATGCACACACACACAGATTGAAGGGAGCAGTTATTTTACACCTAAACTAAAATATGCTGTTTCCATGTTCCTTTACATTTCCAGCCATTTAATCAGATCATGCTGGTTTAAGTGACCTGAATACAAAGACAACCTGTGATCATTCAATTACCATGGTAGTGCTGATTGAGTCTGGTATCCTTGTTGATCAACACTTCAGAATGGTTCGGTTCTTCAACCAACCTTCTATTATTTAAACCTTTGTTACGTTAAGCTAATGAACTCAGATACTTAGTTGATGCCTATCACATCCTGTTAGATCAATGCATCATGAGCAAGAACAACTACTAACTCATTAATAATCCTTCTGACTACTGGATTCTTATGCAGTTTTGTAGGTACATTGACTTTGTAGATTGTATTATTTTCATTCACATTAGAAGCTTCAAGTACATTAATGTCCCTCTTTCTTGGTTCAGCATCATTATTGGTACATACTACCTCTCCGCATACTGAGAATCTTCAGCAAACTGATATTCTTTTCAAAATCCTACTTTGGAAAATACTATATGTCAACCACTTAATGAATGCCATGCATCAAACTTCTTCCATTAAGGTGTTGTCTTTTTTTTTCTTTCTTGTAAACATGATTCCATTTCACCAAAGCCTTAATAATGTTAAAGTATGCTATGCGATCATGCTATCCTTGAGATGGAACTGTAAGGAGTACTTCTATTCAGAACATCTTGTCAAACCATGATGAGCATGCATGATTAATATGACATAACCACAATCATGTAAACTCGTCAGGTAAGTTTGTGAAATTAGTGAGAGAAATGTTTTTTACACTACCAAACCAAGGATTTAAATCTTGGTTATACATCAATTTCAGTATATTAAGCAATATATTAATCACATTGCCTGGTATTGTTGGATAAAATAACATAAAGCAAAAATGAATCATATGATACCGAGACATTTTGATACTGGTATTTGGTTGGAGCAGCATATATTGATCCATACCCACCTGTATGGTTGACGATTGAGATATGGTGTCGAACATCCACATGTTTATGTGTTTGAATATCTGCTTCGGCATTATTCTTCAATTAAGTTTTGTTTCCATTATTATTCCATAAATTATGGCTTAAGAAAATAAAGCATCATCATATAGTTCTTAATGGATTTCCTGGGAGTTTGCCCAAGTGGGTGTAGGAAGCATTTTCTACTTGGTAACTAAATCATGGCCACTTTCAGATCGTTTGGTCATACGTGGGTGGATGGTTTGACCAGCCACGAGTGTATATTGATACATATCATGAGAATCAAAGAGCCCATAATGGAATTTGTTGTACTTGCAAGCATTTAGGACCTATGTCTTTTGTCATGGTTTCAGTGGAAACAACTAGGCATTCCCTGACCTCCGACAGAGGTTCTACATTTATTGTAGGTCATTATTTTCTTTAGTCCACATGGTAAAATTTTTGTATTACCATAATTGACAATTGTGGTGTCTAAAAAACTGCACTAAACTTGGATTCGGTTATTTTCTTTAGTCCACATGGTAAAATTTTTTTATTACCATAATTGACAATGTGGTGTCTAAAAAACTGCACTAAGCTTGGATTCGTAGTGTGGTAAGATTAGATATGGATCAACTTTAACTTGTTTGACAGGCTAAAAAAAATTTTGTGATGCACGAATATTATGGTGTTAATTGAAGTTTCATCTTCTATACATCATCTAGGTTAGACTTTTATATGTGACATTGTGAATTATGATACAAGTATTGTGATGCATGTTTAGAGGCTACTTTCACGCTAAGATTCTATTGTGTTCAATTTGCAGTGGAACAACATAATCACTGTGCCAAACAGTATGCTTGAATGCAAGAGAAGAGATGTAATGATTCTGCATTCCAGTAGTGGGGCCAATATTATTCAACGTGAATCAGTGGGCACATATACAATCTTTCTTACACAACAGATGTTTGACAGGTATGCACTGACGCATTAGCTTTATTTTATTCCCGAAGATAATGCTATGATAATTGGGAGCACCACCACCCAAATAAAAGGTGTAAGGCCGAAAGTTCTTGGAGTAGAACATTTCCTTGTCACTACTTTAATTGCCCTGTGGCAGCCACACAGTCTCACCATCTTGCATGATCACTCTTGCAATTCCCATATATGTGATATTTATCATGCCCTTGTTTGGGAGACATCTGATGTTAGATATCATGCATCCACATCTTCAGTAGAAAATAGTTGAAGGTTGAAAGAAAATTGTGCTGTCCCTACTACCCCTCTCATCTCCGTCTTAAAGGCCTTATCATGTGGAGTGTGGCAGAAAAGTTTGAGGTTACATACATTGCTGAAACACACACTTTGGGGAAGATAAAGTGGTTTTGTTGAAACACTTTGTTCTCTTTACAAAACAATATTTTGGGCCATTCCTACTTGTAGGTTTTGCTGATATAAACCTTTTCATGAAAAAAGCTTAATTCCTGTTAGTTACAATGGATTTGTGCTGGCTTTGACATTATAATATAATCCATATTGAAGTATTATTGGTGTTTGCAGTAATTAGTGGTTTTGAGTAAAATCCATGAAATTTAGTTGGTGGTTCCCAACTAAAAATACCAAGTACTGAAGGAACACGTGTTTCCTTATCAACAGCAGACTGTTCAGTAGATTAGTCTATTACTTGCACGAAAACACCTGAGTTCCGAGGCCTTAGTTTCAGTAACTGGTGTGTCAGCTCTCCATCCAAATCTGCCCCGTAATCTGAAGATTACATAGATTTCCATATATATCATCAGCATAATGTTTTGTTCATATCACCTTCATCGATTGATATACAGTACCTGAAGAACTGTGTCTGCTGATGAATAATAATCTACCTTGATGGGAGAGTGATTCTTAGAATAAACATACATCAGAACAAGCTTTTTATATAGATAACAGAGAACTTCCCACATTTCTGTAGTTGTTACAGTAGATACCAAGGATTAACAGAGATCAACTGATCTTTGTCGCAGGGACTAAGGACTCGCATGCACGATTTCACTACAATTTACAGAGAGACCATGCTGCGTCAACAATTAGAGAGCAAGAGGTCAGTCATGGGATACAAGTCTTCGTCCTCCATCCTCCACAGCGACGCAGAACAGTCTTCCCATATGGGGGAACTCACCGGAGGGCATTCCATGTTGCAAGCCGATCCGCCCTTGTATTCGTCAAAGCTCAGCTCGGTGACGGATTCCGATGCGGCGATCTCATTCCAGATCTGATCCATGGTGTACCCCTTCCCTTCGTAATCGTTCACTTCAAGCCCTGAGATCAACGAGGTTCCCTCTGCAGTGCTGCAACCTTCATGCTTTTCCGCCCTGAGCTCCGAGATGTTACTAGAGGACGAGGAAGACTGCGAGGGAGCAGAGCTCGTCCGCCGCTCCTGTGCCTTCTTCCTCATGTGCGTCCTCCAGTAGTTCTTGATCTCGTTGTCGGTGCGCCCCGGTAGCCGCCGAGCAATGCGAGACCACCTACAGAGCAGACATATTCGGATCACTGGACTGCAAGCAATAAGCCATGCTGATAAGCATATGAAGACAAGTGAGGAAGACCTATTGCCCCATTTGGCATGGAGTTCAAGCACAAGGTGTTCTTCCTGGGGCGTCATGCGCCCGTGCTTGAGGCCGGGATGAAGGTAGTTGACCCAGCGCAGCCTGCAGCTCTTGCCGGTCCTGTTGAGACCTGCACAGAACAAGGAGGCATGCAGATGTCAAAGCCAGTGCCTTCCCCCGCCATCCTAAGTGCCTTACAGGCCTACCTATCCCCCGCCACCGCTCAAACCTGACACCTTGGCTAAGAAATCCCAACGACGTTCACCGAACAAGCGCACAAACCATACCAGTTGAAGGTCCTCCTGCTCCGTCCACGGCCCCTTCCGTGTGGCCGCCGCTGCTCCCGTAGGCGGCGCATTCGCCATCACTGCACGGCACACTCTGTTCAGGTACGCCTCTCTCTCTCTCTCTCTCTCTCTCTCTCAAAGGTGTGATTCTCAATAACTCGGAGGCCGTAGGACGCCACCCACGGGGTTTTATAGCCACCGTAGCCATGGCCAGGTGATGTCATGTCGAACTCACAAAATCTAGCACGCAATTTAGCTTCTTTATGACATCCTAGTAACCTCTAGCGATTAATGGGTGTGCTGGAGAAGCTTTGGTTGGACTCTTGCTAATAATGCGGGCAGTGAAAGGGACAAGCGGGAGTCCGATGGCTAGGGCGACTCCATGTCCTCGGAGAGGTCACGCTCTTTGTTGCGTTGCCTTTCAAAAGACAAGTGAAAGTAGCCACTTGGTGATTTACGAAAGGTGGTTTGAGCCCTTAATATATTATTAGTATGTGTTGCTCAGCCACCAAAAGAATAGTGAAAAAGGAAGAGAAGCTTTTAGTGAGTTAGATTCTTCTCTTGCCTCATTGGATGCTACAATTTTTAGTCAAACAAAAGAGTTATGCTAACAAGTGTAACCAGGAAGAGTGATAGCTTGTTACCTCGGGAATGTCTCGAGTACTTGCTGCTGGAATGTTTCGATACACAAGTACCATATCTGACCTACTTGCCAAATTTGAGAGCACATTGTCTTTAGCTAAACAAGATATGGATTTTTTTGGAAAGGTAAGTGGCGGATTCAATTTCATGATCTTGCTATTAGCCCAGTCAAGATATTTTTAGTTGACTGACATTTTAAAATGTATTGGAGGATGATTCAAATACTGAACCTTTAGGCCTAGTGTACCACTATTCTTTTTATTATTATTATTATTATTACTTAACAAGTAAGACAAGAATAAGAATTCTTTCAAGTATTTTGAGTTTAAATCCCATATATGAGATAGAGCATTACTTCATAAGTGACTTGCCCTTCCTTACCTATGCAATGATCCACACTCCTTTAATCTTTTAGTCGTCTAGCAGCATTCTAGATTTGATCATAATTTCCCCTGCTCTTCCCAGGCATTATTTGTTCATGAATCGGCAGTCGGTCCTCCTTAAATCACTAAAGTGTTTTGTGATAAAGGGAGTTGGTGTCTTATCATTAACACCGAGGCAAGTCCTGCCGTGATAAAAAGCCCGTGGGGTTCTGTTTATGTGTAACATCACCCTCCCTTGATTCAACTCATGCCTCTTCCTCCTCCCGTGATGTGGCCATTTTTAAAGCAATATCTTGGAGCACTAGTGCGTGCATACCATGTCAAGGAATCAAGCCGAGTGCTGAGGACTGCGGTGCTGACACTGACCCATTACCCACACACACGGACACGGTGGTACGGGCTGCACCGAGCCTTGTCGATATCAAAAGCGGAACAGAGAAGCCGTAGAAAAGCGTGCAGTGTGGCTCAGATACCAAAGCGGATCCTTTTACATTTTTGAGTGCGGAGTAGCTCGAGGCCGAGGCATCGTGACGTGGATGCCACCATCCCGTCTTTTTTGCCCCCAACTTGGCCCTGTGTCTCTCATCTTCCTCCGCCTGCATCCTTTTGGCCTCCTTCAAGCCTGCCATTATTCTACTCCCACCGATGCATCACAAATCTCATCTTCTTCCGTGATGTGTTGGGAGGGTGTGTAGCAGTTGGCACCGGATGTGGTCGGTGACGGGATATTATTTGTTATCATTTTTGGTTAGCAGCTGCTTTGTCTTGTTTCCGGGAGTCGTCGACTGCTTGTTCGATGTATTGCCTCGCTGCATACGAGATGGAGGGAGGCATGTGGACAAGTGAAGGAAAGAGACGTCGTATTTATTATTTGGTGGAGGGTCTTCTTCCGACCCCTTTCTGTCCCCTTAAGTCCGAACCCTGCTTTGCTAGCTCCGAAAGGTGTGGCTTTAGGGATGGTGGTGGAGAAGAGGTTGTAACGAGTGCAGGAAAGATCGATGTTGTGGCAATTACGAGTTGCAATTCCGTGGTGCCTCCAAGTGTTGTTCCTTGTGATCGTGTGCACTTTTGCTTACAACCATAATCCATAGGCACACTAAGGAACAGCATTCTTACAGGAAAGTGATAGGTGTGGTGGTGTCTTTCTTTCTTTCTCGATAAATACTTGTCGAGCACATACATGCCCATGGCTCGAGCCGGTCGAGGGATTCGACTAGAAGCACACCACACACGCCCCACAGTGTAAGAAAGGTGCAAATGGAAGCCACATAGTGGCATGGCCTGCAGCCTTTTGTTCTTCCACAAATTTCTATGGACCAGTTGGGTGGCGAAATGGTGGTCGTCCGTGATGGTGTGTCGTGTCAGGCTCTTCTGTTTCATTGGAGTGTTTTCTCACAATGTTTTTTTTTTTTACTTTAGCTCAAAATCTCGTCTTGACGGTTTGTACATCCATTGTCCTTTCATCATAATCCATCTCCCTAATGTCGTATGGCGTACGATCTCCTGTTACTACTGATTGCACTTCATCTATACACTCAATCAAGACAACTTAATTAGGCCTCCCAGAGGCAAAATTGCTCGGCCTACAGCCCACAACACATAAAAACCCAGCCCCTAAGCCGCCATAGCCCGTAGCACATCATAAAGCTATTCTAACTTCATTTTTTTCTTTTCTTTTACTGATTAGATTTTAATTATTGGACACTCTCGGTGATACATAGACAATCGAATCTCTGCTACGCATTGACAACCTTGAAGTCGATCGTAGAAGGTAGTATTAGGGGAGGAAAATCGATCTACTCCAAGACATCAAGAGGTTGTTGAGGATTTAGGTTGTCAATGAAGTGGTCGTCGTTATTGAGATGCCATCTGGGAACTTGCAAAAGAGGGAAAGTAATGATGCATTACACTACTAACTCATCCGGTCAAGGACTATCATTTGGGCGACAGTATGGGTGAAAAAACATGCACCCCTCCGTTGCGACGGTCGACAAGAGCATGATCCTCCTGCTCTTGCCCACCTTGATCTTTGAAAGGGTCGCATGAGATAATCGCATGGTGCATTAATTCCCGATAGTGAGGTTCATCCCGCTCTTTTAGGGTCATTTATTGCAAGTGATCTATCACCCTAATTTCGAGAAAGCTTACATGTTCGATTGTAAAGAGCATTAATCCCAGGTGACATAACTCAATTCTTAATTTTTTTCTTTCTGAATGTCTGGCACAATGGATCATCCCCTGCTTATTCTAGACAGGTTTCATCCTTAACAAACAACACTCTCGCAATCGACCTTCTCTGACCTGATGCCACCCGTAGAGAGGTGTGCCCACTAGTCGTCAACCTCACTTCATCGGTCGCTCAGGTATAAAAGTCAGTCCCAAAATACTAAAAACGGATAGCATTTCTACTATTTTTTTACCTCCCAACTAATTTTATCATTTGAGGAATTGGGTTGAGAACATCTCCCAACACTGATCGCTTGTATAAAAACTTCGACGAGGCTAAAGCGCACCTTAGGATGATGTCAAATCCACCTCTAGCAAATAAGCAACGTCTTGGGATCGTGCTGATCGGCTCTACCTCCCTCTCTAACCGCCTCTCATGAAACCCTATGGGTTCCTCGGAGGAGTTTGCATCTTCGGAATCGAATTAAGTTGTGTCGACTCTATGGTCAACGTCATCGAGGTAATTAGCATTAATTTTTTATTATTAGAGACAATGCAATCATTTCAATTAGGCTCTTTCTTAGCTATTGATAAATTATATCAATTAGCACTCAATTATGTGCCAAAAACCAACTTTGTCCTTAAAAGCAAAAGCAATAGACATGAGAATATCCTGATGAAAAAGGGCTTGCTTGAAGAAATGGATAAAGATCAATCAGCGGAGCTTCCATCTTTTATTTTCTTGTTAGGATGACTAATGTATAATTGATCAAAAATATCCTTATTTTCCTTTTCATGTGGTTTCTAATTTTCTACCAGATTAAAAAAATTTATGTTACCGACAAGGGAGGCATGTGGTTTCTAATTTTCTACCAGATTAAAAGAAATTTATGTTACCGACAAGAAATAATCCTTAGCTTACCATCGCCAATGCTAAAAAGTCTTGGTCCCCATAGACCAAAAGGATAATTAGCACTTACTCTCTTCTGATCATAAAAGTTTTTTGAGGAAAAATAGCTTCAAAGTCAAGGGGGGAAAAAAAACCCTACAAAGAAGAAAGGCTCAAGAAATATCCCCCATGAATTTATTTTTATATCAAACTAATTAAGGAGAAATAAAATAAAATCAGAGAAAATTTGTCTGAAAAGAAAAGAAATGCTAGGTCGAAACATGAATAAAGAAAAAGAATAAAAGGAAATAATTGAAGGGAAAACTCATAGGATCTCTCCCACTGCAAACAAACCAGTCAATCTATATGAACCCTAAGAAACCAACAAATTTAGAGCCAAATTAAAATCCAACACCATATGTAATGTAATTAAGAAATCAAAGCAAGAAAAAGAAATGAATAAGGTGGTGATGATGATGATATGAACAATGCATCTCCTGAAAGGAATTCATCCAAAATAGATATATAGTCATCGACTCATCATCATCATGCACTATGCGATGAATAACTGGAGAAATCTCGCGTTACAGATCCTTCTGCCGTGTATCGGAATCCAAGACTTTGGAGCTGCAATTCGTTCTCCAGCGGCGGCAAGTTCAAGTCCAGCCACCGAAGCTCCCTCGCACCACCTTCCCTCGCGGCATGCGCGTCCGGCGCCACCGGCTTATGCCGCCGCATGTGGCCGCCGAGAGCCTGGCCCATCGGAAACACCAAGCCGCACACGGGGCAGGAGTGAAGCTTCGGCCTCATCTTCTGCACCGGGTTGCACCCGTCTCCACGCCCCCTCGGCCTTGTGTGGCTCGTCCGGTGGCCTCCGAGCGCCTGGAACGTCGGAAACCGGCGGCTGCAGGTCTTGCACTCGAACTGGCGGCCCCCGCCGGCGCCACTGGGCCTGCTCGTGCCGCCGACCTCGCCCTGCTGCTTCTCTTCGCACGAGAGCAGCTGTAGCAGACTAGCCATCTCCGCGCTCCCCGTCTCCTGCTCTATTCCTCCTCCGGCAGGGACGGAGGCTTCGCGAGGAAGAGTCGCCGAGGAAGTATCTGCTTCTTGCATGGAGTTTGGGACACGGGATGAGGAACAAGTGCATGGAGGTGCATGTTTTATAGAGCCATGACATGAGGAGCTGTTCGTGTCACGTTCGCGGACAAAGACGGGGAATTTGGGGAAGCAATCACGCAAACACGACTTGCAGTACACGACCGCGTTGTCCTCACATCAGCAACAGTGGCTGCTAGTGCTCGGTTTGCGTGTTGCTCTCGGCCGCCCCCTCTCAGGCGAGCTTTGGTCATCAGGAATACCGATACAGCATTACATGAGAAGCTCAATGATGTGAATTAGATTCCCCGAGTTCCTCCGAGTGGCCTACTGAAGGTGTGTCTCGCACGCAAGACCCTTTTATTATTGCTGAGGACAGTTTCGTTGCAAGCCCGCCTTTCTCTGCTTCAATCAGTGCAAAGCCTAACGTTAAGTGGTGTCAAGATAATAAATACCTCAGGTTGACTTGAGTCTGCCCTTTTGGGCTTACGACCGCAGGGTGTCCTAACCTCGGCCATTTCATACTTGCTTTCTCTTCTCTCTCGGTTCTACGTAAAAGAAGGTTCTCACAGCGTCAAACGGGTCAAGAAGTCAACCTGGACTAGCGAGATATGAGCTGTGATTTGCTTGGTCCGAGAGGAAACACACGGTTTGCTGGTGATTGCCAGGAATTTGGGACAGTTGGTGCCAAAGATTTGTTGTCACTTGAACGCCTCTCACTACGCGTGGAGCAGACCTGGGAGTTGACCTGTGCTGTCACATTGACGTGTGGGCGGCATTACGTGGACAATCCACGGAGAAGCGACGGTGAAGATATCGCAATTAATCGACTGGAGATATCCGAGCGATGAATCAGCAGCAGCTGGTAATGGATTTTGATGGGTGTTGATTTGACGATGATCTCCCTGATGGCGATCGCTGAGTGGGGAGGCACGCATTTGGATGTATATGTCGACCTCCGATTGGAACAGCGTACGCTTCACTTTCTTCCCCACTGTCTCCCTCCCTCCCTCCCTCCCTCCCTCCATTTGGCATCGATGCTCAAGCCTTTCCTCCAAAGCTAAAATTAAAATTAAAACTATTATATGCATATAATGAATGCGATGTCCTGTTACACATTACTTTCCTTGAATCTACCGATTTTGTTGAACCACACCATTTATTATTTGACATCATCGATTGTTTCTAAGTTAAATAAATCTTTATTGGTTTTTAATTTTTTTTTATGTTTTATAGCAACATGTACTGTATTTTTAATCTTATTTTCTAGATTGACCATCGAGAATAGAAAGGAAAGAGGGGAAGAACACAACACTATCAAGTGCAGAAAGGAAGATCAGTTAAGAAGACGAATCTGAAAACTTAACTTCTCCAAATAAGTTAAGATATAATTTATTATTATTATTATTATTATTATTTCTCTATCTTATTGGACGGTGTCTGGGAGAACACACGTTTGAATTAGTTTGATGGAATATGAGATTGTGTGAATCCGAGATTCTGATTTGTCAGATACGTACAGATTCTACACTCCACCAACAATTATTAATTTCCGTAAATTCTTCTTCTTATACTCGGGTTCTATGAATAGGGGTCAACGAGAGACCATCTCAGAGAATGAATCACGTAATTGAGTTCATTTCCTCGTACTATGTGTGAGTGGTGCATAGATTCTATCATCCACGGAATAGACATGTGGAGGTGCAAAAGATCCATTTTGAGAGTTTTCTTCTTTAGTGAGAATGAGTCTGATAACTATCCAATTATTTTTCTTATTATCTTCTTTTATTTCGTTCTGTCCTCAATTATCATTAATAAAAATAAAAATTCTATGTGTTCATCCAATATTTGGTATTGAGAACTTTTGGTTCGAACAAAAAAAAATTGTATCATTACTATTAATTCATATTTCAATTACATAAATTCAGGATGAATTCCTCATTCTAGGTGCAAATTGCGCCTTTAATCTCTCTCCTCATAGGATAAAGTCTTAGATGTCTCAAATAAGGAGTTAGCATGGCTCGGTCCGTCTATCAATGTTTAGGGTCGTCTCGGTGATCAAACCTTCATCAGGTCGGGTTGAACTTGGGGTCGGTTCCGAATGTGCCTCTTCGATGGGCATGCCTTGCTTCATCACCGTCGGGTTCCTGCACACTAGCCTAGGTTGGGAATGAAGGGGTTTCCCGACTTAAGCCTTAGAGATCAAGTAAGTGGAACTTATATAGAAATCTCGTCGTCCTTGCCAGAGGCTAACTGAGGGTTTTTATTTTGGCGCTTGAGGGTCGATTATACGCTATCTATGTGTGGCGATGAGTTCGTACCTTAGGACGATCATCGTTAGGTATGTGCAAAACAGCGTTGAGCAACATCATCTCGGGCTTTCCGGAGTGATCCTTCTCTGCATGACGTTGGCTCGTGCGGCTCCAGATGACGAGGGAGGGGGGTTAACCGTCGTCCCGAGTCCGTGGTGACACGTCTGACATGGCGCCCCGTCTTCGTCCCGAGATTTTATATTTGCGCTGACGTGGTAGCCAACTGTGTCCACGTGATGAGATCCACAATATACCCTATCATCACCTATGTGTCCAATTCTTGATGCATGAATAGGTTGGTATCATAGTAAATATTCACTTCTTTTTACCATGTATTTATTATCTTACATGGTAAGTGGAGACTTCTACCACAAGGCAATGCCCCCTATTATCCACCTCTTTGGTTCCATAGTAACATTGTACGTCAGTCAAGATCGGTGTGAACCTTCGTTACTTCATTGCTGGATGATATTGGTGATGGGTGAAGACCAGTGGCACATTGTCTTTCTTTTCCCCCACTAAAGGTTCACACTAATCTTGATGTACAATATTGCTAGAGCGAAGGAATTGGATACGTGGAGCATTGTCTTTTGGGCGAAAGGCAGTCTCCCCTTACCACAAATATGACCATGACTCCACGAGTTCTACTCGATGCTTTGAGGAAGCTTTCTTCAAATATTGATATGGTATGGAGAGAGAGAGAGAGAGAGAGAGAGAGAGAGAACATTGGAAGATGAATCACATTTGTATTGCATGATTAGATAAAATCACATATTAGCAATATAAGCCCTCAAGAAGTATTGAATTAATCCAATACCTAATTTCTATTAGCTTGCAAACAGTGCTTGTGGTACTGATTCGAATTCAACGAAGTACTCCAGCGGTCGTCACCAGTGGTTGCCTCCCGACGGGCGCTCAGTTTCTTCAGAAGCTTCTTCCGGTCGTTGCTGCTTTCCACGTTCTACATCCTCAGGGTCAGTTCATGCTGCTCCCGTTCTCATGTATTTTGCTGACTCAGGGCGTTCTTCTAGATAAGGTTTGGCGTGTTGGAAGTCAACAAGTGACAACATTCCGGTGTCATATGCTCTCAGAACTTTGAAGCATTACTCCATTCTTCTACCTCGGTGATGCCTTCTGGTGTCTATGGTTTCAGATGCTTTGGCCAATGGCAGGTGTTCCCTTCCTCGGAAATCTTGAGTCAAACCCACCTACGCTCTCTCTTCGTACCTTCCATGCCATTAATCACATGCGACGACAATAGCTTCGTAGTTATTGTTTAAGCAGCCGAGCTTCCCTGACTGCCACTTCAGTGGCAGGCGGTAACGTCGGCGATGACGCATCGTGAGCAAAGCCATCACAGCACGAAAACTGATGATCTAAAATAATTATTCTTTCGGTATCTGGATCAACCAATTGGTCATTTTCAATCAACTATGCCAGCACATTCGGATCTGCGAATCTTTATGTTCAGATATATACACTGCAGCAGTGAATTCATGTGATGGTGTGGACGGGAAAGAAATGGATATGGTAGAACACAATAAGCTGATTGAGTAGCCTGGAACACATGGAAAGATGCGTCATTTGTGGTTGGAGATGTGGAAGAGAAGAAGAGCAGAGGAAGGTGGTGAGTTTTGGAGCTCCGTAGTGGTTAGGTTGAAGACTTGGGAGAAGAATCGCAAGGCTGGTGTCGGGTGGTATACTACATTGACACATCACCTGTACCGGATTTGCTCAGCTACCACGCCATGGATTCAACACACGTTTCCTGCGCAGCTCAGCAAATCCGTGCTTCCATCTCGTTGGGTTCTCTCGTTTCCGTGAGTCGCAAAATCCAGTGCAGTAAAACCTCGTGTATCTATCTAACACACTTTTGCTGACTCTTCCTCTCTCCCTTTTCAAACTGCATTAGATCAAGTCCACTTTCACATTTCTAGAAGATAGGACGACCAAGTCCGCTCTCTCGTCGTCGTGTTTGCTTCCATCACCACTATCTCATCCTTACCTCTCACCTACGGAACATTGTAGCCGAATTGACTTCCTCCCACAATTTATTGCCATCACGAAAACGAACACTTCTTTGCCGCTACAAAAAGTCACGACTGGCAAGTCCCGAGAGCCTAAAAAGCCATTTCCTGCCTCCCATCCCATCCGCCAGTGTGTTCGGAGCTCTTACCGACGTTTCGTCCGGCATGAAGAGAACTAGGGTCGCAGGGGAAGGAGAAGTGGGGAGCCTCCACACCATGGCTCATGCACTGATGCAGCTGTCCCATGGCAGCGGCGACGACGCCGACGTGTCGTCGGTGTCGCCACCGGCACGTGTTTTCGAGTGCAAGACGTGCAACCGGCAGTTCCCGTCGTTCCAGGCGCTCGGCGGCCACCGGGCGAGCCACAAGAAGCTGAAGCTCTCCGGGGACGGCCGCGGCGACGGCGAGGGGGCGAAGCCGAGGGTGCATGAGTGCTCCGTTTGCGGGCTCGAGTTCGCCATTGGCCAGGCCTTGGGAGGTCACATGCGGCGGCACCGGGCGACCACCGCGGCCTGCGGGCAGGGGCTGCCGGAGACGAAGAGTACTGAGGGGAAGAGGGTGCTAAAGATCTTTGGATTTGAGCTTGTATATACAAACCCGGTGGCGGTGGATTGCTTGTATTGATCTATACTGACCTCCTCATATACCTAATGTAATACTTTTTCATTTTCTTACATGTTTTCTTTTTCCATTTGTTCACTGTGTACTTATTGCATGAAAATACTAAGAATTATACCGATAAATTATGAGATCATCATATTTGATGACAATAATTTGTCGTACGAGAATATCTCGATGTAAAAAGACTAATCTCGATATTAAAATAAAAGATGTATATGGCTCGAGACTCCTTATCTTTGTTAACCATACGAGTATTTAAAGTGTTTTTTCTCTGTTTCTCATACTTAATTTTAAGATAGATATGGTATTTATAAAATAAATAAATTATAATTCACAAAAGATCTTTTTTCATACTTAATATTCTCGACTTTAAAGATACTTATCGATCCTAACATAATTTAATTATTAATTTTTAAACAAAAAATAAATAGAAAATGGATTGAAAGACGGAAATTATAATTCAACTGTGGAAAAGTACTCTTCTTCCTGCTTTTGTCCTGTTTTATTTTTTGACATTTTCTTCTGCCCCTTTGGAGAAGCTAATGGTGCAATTTCCAGACCTCATTGTGTCACAGCTATTATGAGATTGACAGATGCATCTTTTTTTCCTGACAAAAGTAGAATTGTTCCATAGAAGAACAGACAGCTATTTGTGTGTGTTGGTATGCATTTGTTGTATTCACTCTAATAGTTCATTAGCTTCTCTGTCTCATCTTTGGTGAGCATTTTATATCTGAATTAGGAAAAATTTACATCTTTGCATGAAATTTGCTGTTACTGGAAAAATAGATTAGAATATAAGTTTCATAAAATTATGCAAAAAAAATCTTTTATCATACTTAAAAGAAAAAAAAGCAACTATGCTTGTCCTTTAATGTTGGGGAAGTATAGTGCATAACACAATCATTCTAGAATCCTGCAATTGAACAGAGACTTGTGGACATCTCATACACAATCTCTGTGATAGTTAGAACAGGCCTTTTGTGGCTTTAAAAGCATAAGCTGACATGTTGGCATATAGGTAAGTTGTGGCCTAAAGGCTGATGCTGACAATGCAAGCAGCATAAATGAAGTTTGCACATTTCTAGGATATAAATCTCAAGAGTTGGGATTTCATGTGGCTTATGAACTTGTAATATAATTTGCTGATGATTTGGCAGTGCAGGTCCACAAATTCCACATACATTCTGATTATTCCTCCTTCAAAACCTTTCAAATTGGCAGTCTATGGGGTTGTGATTTGTTTTTGGTTTACTTTCTAAAGGAAGAGCTTGATATGTGGAGTTCAGTTTATCCTAAAATGATAATATCATCTATTAAGATTTGCCACATTAGTATTAGTAGAAAATATTCTTTGAATAAAAATAACTCAGTGAATATTTCTTAATTACAAGCTGTAGGGACTTTTGGACTATAAATAGAGGCATCTTTAGATATAATCTAATATCTCTTTTACTTACCCATCCAATTTCACTTCTATTCATCCTAATTTTCTGAATTCACTTTAGGTATATAAATATTTGATCATCAAACAAATTTTTTTATGCTTAAATTTAAAAATTATGATATAAACTAGAATATAATAGATAGAAAGAGTCTAAACTTACTTGTTGTATCCAAGCACATTTTTTATAATCGAGACTTTCTAAGTATTTGTAATTAGAAAAATATTATCTGACTTGGTAAAATATTCAATGAATATTTTTTGTTTTGATTCTTGCTCACTATATTTTATCTTTTTTTGCCTTAGCTCATGGCCAACATTTTATTTTTTTCTACCGAATTAGTGACTGCATGTCGAGCTCTAATTATAGATGAATATTTTCTCTATCAATTTAACATAGTCATGTCCAGTGAGATTGCTCCTCTTTGTTTCTTACTTTAATAATTATTTCAGTGTTATGTCTTCATAGAGCACATTCAACGTCATGGTAGAGTTTAGCTTTAATGTTTTAGTTTTTACGAGACATCATATGTGATCCATTTCTTTCATCAAAATAGCATATGCATAAGAGTTATCTCAACACGAGTACTTGATTATTTGAATGTCATCAAATATAAGTTATAAGTGAAGCGATGATTGCAATCTCGACTATCAAAGCTATTTTTATGATGACTTATATTAGTATAAATGTAAGTTATTATGATGTATCGATATATCGGCACATCGAGTAAAATAGTCAAAGAGAAGAGAAAGAAAAAAAAAATAAAAAAAAAGAAGAAGAGAAATAAGAGACAAAATATACGACAAATGATAATGATACACGGACGTGAGCAATCTCGAGCCCTAAGATTATGTTAAACAAAATATATATTTACAACTCGAACCATCTGAAATGAGGGCAGATGGTATCCTTACTAGCAACTAGAGTTTGTGCAACCTTTGGAGGCTGTGCTAAAATCCAGAATTGCAGATTTTTCACTCACATATTTCCTTTTCTGAATCATCGACTGGAAGTCAACAATCCATCGAAGACCTAAAGCTGATATACGAGACAGGATCTCTTCAAATCTTCATTTCCATGTTTCTACTTTTATTTCTTGACTATTCTAACACATGCATTTCCTACAGTTCATGAAGCACGAATCAAGCAACAATTATATGCGCTATAAAATGCCTGGTCAAAATAATAATATGCAGAGGACTCCTCCTAGTAATATGCTTCAGCTAGTAGTCCTTTTGGTCATCGTCAGATATGTTTCTAGATTCACATTTAGTTTTGATTGATTCATGGTTGTTGACTTGTAGCAACATTGACGCTTCAAAGCTTGACCAAGCTTTGTAATCCTTATCATTCTTTTCAGTATACATCACTTCCCCTCTTTATTTAATGGCTGGTCAATAATTCTTTAATGGCTGGGGTTAACTAAAACTCTGTTAGATCTTAACCATTGACTAAAATATTTAAGCTGAAGTTTTTATAGTATACGCGTTAGACCCTTATAAGTCAATCTTAATATTTTTTTCATTTTCGACATGGGACTAATTGGGTGTCACAACCATTGTCGTACATCTTCATTTTCCAACGATAATGATTATTTATCTTAATATATTTTTTTATATGTGATTGCACAATGAAAATTCGAGTCACATAAAATTAGTATATTTGAATTAATGATCCCTAAAACATGGCTTATATATATATCCAATATTAAATAAGGATTATAAAAGAAATATTCTTTCATGAAATCCCAATATATATTGCATATATGAACACACCGTCACGTGCCCGATGCGTGCGATCTCCGTTTCCTCCGGTCGCGGTGCAGGCCGGGAATGGTGGGCCTCCCAATAACTCGTGCGGGTCCAGACGGGACCCGCCGGTTGAAGACAGTCACATGGGCTGCTGCGGCGAACCCACCCCTCCGTCCAACAGAATACGATTCCTTCTCCTGCTTAAAGGGACGCGTCGCTCACACGCGATCCGCTAATCACGGTGATCGGGGCAATATGAACCATCGGATGTCTCCCACAGCCCAAACGTAGACGCGTCACGGTCGTTAATCGTGCGCCGTGACGTGCCGGGTAATTGCACCATACCACATCCACGAACGGTCGAGGTGCGTCGAGATCTCGGTGGGTCCCGGAGGCACTGTCCGAGGTGCGGTGGCATCGCCAAAGGTGCCGATTCCGATACCGTGGGATCTGTTTTAGACCTCCTATTTAGAGGGGCACAGCGGGAAGGCAGACACCATCTCCCGTTCTCTCTTCCTCCGGTCCTCTGTACCGATTTACATTTTCTACGATTCTTCTCGTTTTCTCTTCCTGTCTCCGGTTCCGAGAGCGGCTCCAACTCCTCTGTCTGCGTTGCGATCTACCGATTCCGGTAAACCTCTGTTCCGAACACGACGGATCTCTCTTTTTGCATTTTGCTTACTGTTCGAACTCTAATTACATGTAACCTTGTTTGTTGGGATCGGATAATTTGAGTCTCATTGGGATTCTTTGTTTTATGTTAAATGATGCTTCTTGCGCCGGATCGGAGCCACAGTTATGGGCCTCGATCGAGGATTGTATGCTTCCGTCTCTGTCTGTTTAGTTCTGAGCCGAATCGGATTTTGTTCTGCTATATATCAAGGATTTTACGTGCGCTAGTTGCTTGTGAATCCAGATGTAGGAGTTTCAACTTTCATGTACTTATTTTGCTGGATCTAGTATTGGAGTTCAAGAAATATGTCTGATCTTGCTTTCACCATTTTCTTTCAAATGTCTCTCCTGATTAGGGTTCCAGATACACTAGTTCTATCTTCCTCGTAGTAGATCTGCAGGGATGACTCTGGTTTTCTAGAATATAACCAAACTTTCTTTTTCATCTAGACTATAGTATTATTATATATTGCTTTTGTTGCAGAATAGAGTTGGTGCATCAAATGCAGAAGTCACCATAAGTCCAAGTCAGTTGTGCTGTGTTTGCCCGGCATTTGTCCCACATATGCACAAAGTAAAGTTGGATGAAGTTTGGCTGTTTTATTTCTTCGGATCTCATGACTGGCTTCAAGATCCTGGAGATGTGATAGCGTTGCTGTTTCCGGATCTAATATTGTCCTTGTAAGCCATTGATCTGCCCAATCTGTTCTGATAGAGCCCTATCTACCAAATCATATCAATGAAAATAAACCTGATAATTTTCGTTAATTTTTTTATGCTGACAACAATGGCATTTTGCATAGGCTTCGAAGATTTTGAACCCCCATCGTGTGTTCTGAACATATCATATATCTGCCCTTTGCATATGGATGAGTGATGCCGGCAGGCTACTCATGCCTTTGGGCCTAATTTAATGCGGATGGGGGCAATGACAGTCACAATAATAGTGATAGTTATTTTATTTTCTATGTAATAATAATTCTCATCGATGGCTTTTAATGTTTGTAATGCCACAATCACTGTCCCATTTTTCAATAATGTGCACGATGTGCAGCCTGAATACAAATCCTCGGACATGAACAGTTAGGCAAAAGAAGTGCAGATTACGTGCTGATTAATTAGCTTGTTGATTGACAACTATTATATTCTATATTTGTTGATTGTGTATGATACTTTATGGATGTAGTTTAAAAATGAGCCATGGTTAATCTAGGGCAGCAGAAGTCTCAATGAACGTTTCTTTTTGGAAGTTTTTGTATGAATACTTTTTTTTTTCTTTTGCATTTTACTCATGACAAGCAACTTCTATATTCTTCAATGTTCCAACAAGTATACATTTAGGATGAGATCATGAATTGTTTACAATGAAAATTCATTGTATGTTTATCAGATTCTCATTATGGCTCCACCTCCTGAAGTACCAACCAAGGCTTCTGGCATGCAAATTTCTCATCCACCACTCAGTGAGAGAATACTTTCATCCATGTCTAGAAGGTCTGTTGCAGCACATCCTTGGCATGATCTTGAAATAGGTACTCAATCTCATAAAAAGATTTTCATGTGGTAATCTATTCATCTCTTTCTATGTTAATTCCTTTCTTCATTGGACTTTGGATTTTGCTTGCAGGCCCTGGTGCCCCTACAATATTCAACTGTGTAAGTGCACTATACCTTTCGATATTGAGTTGTCCTATCACAGGGTTTGATGCTAATAAAAGGACTTCAATGTGGTGCTAGATCATAAAATTTGGCAACTTTGCTTGTTTTGGCACGAAAGTAATTGTGTGTAACCTAGCTAAAATATTCAACTGGTGGTGTCTTTAACAATTAATATCTTAATTCAATAATTCATTTTATAGGATCTCTCAGACTTATATGTATGTGGATGAAAAGGATACTATATATTTATACTTGAAACAGGATGCCAGACCAAATATTATAAACAAAAAGTTTAATTCCTGCAGGTGGTGGAAATAGGAAAGGGAAGCAAAGTGAAATATGAACTTGACAAGAAAACTGGGTTGATAAAGGTATGCATGGTACTTTACCCTCTTGCTTCCTTTCTGCTTTCTGTTGTAAACTTCATATTTGTTTTATGTACACAGGTAGACCGAGTGCTTTATTCATCTGTGGTGTATCCTCATAACTATGGTTTCATCCCACGCACTCTTTGTGAAGATAATGATCCTTTGGATGTATTGGTTATCATGCAGGTTTGTAACACTTAGCTCTCATGGTCGTAATACTCATTTACATTTGTGTGTAAAAGGAAATAGTTTCCCAACAAATGCCATCACACAAGTCTATCAGAAATTTTTCATAATTTTTAAGTCTAAATTTTTAAGTTATTTCCCTTGTATTTTTCCTTTTAACATTTGTAGTTGTTAATTACTAAATGGAATCTATTAGAATAGTAATTGCTGATGCTGAATCAACAGGAACCAGTACTCCCAGGATGCTTTCTTCGAGCTAAAGCCATTGGTCTAATGCCTATGATCGATCAGGTCTTGTTTATGCATTAGTATGTTGGACCATTAGATTTCATAATTCAAGGCATTTGATTGCTTGACATTGATATAAAAGGTGCTGATGCAATTCATCATATCATAAACAGGGGGAGAAAGATGACAAGATAATTGCCGTCTGTGCTGATGATCCTGAATACAAGCATTACAATGATATCAAAGAGCTCCCACCTCATCGTTTAGCTGAGATCAGGCGTTTCTTTGAAGATTGTATCCTTGTATATTTGTGAACATTTTTAACACATAAAAAACTTATTTGTAAAATGTTATCCACAAAACAAAGTAATATGGTCAATTAAATTTCCAGACTTAGGTCCATCCTACACTCTACATCTATAAATGCTTGTCATGTATAATTCATTGATCACTCTCATTTTTTAGAAAAGGATAGACTAGTGTGTAAGACTCTGGCCAATGTAGAATATAGAGAAAATTAATATTTGATTTATTACATTTACCATAAGTGTTTTCATGACTCGAACCTAGATCGTTAGTAGGTAGGTATTTTGTGCTACAATTTACTTGTATTTTTTACTTATGCTTCTAGAGCACATGCTTGTAAGATATATTTTCACCCACTCATCGTCTTATGTGCTCTCATCTCCTTCGGTTTTGGTGTATCTTATGCAAAGCAGGAGACAGGTATTGATCTTATAGAGAAACTACTGATGGTTTAGCTCATGAAAAGTGCAACTTTGTCCTCTATATCTGAAACTCTTCCCAGAAGTATAAACCCACAAGTATTAAACTCATCAAATTTGATTCTCCTTGACCATAGAAAATCAGATAAGAAAAATGAAAACAAGGAAGTTGCTGTAAATGACTTCCTGCCTGCATCTTCAGCTTACGAAGCAATACAGCATTCCATGTAAGTATTATCATGTTTGTCATTTCTTTATATCTTTGGCTTGCTACCTACTTAACCTCAATTATATTACAGGACTGGTATATCTTTACAATAAAATACTTACCTAAAACTTGATGTTGCTTTTTTCAAAATACATAAGAAATTAATCCATTTAGTTAGAGTCATTCCTGCCTAATGCTTGGGGAGACATGTGATCGGGGATCAAAATTCGGACCATTTTCACAATATGATCCCTAAGGACTTATCTAAAGCACAACTGTTTATGACAAAGCATATAACATTGTCCTACATGTGATAACGACTTCAAATTGGACTGCAGTATTATCTTTTTTCTTGTTATGCCCTAATCAAATTTGCCGAATGTTATTCTTAGTCTTGTTATTCTTAGGTTTAGAACATTCAGACTGGAACAACTTGGACGGTCTTCATTTCTGATTGCATTCCTGTACTTGGGATGTAAATCATATTCTTTTGTTATAAAAGAGATTTGTACTAGTTGCTATTTTCACATAATCTATATCCCCTTTTGATATTTGAACTTACTTACAGGGACCTTTATGCTACTTACATTGTTGAAAGCTTGAGGAGGTAGGAGGCATTTTGAGGGGCGATTGGAGATATATATATATATATATATATATATATATATATATATATATATATATATATATATATATATATATATATATATATATATATATATATATATATATATATATATATATATATATATATATATATATATATATATATATATATATATATATATATATATAAAAAGGAAGCTCAACAGAAATCTAGGAGGACCATTCAAACAGTTCTTTGTTGATGCTTGTTACATGACACTTTGCCAATGAGGGTCTATCAAAGTGGACACTGTTACAACGAAAGTGCTAGTTGTTTAATGTAATTGCAAGCCTGGTTACTTTATTAATCGCATAGGAAGTTGCTTGCTTATTGATGTGATTGTATAGACTAGACTGGAAGTTGTTTGTTCATGTGATTGTAAACACTTTGTGTTTATTTTTCTCCTATTATCAAAAGCCAAACATTGTACTGCATCTCTGGAAGATCGACTTGTTAAATTACTTTTGACATTAATGCTAAAATAGATTATACATCCTCGTTAATGCTATTGACATCACTCGAAATTGTTAAACCGAGCGGGCAAATTCTACTGTATGAGATGTCTTACGCATATCTGCCATTCCAACAAAGCCATAGTGGGTTCTGTATGAG
Organism: Musa itinerans; assembly: GCA_001649415.1. NCBI lineage: Eukaryota > Viridiplantae > Streptophyta > Magnoliopsida > Zingiberales > Musaceae > Musa > Musa itinerans. Next base: position 436,923 of record LVTN01000052.1, on the reverse strand, counting down.
ATGTCTTGTAAAATCAGAGAGTGTGAGAAAAGATGTATGAGCTGGTCTCTTTGGTTGTCATTCATTATGTTTGGTTGTCAGCCACATTTAATTTTGACTTAATGGTAGTTATTGACCCGAATTCGACGTGAACGCTTCAGAGCTGGATTAGGCTTCGTAGTTATTTTAATTGTTCTAGTAAACATTGTTATAGTTATTTTAATTGCTAGAACAACAAAACACACTTCATCCTTTCAACTTAACGAGCGAGATTGCACCTACATTACGGCGCCAACGCGGAGCCATCGCGTCGAACGGACGCGGGAACCCGAGGGATCGAACTTAGCGGAGTTGCAATAAAGCGCCAGAGCCCCTATTTAAGGGGAGGAAGCGGGAAGCCAAAAACTACCTCCTCTTTTTCTCTCTTCTGCCGGCTCGATTCCATTTCTAGGGCTTGGTTCTCGTTTTCTCTTCCCTTGCTCTGATCACCGGCTTCGAGGATATCCGGAGCGGTTCCAGCTCCTGTTGCGATCTACTGATTCCGGTAAACCTCTCTTTGGAACACCACAGATCCGTCTTTTTGCGTTTTTATTACTGTTTGAATTTCGATCACATGAAACCTTGTTTGTTGGGATCGGATCATTTGGGTGTCTTTGAGGGTTCTTTGTTCGAAGTTTGATGATGCGTTTTGGGCCAGATCGGAGCCAGAGTCATGGGCCTCGATCGAGGATTATATGCTTCCGTCTCTGTCTGTTTAGTTCTGAGCCGAATCGGATCTTGTTCTGCTATATATCAAGGATTTTACCTGCGCTAGTTGCTTGTGAATCCAAATATAGAAGTTTCAACTTTCATGCACTTATTTTGCTGGATCTAGTCTTGGAGTTCAAAAAATATGTCTGATCTTGCTTCCACCATTTTCTTTCAAATGTCTCTCCTGATTAGGGTTCCAGATACACTAGTTCTATCTTCCTCGTAGTAGATCTGCAGGGATGACTCTGGTTTTCTAGAATATAACCAAACTTTCTTTTTCATCTAGACTATAGTATTATTATGTATTGCTTTTGTTGCAGAAAAGAGTTGGTGCATCAAATGCAGAAGTCACCATAAGTCCAAGTCAGTTGTGCTGTGTTTGCCCGGCATTTGTCCCACATATGCACAAAGTAAAGTTGGATGAAGTTTGGCTGTTTTATTTCTACCAAATCATATCAATGAAAATAAACCTAATAATTTTCGTTAATTTTTTTATGCTGACAACAATGGCATTTTGCATAGGCTTCGAAGATTTTGAACCCACATCGTGTGTTCTGAACATATCATATATCTGCCCTTTGCATATGGATGAGTGATGCCGGCAGGCTACTTATGCCTTTGGGCCTAATTTTATGCGGATGGGGGCAATGGCAGTCACAATAATAGTAATGGTTACTTTATTTTCTGTGTAATAATAATTCTTATTGATGGCTTTCAATGATGTGCATGACGTGCAGCCTGAAAACAAATCCTCGGACATTAATAGCTGGGCAGAAGATGCTCAAATTCTATGCTGATTAATTAGCTTGTTGATTGACAACTATTGTCTTGTGTGATACATTATGGATATAGTTTGATGATGAGCCATGGTTAAGCTAGGGTGGCAAAAGTCTCAAAGTGCATTTCTTTTGCAAGTTTTTGTTTTAATACATTTTTTTTGCATTTCACTCTTGGTTAGTAAATTCTACATTCTTCAATGTTCCAAAAACTATACATTTTGGATGAGATGATGAACATTGTTTATGTTGAAAATTCATTGTCTGTTTATCAGATTCTCATTATGGCTTCACCTCCTGAAGTACCAACAAAGGATTCTGACATGCAAATTTCTGATCCACCCCGCTTAAAGAAAGAATACTTTCATCCATGCCTACAAGGTCTGTTACAGCACATCCTTGGCATTATCATGAAATAGGTACTCAATCTCCTAACAAAAATTTTTATGTAGTAACATGTTCATCTCTTTCTCTGTTAATTCCTTTTTTAATTGGACTTTGGATTTTGCTCGCCTGGCCAATAATATTCAACTGTGTAAGTACACTATACTTTTCAATAATGAGCTGTCCTATCACAGGGTTTGATACTAATAAATGGACTTCAATGTGGTGCTAGAACATTAACTTTGGCTACTTTGCTTGTTTTGGCATTAAAGTAATTGTGTGTAACCTAGCTGACATATTCAACTGTTGGGTTCTTTGACAATTTATAATATCTTAATTGATCAATTCATTTTTTAGGGTCTTTCGAATTTATATTTATGTGGATGAAAAGGATACTTCGTATTTGTACTTAAAACAGGATGCCATAACTAATAGAGTAAACAAAAAATTTGAATTTCTGCAGGTGGTGGAGCCAGTAAGGGGAAGCAAATTGAAATGTGAATTTGACAAAAAAAAAAAGTGGGTTGATAAAGGTATGCGTGCTACTTTTACCTCCTTGTTTCCTTTGTTCTTTCTGTTGTAAGCTTTATATTTATTTTATATATACAGGTAAACCATATGCTGTACCATTTTGATGTGTATCCTTATAACTAATGGTTTCATCCCACACACTCTTTGCGAAGATAATGATCCTTTGGATGTGTTGGTTATCATGGAGGTTTGTGGCACTCTGCCCTCATGGTCATAATACACATTTACATTTACGTATATGAGGCATATAGTTTCACCACAAATGATAGTGCATAAGGCTATAGGAAATGTTTCATAACTTTCAGTCTTAAGTCTCAAATAGAATTCAGATAAAATTCAGGCTGCAACCTTAATGCTCTTCTAATACAAGCTATTTTCCCTTGTATTGTTTCTTTATCATTTATAGTTGTTCAGTTACTTTGAGGAGTCTTAAAACACTATTTGTTAACAGTCTTAAAACATAAACTTATTTGTAAAATGCTATCCACAAAGCAAAGATATATGGCCAACTGAATCTCCAACTTAGATCCAGCCGACACTCTACATCTTTAAATGCTTGTCATGCACAATTCATTGATCATTCTCATATTTTAGAAAAGGATAGCCTAGTGTGTAAGACTCCCACCAGTGTACAATATAGAGAAAATATTTGATGCCTTACATTTGCAAATAAGTATTTTCATGACTCGAAGTTAGATCATTAATAGGATGGTATTTTGTGCTAGAATGTACATTTACTTTTGCTTCTACAGCACAAACAATTAAGATATGTTTTCACCTACTCATCATCTGAAAATGTGCATTGATGTCCAGTTTATCTGAAACTCTTCCCAGAAGTATAAATCCATGTTTTTTTTGCAATAAGATATTGAGGTTTTTCCTTATCAAATTTGGTTCTCCTTGAACATAGAGAATCAGATAAGGAAAAAGTAAAAGAGGGAATTTGCTGTAAATGACTACCTGCCTGCATCTTCAGCTCAGAAAGCAATACAGCACCCCATGTAAGTATTATCATTTTTGTCATCATTTTATATCTTCAGCTTGCTACCTACTTAATCTCATTCATATTTACTATTTGCATATAGTTTCTCTCCTTTTGATCTCTGAAGTATAATTGCAGGGACATTTATGTTCTGAAGGATCTCTTTTATACAAATATCACTTACAGATATACATGCTAAAGGAAAATATTCAGATCTCTTGGGCAGGATAGCCAATCAGGGTGTATCAAAGTGGGCAGTCAAATGTTGCTAGTTGTTGTTTAATGTGATTGCCAGCACTGGCTGCTTTATTAATAGCATGCGGAACTTTGCTCACTCATGTGATTGTAAATACCGGAAGTAGTTTGTATTTTCTCCCATCACCAAGAACCACATATAACATCAGAGACAACGATGTTCTATCAAAGGTGATGGATGATTAAAGATACAATTGTTGAATGCATGGCAGAAGCGCCTCAATTTGATTCCTACGTTACATATGGCAGATACAGATATAAAGCGCCATAACACATTTCATTATGTTTGCAGTTCGCCGGCGATGCCTTTCATGAAGCTGGAGTCTAATGGTGATATGGTCTCTTCCTACCGTGGCACCTTAGCTATTGGTGAAAAGACCAGTGACCATGAGAAGCAGAAACATGCAATATCTAACATTTCAGGTTGTGTACTCGGCATTTATCTTGACATAATCGTAACTGAGATCACAACCCCAAGCCTTTCCGCATCCCTGGCCATTCCCTGTTATAGAGCATGAACAAAGGCATCAAAACGTTTACACAAAAAGGAACAAGAATAGAAGGCCATGTTCTTCACATGACACGGGTAATTATACTGGATAAGATGCTGCAATGTGACTATGTATTATTAAGTACAGAAATCGCATTTGACACAAATCAAAAGAATATAAACATTTTCTTCCTATTTTTTAGATAGCAACAAGGATTAGAATTTTGTACCATACCAAAATTTTTAAATTCGCTCAATACGATATGGTACTATATATATATATATATATATACCGAACGCAAGGGCAATTGTCTCATTGCCCTTTTTGACGCATGAGAAGAAACCATTTCTTTCTCCCCACGCAAAAAAGGGCGACGAGGCAACGTCGTCGCCTCGTTTCTTCTACTTGCATGGGGAGAAGAAACGCCGCCTCGACGATGCTCGGTTTCTTCTCCTCGCAACGTCACTGAGGCCTCTTCTCCTCGTGCGAATGAGAAGTCGCCGAGGCCTTGTCACCTCAGACAAGGAGGAAGAGCGACGTCGGATCTCCAGGTTCACTTCTCTCTCTTCTTTCTTCTCCCTCGGTTAATGCCACCCGGTAGTGAGTGGTGACGATCAATTTAGGGTGGTAATGGGACAGAAACAACCCTAATCGACGGTACCGCCCGATAGCGGACGGTCCATGTACCGGTCAAATGGCGGACCAATACGTACCGCCCGATACGAGCAGTATTATTCGAAATTAAAATCCTTGGATAGCAGTAACAAACTAGATTCTTAGTCAATGGTTAACATTATATAGTATACAAGTGCATGTGCTGTGCAAGTGACCATATACTTTTAATGAAGTCTTATGCAAGAATGAACAAAAGAAAGTTGCAGCTTAAATTGTTCTACGTTAGTCAACTAAAACTTACCGACAGATGCATGAATTTGAACAGTTCCGTGGGATTCGCCAGCCAGTCTAAGATACTTGCTAGCCATAGCCCTGTAACATTTAATAATAAGTATCAATCAATACAAGAGTTATAATATTATACATTATAAAAATGAAAAATAAAATATTTCTTTTCCAGATGGCATATGTTGAATAAACGGTAAAAGTCACCTCCACTGGATGTATATATGTTCTGTATTGTACTAACTATACTGTATGCCTTGCAAATGCTAGACAGCTAAGCATAATATTTCGAGACATTTAGTTAAAAACAAGCAGATGATAACATGGAGCAAGAGATTACAAGCAATAGGTGAACAGATGCCAATATAATCATGATCATGATAAACAACATTTCTATGCAAATCAGGTATTATGCAATTTATGATGCATCATCTGAAACAAATTTAGGTATCCTAAAGTTCTATGGTGCTTATGGATACAGGATTTCTCTAAGCATCATTTTGTAAACTCTAATACTGGCTGGGCTATAAATGCTTTTTTGCTCTGGAAAAAGGTTGTGCTATCGCCGAGATATAATTATGATTGCAGTAAATCTGTTCTGCAATAGAGATGGAAGACAACTCTTGACCTGTCAAATGGCAGTGGCTGACCATCTCTCATGAGTGGAATATCTCCAAGTGATATGTGAAGTTCGTTAGGATTGAAACAAATGCCCGCATAACCAACAGCACATGCAATACGTCCCCAGTTTGGATCTCTTCCATATATAGCAGCCTGCAGGCGTCACTAAATCTGAGTTATTGTCGTGGCAAGTTAAAACAGTAACACAATAACCAGTAAAAATTGATGAAACAAAGTAGAATTGTTTTTTCTCATTCTCTGTCAACAATCAACACGGTGCTGGACATCAAATAATTTGACAAAAAAGACTACCATACTTTGACAAGTGAAGAAGATGCCACGGAGTGGGCTATCTTTGCTGCTTCTGCCTCTTCACCCGCACCAGTAACAGTAACCTAAAATCATGAAAGACGATTCATAGGCATCGACTATTTCATCCTTTATACTGAAAAATATCATAAGAAGAAAGTTCACGTTATAAAATAAAATCCATCAAATTTAAATAACAGCAAATGTTAAAACTTTAACCAGCTGAACTTCAATTAGTTATGCAGTAAGTTGAAACTTTATTTCATCTGCTCAGGCCGTGTTTAGGATCTCATGCATAAATTATATATTGATTTATGACAAAGGAAGAAAAGAAAATTTTGCATCATCATATGAAACCTCAATCAAGCATGTTGCGCCCTCCCCATCCCAAGCTATTGATTTTGCAAGACCTTGCATGACCTGGAATGAAACAAGAATTTACAATTCATAACTACAATAATAGATTCCTATACTGCATACAACCAATTTAAATCATCAGCATCCATAAACAGAAGGTATAATATAGTGGTCATTCCATGTACCATAAGCAGAGAATCTGGGTTTAAATTATTGTTCGAACAACAACATATTTATGTAAAACAATCATAAGAAAACTGTGAATTTTAAAATTTCTTCATTATTCCCAACAAATTTGTGCATATGAAACACAAGTTTGATTGTTTAGGATGAACAATATTTTGATGTCCTCAAATTGAGTTAAAAGTACAATCAGCAGATCCATCTTTTGGGTATCTCATACAGTCCAAAAGAATTTGCAGTAAGAACATTGAACACTGAAGAAGCTTAAGAATTGTACTGATCTTATATCATTACGTCCACGGTAAGATACCATTTCATATTTTTTAGTTCAAATGAAGTTGCTAAAAGAATCATCAATTCAGTGCCCATTTTCTATAACAGCTATACAGGATAAATCAAATAACAACTCTCAATTTCAGATGAATAAATGTAAAGCAATAACACAAATGAAAGACAAAAACATAACAGTATCCAAAATGAATACATATTCTTCTAGAATTTAAGTTCAATATCAGTTTTGGCAACATATTGAACTGATATGGTACCAGCATACTAGTTAGTTTACCTTACTGTGACACCTGATGTCACTAGAAGAAAAATCCATAAGAAAATAACTATCAGTATTTATCATCTGGTCATCGATCTGTACTCGGCAGTATTTTTTTTCAATTTTTTTTCTTAGAATACCGGATAGTACAGGTCAATATACCATTTAGTATCTAGGTAGTTAGGCACTATATCAATCAGACTGATTATCAAAACCATTGAGATTTAGATTATTGGTTAACAGTAGATTACCAAAAGCACCACCACAAATCAAGTTAGTAATTTTTTCCACTTGTTACGCATTAAGTTATTTTCAATTATAAGATATCCTTACCATGTCAACAATGTTATATTGCAAAAGTGGTATTGTTCCAGTCCTATTTAATTACTAAGATAAAAAATGATTCCATAAAAATAGACATTCCATGAAACTTTACACTCTGTGACTAGAGTAAGTCTACTCGGGTTGTTGTTTGGTGGGGCTTATTTGATGGTAGAAGAAGATCCATGCAGTCAACCCAAAAGACTTGGTGCATTATGGCTTCTATAATTCCAGTCACAAACTCCCACCTCATTGAACTTTTAGCAAACTGTGTAATATAATCATTATTAGTGAAATTGGTTTAAGCTATTACACATATTAACACAAGATCAATGTGAAGCCAATGGAAAACAAAATTATTTCAGCTAGAGCCTAGAGAGATAGCAGAAGTGTCACGCATAGCACTTCTTTTGGGATTCTCAAGCTTTCATGAGATGGTAATTATATTGTGACCAGAGTATTCTACATATACAGAGAACTACAACATAATTCCACAAAACAGGTTATCATAATGAAATTTTCAGAAAAGAACAAGGTAAATAGGAAAAATGGCATGTCTTATGTTCTGTAATCCAAAATCTTTATCATATAAAAATATATTAATCAACAATTTTCAGATAGTTGTGATGCATATTTAAACAAAACTGAATGTTAGTAGTTTGGTGGTGATCCCCTATCTATAAGAAATACAAACACAAAGTAGACTCAACATGTCTGATAAAAATGAAAGAATAAAAGCCAGGCCATTAGAAAATTACATACAGCATCCAGACAAGCTTGAAGTTGAAGAGCCTCATTGCTATTAAGAGAAGAAATACAATTTGACCTGGATAATCCACTGGCCAAAGCAAGAACACAATCATTTGTGCTTGTATCTCCATCGACCTTGAAAGATTGAATGTGAACTGAGTTAGGCTATAAAGAAAGTTCAATACACATGGCATCTCATAGAGATGCCGAGATAACAAGGAAAAGTTAAGTAAAAAATTGCAGATTACTCATTCCATCATGACTTCAGTTCAAGATCTAGAGAATAATTGCATAAAATGAAACAGTTATCAGACAGTACCAAGATACTGTACTTACCATTAATCATTGGTTACATGAGCAACAATTTGTTGCACATGGATTCATATTCACATACTACACAATCATGAAAACTAAAAGTTCAATTTGAAAGGCTGCTAGCCCCCAAAGATTCTCTAAAAGTTGACAAGTAACAAGAAAATAGTAACTTAATGACTTACAGTGATTTGGTTAAAACTTCTATTAACGGATGTGCGCACCATGTCTCTCCAAATACCACTAGTGACCAAAGCATCAGTTGTTATAACCTAAAATATCACAAAGTAAGCAACAAGAAATGAACGCACTTCTATGATCTGATTGCAGCGTGTTTGCATGTATACAAGTGAGGAGAAATTACATACACCAAGCATTGTGGCCATGTTTGGGTTAATCATTCCTGAACCTTTTGCCATTCCACCAACTCTTATAGGAATTCCTCCAACCTTATACCATCCAGAAAAGCAAATAGCTAATTACCAACACATTTATCAAACTGAAACTAAGTCAATCAAATCATGGAACTACTTTATAGCTAGACAAAATCTAATAACTGAAGCAATCAAAACTTCAAACCTTTGTTTCAACAGCTACACTCTTGCTTACAAGGTCAGTTGTAGTAATGGCAACAGCTGCAGAGTCGGCCCTGCAAAAACAGAGAAATGATAGAGCAATACTAACAAGAAACGTAAATTTCATATAACAGAAATAGATAAAGATCTAAATAAACTTATCATGTAGTAAAACCAATTTATTCCACTTGCAAGATTGATTTCTTACATGTTTGTTTAAAACATTGCCATAATATTTTAGAATTAAGATCTAAATATCTGCTTATCAGGATGAGAATATCTTTTATAAGCATGTCTATAGTTCATATTTCCTATAATAATCATTTACAAGAAAACTTGAGATTCGACAGAATAAAAACTTGTATATCCTGCTTTTCAAAGCAATTGATCAATATTGAGTGTAATTAACATGCCACTTTTAAACCACGCTTTTCAGTATACCTAGGATGCTTTGGCGGATAAAACATTGTAAGAGCACATCAATACCATGTAGCTAGAACAATATCGACAAACTTCATCATGGTTAGACTGTCCATTGGCACAAAGTCATTGATATAAGAACGTATTTTCATCTTACTATTTACAGGCTTGTAGTAAATCACACATCTGATATGGGAACACGTATCTTTCTAATGAGAAAAGAGAATTCATTATAAAAAAGGAAATATAAGAATGTAGTGGTCGCCAAACAAGTGCCATGGTTAGAAGTATGTTATTCAATCAAATGCAAAATTTATAATGACAAGTACCCCTCAACAGTTGATGATAATGAAGCAACAAGTCTTGGAAGCGAATTAACAAGAGCTTCCTGCACAAACATAACCAAGTATGAACCAGAAGGAAGAAAGTTTTGCAGAAGAAGATTCTCAGAAGACTTTAAAAGAAGGAAATATGTCTCCACTAGTATTTACAACATGATCTAGGTACCAAATTGCAGGTTATGTTTACCTTCTTTATCCGATGACCAATAACACCTGTGGACTGAAGCAAGACATCCTCTGACCTCATGTGAAGGAGCTGTATTAACAGAGTAAGAAAATCAAAGCCATGTATAAATATTTTGGACCAAAAGCTAAAAGTCCGAAAAGCAGAAAGAACCTCAGCAAGAGCATTTGCACATTCTATGGTGTCCTGGTAGCCTGCATCTCCCTATAATGTACAAAGAATCAGTTACAATCACAAATCTCAACGGATTAACCAACAATCATATTTACTGAAAAATGCATATTTCGACAAAGCTGATAAATGTACTTACTGTAGCAGCATTTGCTTGACCAGCATTAATTAATACAGCACGTGCCTAAACACAAAATAAAGCTGTATGCTCAAATGACTCCATGTACGGACTTGTTTGACAAACTCAAAAAAGCTAATTTAACCAACATTTGAAGAAGAAAAGTGTCATAATGAGAAAGAAAACTTTTTACAGACCGTAGTTGAGGTGTCCAGGACATTTCTGCAATAGATAACTGGCGCGGCTGCAACAATGTTGGTAGTAAAAGCTCCTGGAGATAGAAAAAAATTGGTTTTCATCATTCTATCAATGGTAAGAGTACATTTTCTTGCTTAGATATGTTAGATCATTAAGAGTACACTATAGCACCTAGGAATGGTGACATCACAAATATAGCATGGCTGGGAATCATAATAACAGTGAATTCCTTTTACTAAATAATATTTGCTGGTTATCTTCAGTCTAATAAAATTTTATGTCAAGTACCTATGGTATGATGGAATAAGTAAACTCACCAGCAGCAACTGCATCAACTTCGCATGTCACCAAAGATAAATCAGGTTTATCTCCTTTTGCCCTCAGCCCACCATATATGCCTGCAGCTTTAAACCCTTTTGGTGCTGTAACACCACCTGGTATCTATGAGATAGTGACAGTGACAGTAAGAAATCTTATGATATGTATCTAAAATATAGCTTTTTACTTTTACATACTACTATCTCTAAAAATTGAAGCTTAAAAGTAGAAGAAGGTATATGTGATGCTGATGTTAACCAGCAAGCAGCATCTAAGTACCATGAACTTTATTTGACAAGCGCAATTTATACACTGAGAAACATCGACCTTCTAGGTGCAGGTTATTAACAACTACAACTAAAGATATAATTACAGCATACAGGAGAGATGAGTAAGAAACTCTGGAAAATTTTGGAGAAAGCTGCACTAACAAAAAGACTGGGGAGCAACCACCTTCTTGAAAGAAGGTTTTGGATCATGGAGTTCTGTATTTCATTTAATGGCTGATATATTTTGGTTTTCTATTTTCCAAATAAGCATTTTACTATGCCGTTACCATAGTTGATTTTTAATGAAATCAATTGGTGTTCATCCTGTCATACAGATGCTCAGAGAGAAATTAGATTGATTGGATGGTCAAGGCAGAAAGGGATGATAAAACGTTATTCTTGTTATTGGGCTGGTAATTTCCTTCAAAAGAGTCATCCTATTCTACACGAAGATGGTATCAGGATTGCAAGACAACCTATTCAATATCTATATCTTATCTTCTCCTTTAAATCTCCCCTTTATCCCAACCCTTCAATTCCTTTCTTTTCTGACATTTTATTTTCTTCCACTATAGCCACCATCCTACTAGACTAGCAGGTCCTCTAGTTCAATCTGCATCAACAGAGTGTTGGAATTTTGGAGATTGATGCAGATGTATACAGCCTTTTTGGTGTGTTTGCTGAAGCTATGTGCCCTAAGTCACACGTTGAAAGGCTCAATTACGCCATTCTATCGTGAGCCCTTTTTCTCTTCATATCATGGTCTCATTATCAACATGGCAGATTCACAACAGAACCTGCCAAATCCAATCTCAGCTTCATCCAACAATCCATTTGGTCATGCCTATTCCAGATATTCTGAGACCAATCCTGATCAATGTCCATCTGATCATATTAATTCCGAATTGGGATACACCCTCACAATTTTCTAGCATTTAAATAAGAAAGGTAAAAGGAAACTATAATTTAATTTAGCAATCTGCTGATTCAAAAATCTATATCCTATGATTTATACAAAACCCGATTCTCGGAATTTCAAATAACTCTCCTTTGGTTTAATTGTAATAGAAATCTTCTTTGTCTGGTTTACTTGTAATAGAAATCTCAATAGCGACAAAAGATCCATGTAATCAATTCCAAATAGTTGGAACTTACAGCTTTATTGTTATTGTTGAACTTGTAATAATAATCAACTCCATTATCCAAAGTGACCATGGTTTCGAGAGAGATTTTACCACTATGCTTGTCCTTAACATCATATCCGTAATAGATTAAGATATCTTCTGTTATTCATGTCAAGTGCTCAGAGATAATCTGCTTTTTATATAGCACACGCAGCATAAAACTTTATATGTCCTAAACGGGATTTGTCGACGACAGTGAATACAGGGCACAGCAGACGATAATCGCATTGCCACACACGGAACCGGTCATTTCTCTACAGGCATCGAAGTACAGCTATCAAAATTTTTAGGGCAAGAGAAAGGAAATGACCTGCGTCCACGGTCCCTCGGGAAGAAAAATCGGAGCCGCGGGGATATAGCTCGACGCCGTAACGGCCTCCGGAGAGATGGTGGCGGAAACTCGAACCCGATGCCAAGGAGCTGCGTGGGTTCCACAAACCTGTAGAGTCGCACACCCACACGCTCAAGAAATCGGCGAGAGATGCTGAGGAATCAAGAGAGATGAAATGACCTTAACGCGATGGAAGCGAGACGCCGGCAGCGTAAGCGGGTGGTTTAGAGCAAGAGCCATCTCCGGAAGATTACCTAAGTGTTTCGTTTCTTGGTCTGGGCGGCGCAAGTGCGTTCTGTTTCCCGAGTGGAGTTTGGAGACCGGGAGTGATGAGCGGGTTTCAGAGGGCGCGATCAGGTTGGAGCTGCGCGATTAGTTATTCACGATCGTAGGGGACCGAATGAGGGGTACTCATAGATTAACCCTATAGTTAATTATGATCAATATTTTTTATTTTTAAAAATAAGTATTGAGATCTTTGCCATGCCTCATTGGAGTTTGACTCACTGTGGCAATTTCCCATCAACCTCTTATTTATGTTAGAAGTTGTCACCTTTAGAGAAGAGCTACATTCGTAGTAAAAGTTGTAACTAAAAACACATAAAACATAAGAATCATAGTGGTAATTTTTGCACATAGTAAAAATTATCAGTGAGCAAGTTGGAAAGAAGGGTGACGGGTGTGCGATGAACGAGCATATACAGCGAGTGAGAGCAGGTGAGCGATAATCGAACATATACAAAGGGTGAGCAGGTGTGACGAGCGATAGGTACGACAAGCAAATAAAATCGACAAGAACACTAAACGACGGGTGAGTAGGTTGGAACAAAGAGAGGAAGAAAAAATCAATCAAGAAAATTTATATATAATTAATAATTTAAAAAATAATAAATTTATATTTTTATCCTTTCTATTTGTATTGTTTTTGTAAGTGACAATATGTGTGCTTTTTTTCATCGAAAAAATCAACGATGTAAATAAAATCATGATTAAATGTTTCACTTTTATAAATGTATAAATCATAATATTACTTTTTAAAGTATAGAGATCGAGATACTAATCATGATTAACTATAAGAAATAGTATGTAATTATCTCTTGTTTCGAATGTAGTTAGATAAAGATTTTAAATAAATAAATAATATATATATATATATATATATATATAGTTTCGATTGATCGTGAATAACTATGAAACTATGTATGTGTTATGCTGGCATGCTATGTCCATTTGATACATTAGTAGTTCATCGTTAAGTAGAATCTACATACTGACTTCTAATTGGTCATGGATAGCTTAAATATATCTTTAGCTTATCGATAATGGATTTGTTTTTCGAGCTTAACATTATTGCTAATTTAAAAAAAGGACATTACATATCAATCATTTTAGTTTGTCGTGATTTTTTATTTATACAACTTCAATAAAGAAAATGTTTGTATTTCGTCATGGATAATTAGATGAGTTTCATAAACATTTTAATGGTACAAAAACGAAAGCTTTGCGAGTTTGAAAAAGGTCGCACATAACAAAATTGGTTAAATAAATTAGGTTTATTGACAAATATGCAGTGTAGATTTAAGAAGTGTGTGTGTATATATATATATATATATATATATATATCTCTCTCTCTCTGTTTGGTCACTGGCGTCGCCTCAGAGGAATACGAAAAGATACACTCCGTTAAAAAATAAGCAGGTATTTACCGCGCGCAACGTCGCTGCCTGACGGCGTGGGTTAGGTGGAAACGTGGTATAATGTAATTGGACAGACCTTGCTTTGCGTGGGCGCCTCTTGTGACGGCCGTCAATGATCCATCATTCCCCCAGCCGAAAAAGGAAGGAATACTATCACCACCACCACTCTCCTTTCCTCCCCTCCCCTCTCTGCCTCTTCGCCACCTCCGATCTTCAATCCCCATTTCTCGAGCCTTAAATTTTCCCCACCGATCTCTTCGCTCGGACCGCCGTCGCCCACAAAATGGTACGTTCTTACCGCTCTCCTCGATGCCAGTTTTTTCCCGTCCCTTCTTGTTTACCGATCAAGAAATTTCCGGACATAATGATTCGACCAGTGGTTGATCGTATAGTAGTTCTGTGTTTCGCGAAATCTGTGTATGGTTTTGTGGAATTCTGTTTGATGGTCAGTTGTGTGTTTGATTCCGTGAGGCTAGGGTTTGTGCCTGCGTCTGATGTGATGCATGTCTGATTTGTGTCGATTTGATTGTTGGAAGTCCGATCGTTGTGTCGGATCTTGGTGATGCGTGGATCGTTGTTCTGTTTCACTTATCGTCCCATCTCGCGCTGTTCTTCGTTGGTTCTGCTTATGCCGATGGATAGGTTGGGCCAATTGTGCTTTGGTCTTCGTGACGATCGGTGATGGATGGAGTGGATTCTGTTTTATGGTAGGATTTGATTGCAGTGATACAAGGCTTGATTTTGTTTACTTGATCTCTCTATTTATATACACACACGTATAAATCTGAACTGTTAGGGTTTGGGACTCTCTTTTCCATCCATTTTTAGCTCTTACTTTTGTCATCATAATAGAGATCGATTTATTGGTATGTTTTATTGATGTGACTCGGTGTCATGAATTTATATTGCTTATGCTACTAATATATTGCTTGTGGCATGTTTCCTAGTAAATCTATTTTCAATGTATTGTCTCAACCAGATTAAGATTTGCTTGTTGATCATGGTATCTGCATTTGTGGGTGTAACTTGTTATGTTGTGAAATGACAGGCTAATGCTGCATCAGGAATGGCAGTGAACGATGACTGCAAGTTGAAGTTCTTGGAGTTGAAGGCAAAGCGAACTTACCGTTTCATAGTCTTTAAGATCGATGAGAAGCTGAAGCAGGTCATCGTGGAGACGCTTGGCGAACCCAATTTGACATACGATGATTTTACCGCCAGTATTCCTACAAATGAATGCAGATATGCAATTTATGATTTCGACTTTGTGACCGAGGAGAATTGCCAGAAAAGCAAGATCTTTTTTATTGCGTGGTAAAGTTACCTTTGTCTCTACTCTACATAGTTTAAGATCCATCTAACTCATAGATAATGAGTTCCAATTATTTTCCCTTGTTTGGTATGAAGGTCCCCTGACACAGCAAGAGTGAGAAGCAAGATGCTCTATGCGAGCTCCAAGGACAGGTTCAAGAGAGAGCTGGATGGCATTCAGGTCGAATTGCAAGCAACTGATCCTACTGAGATGGGCCTTGATGTTATAAGAGGCCGTGCCAATTGAGTGTGTCTATGCACCTCTTGCTTGTGTGGTCGAGTTGTTCTTCTGTGGTTGTTCGCTTTCACTGGAATGTTCATAGTTTCATGGAACAGTCAGTTCCCTAGATATTGTGTGGGCTTATGGTTCAAGTTACCAAATAGAACCTATATGAGGCATCTTCCCTCTTCAGTATCTCTTGTGATTTCATTGATGGGATTGGTTTCTCTTCACTGATGTCTACAAGCTAATGGTATGCAACAATTTGTGGGGTAGAAGGTGATAATTGTAGCTATTTCAATTATCTTCCCATGGATGCTTGACCCCAATTGATGTTCTCTGTCGCATTGATTGCAGATTAATTATGTTGAAGTTTCCAGTCTTACTGTTTTTATATCTGCTGCATCACTAATCTTTGTTTCTGTTTATTTTACTTGTGGGTCATCAGTTCTTGTAGCAAATTTGCTGGCAAACTTGTTAACAAGGAGACAACTATTAAGTATTTTGGGTCATCTTTCCTCGGTTTACATCCACAATTCTGTGGATTAATTTCTTGGGGAACTTTAGCCTAAGATTTTTTTCAAGCTGATCAAAGCAATGTGCAAATCTTCTTCGTGGCTCATCAAGTGATATATCTACGTTGTTGTATTTACTATCTCTTCTGGTATATTTTGGCATTGTAGGATTCAGCTTCTTCATTGGTAGTATGCGTTTCGAGCTTCTGTGTGTGTATTTTGTGTGCCATTTGAATGAAGCCCTTTTGACTTAATTCCATAAACAATGGCTTCTTGAAGTGCACAAGCACTGCGTCAAACTCTAAGGGCTGTACTTCCACGCGAATATGACAACTAGGATTTTGCTCGGCGTTTTTTGTTAACTCACTGGCTTTTTAGGCACTTGATGATGATGTGGGCGATATTTCTTGAAGTGGTGTACGAAATGTATATATTATAGCTTTGTAGTTGACCAAAAAAATCGTCTTTTAAAGAAAATATAAATATTAAATTAAGAAAAAATGGCGTCGCCCGGACTCGAACCGGAGACCTTCAGTGTGTTAGACTGACGTGATAACCAACTACACCACGACACCGGTTTGATTTACTACGACACCGATTTAATTTGATTTATTCATTTCTATATTTGTAAACTTAAACTATTATATGTCTCCTCCCCCGAAACCCTATTCCTCATCGTCGCCGCCGCCTCTAATTTATTACAACGATCTCTTCACCCCCAAACCCTTTCGCCTATCGACTCCAAAATTCTCCCGCCGTTCTCCGAGGTGTTCGCCTCACGATCGTTCGGTGATGTCGAGCGCACTGGATATGTCCCTCGACGACATCATTAAGAACAACAAACAATCGGCGGCCGGGGGGCGTGGACGGGGCCGTGGCTCCGGTACCGGCCCCGCCCGCCGCGTCCCTAACAGATCGGCGAACCGATCCGCCCCTTACTCTGTCGGGAAGGTATGCGATTAGGGTTTCCGCCGGCGCCCCGAACTTGATCCCGGCCGATCCGATCGAATCGCCTCCTCCGGTTTTCTCACTTGATCTCCGATCCCAGGCTCCGGACTCGGCGTGGCAGCACGACATGTTCGCGGCTCAGATGGGCGGTGTTCCTGCTCCAGCGGCTAGGGCGTCTTCCATAGAGACCGGCACCAAGCTGTATATTTCGAACTTGGAATATGGGGTTTCGAACGAGGACATCAAGGTGAGGACCCTTTCCTCCCTTTTATCGTTTTGCGATCATCTGGGTTTTGGTTGTTTGATCAGAATTTTGATGTATTGTCTTTAGCAACATGGGATCCATAGATGTCCTTTTTTTTCTTTTTGTTTGTCACCTAGAAAGATTTCTGTATTTGTCGTGTAATAGATTTCATTATTTTCTAGCAAGGCGTATGAATCCGTTGATTCTACAACAGAGGTTGTATCGTGGTTTGATTGACCTCGTGTTGGTGTGTTACAATCTAGGCCTTCTTTTAGACCAATTTAACTACTTAATTTGTATTCGATGAAGGGATAACATCTTAGAACCCAAAGGTTGGAATAGATAGCATCATGTTTAAGGAAAAAGTTCAGATAGAGGTAGACAGAACATGAGGATTAGAAAACTAGATTATTGCATATACATGATTTGTTGAATTACTGAGGCTCAGACCCTGTATGCTCAGATCCTATTTTTCTATTTGTTTTAACCATAGTCTACCTAGACACCGTGTTTCTCCAACCAAAATTGCAGTCTTTCTTCCAACAAAATATTCACATGTTTTCGTGTGCATGATCATGTTTGATGTGATATCTTGGTTTTCAGATGCAACATTATCTTCATAATTTTTCAGGTCCCATTTACTTCATAGTTAGGATGAGGATCTATAATGGTAAGCAAGAAAAAAAAGGAAATTTGATAATTTGATTGTCTAAGAAGAGTTCTATGTGTATTTCATCTGCAATTCTGTTTATTAGTGACCACATACTTTGGACATGTTTATTAGGATATCCTGTTTAATCTAAGAGCTTGCTTTGTGGAAAATAAACTACTGTGTGCGTGACAGCAGAGTACATGTCCGATGTTCGGTTGTAAGAATGCTCCATATCTTTAATTTTGCTTATTAAGTTCACTTGCTCTTTTTTCCTGGTTTTACTGTGGTGGTTAATTGGTTATGCACCTTTCTTTATGATGTTATGTTTCATTTGTTCCAGGAGCTTTTCTCAGAGGTGGGTGATCTGAAGCGCTATTCAATAAATTATGATAGAAGCGGAAGATCTAAGGTAGTCCTTCAGCTTGACAGTGGTTCTTTAGTTTCAACGTGGTAGTCTCTTCTCATGTTTGGAATAAACAATTCAAGGGAACGGCTGAAGTGGTGTTTGCAAGGCGGGCCGATGCTTTAGCTGCTGTAAAGAGATACAACAATGTGCTGCTTGATGGAAAGCCAATGAAAATAGAAATTATTGGAACAAATATCTCAACACCAGCTGCTGTGCCTCAGTTATCTAATGGCGCTTTTGGGAATTCTAATGGTGCTTCAAAAAGGTTTGCTATACTCTTCAGTGTCTCAGATTTAATTTGATCTCTTATTTGATCAAGCCTTTTTTTTTGCAAATATTATATATTTATATATATATATATATATATATATGAAATATGTTTAATCAAATTATTTTATCTTGTGCATTTCTTTCCTAAAAAGTTGTGGATTTTATAGACAAGTTCTGAGTGGATCATGTTAGCACAATCACCAGTATATGATCTCAATACAACAAGATTGCATATGCCACCATTGCTGTTTTAATTTTTTTAGCTTAATGAGTTTTATATACTTCAATGCAACCATTGTTGTTTTGTCGTCATCACATGTGGACTACTCTTTAGGATTCTTGCTCCAGTGAAACTCTATGCCATCCCATCCTACCCCTTTCTTTTTCTAGTATGTAATGAGGAAGGTGTATATTAATGAGTAATTTTAATGCATGATTTAGATAAAACTGTGATTCGTGAACTTTATTGTTTAATCATCATACATGAAATCTCATGAATCCAAATTGCCATTGTATAGGGCATGTGCTTTTTGACAGATATCAACCAAGTCATCTTTCTAAACTTTAAAATTCAGAAAATGTATGATCATCTTGAAATTTGCAGCTATTTTGCAGTGCCAGAGAAGCTATTTTTCAAAGAAATTATAACTTAGGATTGTTCACCAAACTCCACATAAATATCAGATAGTGTATTTACTCGAGTATCTTGGTTTGTTCCCTTATACAAATTCTACTTTGAGCTGATATTTCCTAATGTTAGTGGTTCCTGTATGAATGCCACACCTATCTAGTGATTTTTTATTTAAAGCAACTCAAGCTAAATGCTTTATTTATCTTTGTATATCTGGGTTTCTATTTTAGTTAGCATGACTTTTCTTAACTTGCTTTGGCATTGCAGCACTGGGCCAGGAAGGGGTTCTGCAGGATGGCCACGAGGTGGTGGCCGTGGAAGGGGGAGGGGCCGTGGCCGAGGTAGAGGTCGTGGTGAACCAGTATCTGCTGCAACACTTGATGCTGAGTTGGACAAATACCATTCAGAAGCAATGCAAACCAACTGAGTGGTCCTAATAGGCTTCTTTAGTTTATAATTGTTGCTTGCTTGCGTGATAGGGCTTGCTAGTTTTATTGTTCTGTAAACACACATTAAGTAGGAAGGGAAGATGATACTGTTAAAGTACCTACTGGGTTTGAGGGCTTTCATTTTCTTACTATTATCGCACTTGATTTCAACGTGCTACTGGATTAAAGTGAACATCTGGTGTCTGGCTTGGTGATCATTTTCATTTGGTCAATCAAACTTCTTTCTCTTCAATCTCATTGTGATACAAGCTACTGGAGTTGGACTTTGCATGGGGAACCCGCATCACAGACGCTTGTGCGGTCGTGAGTTATGTAGCCTGCACAACATGAAGGTATCTTCTTGTTTGCATATGCATATTAGTTGCTGAACAAGCTTCCTTTTTCTTATTGTACATTCTTGTTCAATAATGCTCTCTTTTGCTTTTTGGGCAGGCTCATCTCATGGATCCTTTCATTGGTGATATAGACTTATGCCTGCAACTTATTCTAGAAATTGTGGTATGCGAGGTTCCTTTGTTCAACACGACAGTTTGTTTGATTTGTTGTTCCTCTGGTTGTTATAATGCTGTTACCATACATGGTGCTGCACTGGGCTCTTTGTGAAACATCAGTTAGGAGAAGCTTGCTGCTTGCGGAAGTACTCACTTTGTGGTGCCAAGGAGACCTTTTTTTGGGGATGAATGACCAATTATTCGTTCTTGTAGGTGTCCAATGTTGATCTAATTTTGCATCAAATACCATTTTATTGAAAGATAGCTGCTGCTTAAAGTTTGGCCCATTTTTGGATTGTTCACAGCTGAGATTCTCCCTACTCAGGATAGATCAACCCTGCCATTTTCAATTTGGTAAATTTTCTTTTGGCTGAATTATTGCTGTGACAAGTCTTAGTCTTGTTTGTATTGTACGGCAATCCAAAAGGAATATCTTATGTGCAGTTTGGTAGCAAGAAATTAAGTGTGGAGAATTTAGCAAAAAAAGAACAATCCAAAAGGATTGTTCTTTCTACGGTCAAATGTGCTACCATATCATGGTGCTTGCAGGCATTTCTGTTATATGGTTAGGGTGTGGTTGTTGAGGGAAATGTGACGAGTGCCGGTGCACGCATTTATTATGCTTTGTCACAAATCTTCATCACCAAGGGCTTCGCATGCCTTTGTTGTGGAGATGCTTGGTGGTTAATTGCTCCTGTAGATTTAACATGGGTTTCATCCTTCTTGATCTTATGGTGTTCTGTCGTTCGCATGTTCTTATGATGGCACTTGTTCTCTGTAGACCCGTTGATTTCAATAGCATGTCACACTCAAGATTAGAGAAGGTTGACTGTTGCACACAGGGAAGGTCTTGTGACACTTCAACCTCATCAAGAATTGATGAAACCCGAGTTAATAGTTACGGGTTTGCTTGATTGATGAAACTATGGCATTCTTGTGGCTGCTGATGCTTTTGTCCTGGACAGAATCCAAGAAGCCTCTGTGCATTTAGAATGATTGCTCGTGAATGACTCGTGGGAAAACCTGAGCCGTCCGATTTGCCGTTAGTTCAACAGAGGGTAAGGCCTAAACTAAAATATTATGTTTTGGATTCATATACACATATTGAAGATTATGTCCATGTCATCAGGTTCAAAGTACCAACTTAATTCCTAGACCGTCCGTGCCTCCCTGGAGGGTCCCAAGTGATCAATCATGCCAATTTTATTGTCTGCTCAACGACACACACAGAATGCCCCCACGGGCCAAGAGAACAGGCATTGGCAGACAAATAAAATAATTGAGAGAGCCATCATTGCAACGATCAGAACAACGGTGAACATGCCTACTAATTCAAACAAATACCTTTGGTGCAGAAAAGAAGGTTCCCTTATACAAATTCTACTTTGAGCTGATATTTCCTAATGTTAGTGGTTCCTGTATGAATGCCACACCTATCTAGTGATTTTTTATTTAAAGCAACTCAAGCTAAATGCTTTATTTATCTTTGTATATCTGGGTTTCTATTTTAGTTAGCATGACTTTTCTTAACTTGCTTTGGCATTGCAGCACTGGGCCAGGAAGGGGTTCTGCAGGATGGCCACGAGGTGGTGGCCGTGGAAGGGGGAGGGGCCGTGGCCGAGGTAGAGGTCGTGGTGAACCAGTATCTGCTGCAACACTTGATGCTGAGTTGGACAAATACCATTCAGAAGCAATGCAAACCAACTGAGTGGTCCTAATAGGCTTCTTTAGTTTATAATTGTTGCTTGCTTGCGTGATAGGGCTTGCTAGTTTTATTGTTCTGTAAACACACATTAAGTAGGAAGGGAAGATGATACTGTTAAAGTACCTACTGGGTTTGAGGGCTTTCATTTTCTTACTATTATCGCACTTGATTTCAACGTGCTACTGGATTAAAGTGAACATCTGGTGTCTGGCTTGGTGATCATTTTCATTTGGTCAATCAAACTTCTTTCTCTTCAATCTCATTGTGATACAAGCTACTGGAGTTGGACTTTGCATGGGGAACCCACATCACAGAGGCTTGTGCGGTTGTGAGTTATGTAGCCTGCACAACATGAAGGTATCTTCTTGTTTGCATATGCATATTAGTTGCTGAACAAGCTTCCTTTTTCTTATTGTACATTCTTGTTCAATAATGCTCTCTTTTGCTTTTTGGGCAGGCTCATCTCATGAATCCTTTCATTGGTGATATAGACTTATGCCTGCAACTTATTCTAGAAATTGTGGTATGCGAGGTTCCTTTGTTCAACACGACAGTTTGTTTGATTTGTTGTTCCTCTGGTTGTTATAATGCTGTTACCATACATGGTGCTGCACTGGGCTCTTTGTGAAACATCAGTTAGGAGAAGCTTGCTGCTTGCGGAAGTACTCACTTTGTGGTGCCAAGGAGACCTTTTTTTGGGGATGAATGACCAATTATTCTTTCTTGTAGGTGTCCAATGTTGATCTAATTTTGCATCAAATACCATTTTATTGAAAGATAGCTGCTGCTTAAAGTTTGGCCCATTTTTGGATTGTTCACAGCTGAGATTCTCCCTACTCAGGATAGATCAACCCTGCCATTTTCAATTCGGTAAATTTTCTTTTGGCTGAATTATTGCTGTGAGAAGTCTTAGTCTTGTTTGTATTGTACGGCAATCCAAAAGGAATATCTTATGTGCAGTTTGGTAGCAAGAAATTAAGTGTGGAGAATTTAGCAAAAAAAGAACAATCCAAAAGGATTGTTCTTTCTACGGTCAAATGTGCTACCATATCATGGTGCTTGCAGGCATTTCTGTTATATGGTTAGGGTGTGGTTGTTGAGGGAAATGTGACAAGTGCCGGTGCACGCATTTATTATGCTTTGTCACAAATCTTCATCACCAAGGGCTTCACATGCCTTTGTTGTGGAAATCCTTGGTGGTTAATTGCTCCTGTAGATTTAACATGGGTTTCATCCTTGATGATCTTATGGTGTTCTGTCGTTCTCATGTTCTTATGATGGCACTTGTTCTCTTATTTTTGCCTGAGCGTCAGCATTATGGGCTTGGGTTTCGGGATGGTTTCTAAATGCATGCATGATGACGGTGGTGGCTTGGAGTGGTCTCTGGAGGTCCGTTGATTTCAATTGCATGTCACACTCAAGATTAGAGAAGGTGACTGTTGCACACAGGGAAGGTCTTGTGACACTTCAACCTCATCAAGAATTGATGAAACCCGAGTTAATAGTTACGGGTTTGCTTGATTGATGAAACTATGGCATTCTTGTGGCTGCTGATGCTTCTGTCCTGGACAGAATCCAAGAAGCCTCTGTGCATTTAGAATGATTGCTCGTGAATGACTCGTGGGAAAACCTGAGCCGTCCGATTTGCCGTTAGTTCAACAGAGGGTAAGGCCTAAACTAAAATATTATGTTTTGGATTCATATACACATATTGAAGATTATGTCCATGTCATCAGGTTCAAAGTACCAACTTAATTCCTAGACCGTCCATGCCTCCCTGGAGGGTCCCAAGTGATCAATCATGCCAATTTTATTGTCTGCTCAACGACACACACAGAATGCCCCCACGGGCCAAGAGAACAGGCATTGGCCGACAAATGAAATAATTGGGAGAGCCATCATTGCAACGATCAGAACAACGGTGAACATGCCTACTAATTCAAACAAATACCTTTGGTGCTGAAAAGAAGTCTTCTTCATATAGAAGAACACCGACAAATGCACTGTACAACACCAAATTAGGCTGCTTATAGTTTCACCCTCTTGCATATAATAATTGGTCACCAACCCATCATTGTTCGCCTCACTCTATCCACAATCTGACTTCTGGCCTGGCTGTTTGCCGGTGGCAGCTCCCCACTGTCATCCAAGAGAAACCTGTAAACCTCCCATTGCCTCCCGAAAGCTGTGTGCCTGCCAATCTCAGCCTGCGCATAACATGGAATGGTGTTTGGACTAGTCTTTGAACAAGTCAGGTAATGCAGGAGAGGAAGCTGCATTTTGCTTACCGAGAAAATGCAGATTCCGAGCAGTTTCAGTGCAAGTGTGACATCATGAAAGACACGAGGCCTCCCCTTTCCACACAATTCGACAGGATTAGCTACGAGGAGTTCAGCATCGGGTCCACGATTGGCGATTACAACTCTCAAAGGATGAAGCATTTCTAGCTTCAATCGGGAAGAGAGGATATCCTGCTTGTCAGGATCAATTACCTTCTTTCCATCACTTTGCTGGACGAAAAGGTCCACCTCTCGTGAGCCTCTCTTGTCGGACAAAAATCGCCCATAAGCTACCTGCAGAACAAGCAATAGAAGCCATTGGTGAATGACACTGCTGTCTAATAAGATGGATTGAAGACGTTGATGATAGTGGCACCATTTGGGATCATTTAACACTGCTGTCTAATAAGATGGATTGAAGACGATGATAGTGGCACCATTTGGGATCATTTGACAAGTATCAGAGCAAGTCCGCAATTATTTATCAACTGGTCTTATCTAGTATCATGAAAGACAAGTAGACAAGTGATCGAGTTGAAGATGAAACATAAAATACCTGGATGCTGCAGTCCTTTAAGGTCCTCATAATGTCGTAGAGGAGGCCCTTCTGATCAACACAGTGGATTTGAATTAAAGTGTGGGAATGACTCAAAGAATTGTCGATGTTTACATCAGCCTTCTTCAGCCTTTTCATCTCCGGGCTTAGCGTCTGCGAACATACTTCACCACCTGACATCTCCAGCCTAAATAATTCTTCCAATGCAGCTGGCGGAAGAGAAGAAAATCCCTGCTGAAAACTTTCAGCAAGCTCAATCTTGCAGCTATTCACAGACTCTCCTAAAACTGCACTTAACCTCCCACATGTATCATCCCGTCTTGCTTTTGTGTGCAACAACTCCCTAATTACATGTAAAGAAGTCTTTAGAAAATGATGAAGAAAACATTATCTTAATTATTCATATGCCAGGGGATTTTTACAACCTATTTCCTCATAACAAAGAAGATTGAGTAAGGTTACAATCTATGAACTAAAAGAATTAAAACAAGACATTCAACACATGCTCTTCTTATTAGTACATCATCATCTGTAAGCCAGAAGATTAGTATTTCTTGCAGCAAATCAGTAAGTAGTATGCAGTATATGGCAAATGAGATTACACAAGGGGCAGAGATACAGATACGGTCGAATTACTGGTTTGGTTGACATGATATTATCTGTTCAGAAGCAGCAAATATACAGTAAAACTAGTCAGACAGAAGTTTAATGGACGATTACAAAAGTAAAGCCAACACAATCAGTCTCCATAAACGAAGTTTTATTGTTGTAGAAGCAGTTCTTAGCTTCTTATGTGCTATGGAAATTAGGAGATCAGAGCAGCTACACAATTGCAGTCAACACAATCAGTAAGCTATATCTGATAGATCCAACTTACACGGCATCTGTAATAAAGAAAAGGTCCACAACTCTACCATCTGGAGTTGTTGATACTTTTACTCGATGAATCGTAAGCTCGAGCTCACAGAGAACTTTAGTGACATCTACATTAAGATTTCACAGGTATCAGAAAAATCCAATCCCCAACCTGAGAACCAAACAGATAGGTTACAGTTGCTTACCGTGCAGCAATCCCTTCCGGTCGACTGAGAACAGCTTCAAAAGGTACATTTGTGATGTCATCGGGATATTCGCCATGTCAGAGTAGAACGGGATGGAACAAGATGGACAAAGAGACAATAGCCTGTTCTTCAAGCTCGGCCATTGGATGCTGCTGGAGGTCGAACGTGGAACGACCCAGAACACCAAGTAGCACCATTTCCCATCCGTCGATACATCTTTCAAAGAACACCACAGAGTTAGATCGTAAATTAGACAAGCAGAGCTGCTATATTAGAAAGAAGCGAGCAAGTGCTATAAAACAGAGTAATCAACAAACCCTAAACCCTAATCCACGAAACACACCGTAAAATCATTACAAACAAAAGAAATGAGCAAAAAAAATCCTATTTTTGATAGAACTACAGTGGAATCAGAAGTAATTAACTCATCAAGAAGCCAATGGAAAGGCAGATGGGGAACAAAATATTATTGTCGAGATGGAGCTCACAGACGGACCTCCTCGAGTGATGTAGAGGCCGAAGTCGAGGATGGCGCGGCAGAGGTCGCACCCGAGGCCGGTCTCGTCGGGGCAGTTGACGGTAACGACGGTGGGCTCCCCGGCCTGCTTGGCCGGCTGGATGACCACCGCGTCCTCGCTCGCCGCCACCATCCCTCCTCCGGCGCTGCTCGATCCCGATCCTATGGCCGTCGTCAGCCCCCCGACCGCATAGAAGGCCGTCCCACTCGCCGGCGTCAAGCGGTACACTCCCTCCAGATTCTCTCTCTCTCTCTCTCTCACCCCCCTACCCGCCCCCCCAACTAACTCGCCATACCCTCTTCCTCTCGCTTCACCCCACCCTACGTCGCGGTGCGTTGTTATATGTCGGCAGCCGCTACATTCTCAGGCCACGTCACTATGGATAGCGTCGTTGCTGTCTTCCAGGTGGGCGCTATCTGAAACGTGGGCCAATGACGACCCAATTAGCCTGCACATGACGTGGACCTCCTCCTCCTCGTCAGTAACGCGAAGAAGATAGGTCACGCGTTCTCAGACTTCGTCGACTTCCATCGCTCGCAAGTTACAGGGGGATGCCGCAGGGATGGCTGGCACAGTTCGCTTCCTTTGTTTCTGAGGAGAGTGACGTTCATCGAAAATAATTTCGAGTAGAGTTAAGTTGACTGAGTTGTAGCAGAGAATTGTAATAAGAAACCAGTGATATTGCTTGCCCATCAAATGACGACCTAACAACAGGCGCAGTAAGCGACATAATAGCTAATCTAGAACGGAAGAAAAAATATATCTTTGTGCATGAAACCGAAGCACTCAGAATACTTCAACATGGAGATTGCCTAACTCGACTCAGCAACATCTGGAAGTGGACTTTTAGTGCTTCGTCCTTCTGGATCCATTAACAAGTCAACCAATATAAATGCTACTGTTTGGAGTTCGTATCTTTCTTCTTCGCCTCCACCAATCACGTTTGAATCAATCCATGGTCAACAAATGCTGCAAATGGTGCATCCACTCTATATAACATGCTGGGTGGCCGGCCAATGGAGCTCGCAGATCTTAGCCTTATCCAAATGGCTTCGTTTCAGCGTCTTCTCCTCCTCTCTCTCTTGCTTCCATTATCGGCTGCTGCTGCAGACTCCATCGCTCAGTACTGCAGCAATAGCTTTAAGAGCAAGCAGACCCAGGCCAACATCGACCACGTCCTCGCCGACCTCGTCGCGCGTGCCTCCGTTGGTGGCTTTGCGACTGCTTCTTCTGGCAAAGGAGCCAGTGGAATCTACGGCCTCGCGCAATGCAGAGGCGACGTCAGCGCGGAGGACTGTTCGACGTGCCTGGCGGACGCAGCGAAAAAGCTCCCCACCACCGCATGCCCGAGCCAAGCCGACGGGCGGATCTGGTACGACTACTGCTTCATGCGCTACGACAACGAGAACTTCGTGGGAAAGTCCGACACCAGCGTGGCCACCATTCTCATCAACGTGGAGAACGCGACGGACCCCGAGAAATTCGACAAGAAGGTGGGGGTGGTGATGGGCCGGGCGAGGGCGGACGCGGTGGCGCCGGGGAACAACGCGCTCGGGAGGGCCAAGCTGCAGTTCACCCCCTACATCACCATCTACGCGCTGGCACAGTGCACGCGCGATCTGCAGCAGCTGACGTGCGCCCAGTGCTTGTCGTCGGCGGTCGAGAAGTTCCCTGACTACTGCCAATACCGGAAGGGTTGCCAGGTTCTCTACAGCAGCTGCATCGTGCGCTACGAGATCTATCCCTTCTATTTCCCTCTCGACTCCACCAAAACTACTGCCGCAATTGGTACCTACTACAAGGCCACCTTGCATCCTTAGGCCGTCTTGTTTTCTTCACCTGTTAATGGTGAAGAAAGTGATGATGCTACTGTAATCCATATGAAGAAGCGAATAAAGTGTTCTTGAACCTACATGTTGTGATCCATATGAGAAGCACCGGTAGCTTCATTTTATTTCTCTTTTGATGGATCTCAAAACAAAGTGATATAAACTGATCGTGCACAATATAATATGATATCAACCCAGCCATGCAAACTTGGAAACATTAACTCTCTCACATCATGATTAAAGTCAGCAAAAGCTTAAACTACTAAACTGGGGATCTCAATCGATATATCTATATCTGTGCGTGAGTCTGTTCATCCTGTGGGACTGAATCTCTTTGACATGTTCACTGTCTGTAACGCAAGAAAATGTAGGGATAAATACAGGAAAAATAAATGTTGAAGTAAGTAACATGCATCTGCAACAATATATAGTCCACCGTTCCACCTTATCGAACATGGCACTAACAATCTGAAATATTTTTTGAAGATGAAATAAAGGAACAATTATCGAGTTCTCAGCCTTCATTGCTGTTAAAATGTATGCAACTCATCGACATGAAGTATGTATACGCCTGAAGAGATGTCTGGTAGTGGACTTGTCGGTGTCTGATGCCTAAAGTCAACGTGAATGCTAGTCGTCTTTCCATACCTGCTGGCAAAACCAACCAAGAGTCAACAGAGACAGCCAAGAGTATATAATTATTCTGATTGAAATAGGTCGCCTTGTTTGACCAAAAATAATGGGAGTCAAAATTAGATCCAGTCTGATTAAGTAATTGACTCGGGATGGCGAAAATACTTTGATACCTGTATGTCAGAATACCCGCTTCGGTACCTTACTTTTCATGGGTGGCTATAATGGTCCCGCGAGGGCAAGGAAGAGTAGTGGCGTTATGATGCGGCTAGTATGATTGCGACAGCTGCTTTCAAACTTCGAAGTAATGCTTGAATGATAAACCATATATCGGCCTAGGTTGAGTTCAAACTCGTTAGTGTGACTGTACCAATTCAAATCATCCGATTCGTTTGGGCAGGATTAGGCTTTATATTGAGTTGATCGACGCTAAGATTTCTATCTCTCCGTCACCTCAAGTGATAGTGCAATGAAGAAGCCCCATCCTTCTCGTCGCCCTTGTCCTCGCCATATAATTTACTATTGAAATGAAATAAATCTCCCCTCCTCATTTCTTCCACTTTAGTACTTTTGCGATAAACTATGGAGGCCCGAGCCACATCCAATCAAAAATAGTTCAACACTCACCTCTCGACCGCTCAAATAATTGTTTAGCGCCTCCTTTGACCACTATCTCTCTTGGGTTGGTAATTACTAATTTTCTCAATTCGTTGCTCGTCCACCTGACCAACTAAGTATAATTATTTATCCTCTTTAATAAAACATTGATTATTGATCGAGATACTTTAATAAAACATTGATTATCCTTTTTAATAAAAAATTGATTATTGATCCGTGTTGTTTGTGAAGCATGTTATGCTACTGGGATCTCTTGCTTCTTCTAGTCTTATATCAAAGTAGGAAAAAACTTAGTTTTGGAGGTTTTAGTAATTTTTATTGGATTTAAGAATAATATTAATATGAAGATAACATATTAGAAATATTCTGCAAGAATTGACAGCGAAACTACTTGCTTTTTATGAGTTAGATTCGATCTTTGTGGAAGATAACAGTTGACTGCTGCTACGGGTTGGGTTGTTGTTGTTGTTGTTGATGATGATGTTGTAGACATGATTGTACTGAATGCTACTAAAACCGTCTCGTGAGCTCACAGAACATGGTTCAATCTTCATGAGATTATGTAAGCAGAACTTATTAAAATGCTCTGAGACGCATAAAAGAAATTTGTGTGTTATTGGAAGGTTTTCAAGTGATGTCCTCTATACCTTCAGGAGCAAAGAGTCTTTTTCTTTTTCTTTTTCTTTTGGAGTAGCAACTTTTTATGATTACTTAGATTTAGTATTGATAGGGCATATTTTGGTAACTTGTCCTCCGGTCACTGTTCATAATCACGATCGTCCGAGCACAGTGCCACCCAGCAAAAGTCAGGATGACGCAGCCCGAGCTAAGTGCTGCCCTACAAAAGTCGGGACGGCACCGCCCGAGTAGAGCACAGTATTGCCCCGCAAAAGTTGGGACGGCAACGCCTGACCAAGGTACCATCCCGCAAAAGCCGCGACGGCACTGCCCGGGTACGGTACCATCCCGCAAAGGTCGAGACAACGCCGCCCGAGCACAGTGCTGCCCCGCAAAAGTCAGGTCAGCAACCATAAATATGACAGGTACTGACGGTCTTCGCGGGGGAGATATAAAAAGCTCCTCGCAAGACCAGTGGATGGGATTTTTGGGAGAGGATTTTTGGCCACTCGGTTCTAACTAGATCTTCAGAGGGGCTGAGGTCGAGAGCCCCATCCCGACCTCAACCGATGTGTAGGGACCAAAGGTCAAGAAGCAGGCAGCCGCCCAAGGGAGTCTCCGACTTCGACACCAGATCTCAAGCCCGACCCCGTCGGACCACGATCCTCGCCGACCAAATGTCGACGCGAATGATCCTGCGCATTCAAGACTGAACCAAGCCGTGTCAGCTCTCCCTGCCACGGTGTAAAGGATCAACATCAAGTATTATTTCTTGTCATTGTTCCATTACTAATGAAATAGGTCTTGGATGTTAAATTGAATTGAGATAGATCGGGATGAAGCTGAGGGTGGTATGTAGGAAACTATACGATTATGTTCGCTATGATCTAAAGGAAATTGCTTTTCCTTCCTCTCTGCCTGACCTCTCACATATCAAGAAACAAAAGAAACTTACATGAAGAGAGCAATAGTATATCTTGAAAGAAGCATATAGACTTTATACTGCCAGCTGGGTGTAGGGTATCGGTCCCGATCATAGACCGAATGACCATAAAAATGTCATAAATGATGATGGTGGACTTTGTCAAGATAAGAATACATCTGAAAGAAGAGAATCATCAACAATAGAAGATCTTACAGTGGCAGCTTGAGGTGGAACGAAGACATTAAGGCCTGCTCCGCAGCAAGTATATATGATACGTGCCTCAGCATACAAAGATGCAGAGAAAAGGATAAAACAAGCCATGGAAGGGAAGGAAGGTGAAAAGTCACAAGCCTAAGAGAAAGACCTAAAAAAATCTAGTTGATATTTTTTCACAAAAGAAAGTTTGTCAAGTATTCACCGGTTGGTATCTAGTCAAAATTTTATAAGACATCATATATATTAATTGTTCGAACGTTATCGAGGATATTATCTTCTTAACTTTTGGCAGGTCTAATCAATTATTTGTCTTTTTTTTTTTCTTCCGGATGAATCGTGGATTTATCTAAATTTATTTTTTTCTTGTGATCCTTTATTTTAAAATAAAGTGAAAATTTTTAAAATACATTTTACAATTAATTGTTCAAACTTATGTTAGTTGGATTCGGATTCCTCTTGTTTTATCGGTCAACATCATTTGCCGAGATTTGATGACTAGATTTGCATGCCACAAGAGACACTGGGTGTCTCATTCAAGCTCTTCCTATCTTATGCATTCATCATGTCTGTATCATCATTGACAAAAAAGATCTATCTTTTAAGTCTTGCTTAACCCATGGAACAATCTTAGAACCTCTTTTCCACGGTAGAGGCTACATCCTTTGCACAATTCAGGTTTGTTTTCATATAGTCATTGTATGGTCAATGATTATATGTTCCTCATGCCAAATGTTTAGCTCTTCCTCTAAATCTTTGAGTTTGATGTGATTAGGAAATTTTACCACTGTTTTTCCAGGATCTAAAAGTATATCAGTGTCCGTGACTTGTGATGTGCATATGTGCATACTTCACCATGTATGAGGTGTGTGATGGCTCACATTGGTTTTTACCATATAATATATGGGCAAATTATCCAAAAAACCTTTCACTGATTGGTTTTACCGGATGACCTCCATCTTTTTTTTTATAAATGGATAAATATATCTTTGAATTTTTAATCTTATTTTTGTGATTTGTGTCAAACCAAAAGATTAGTTCGATTCCATCTTCTCTCCTTTCTTCTTTTTTTTTTAAGCATCCCTCTCCTATTACGATTGTCTTTTCTATCTTTTTTTCTTTCTTCTCCTCTTGTTTCAGCTTTTTTTTTTTTTCTAAGCATCCCTCTCCTATATCGTGTCTCCATTACGGTTGTCTTTTCTATCTTTTTTTTCTTTCTTCTCCTCTTGTTTCATGATGTTATGGGTAAAAATTAATTATTTGAGACTTTTCTAAATAAACTGTGCAAGATATATTGGTTAATATCTTCATCATGTATTATTATGAGCCATGCTGAGTATTACCTTTCTTGCTTAAGATCATAAAGAAAATAATATGTAATTTGTTGAGCTAATTGGGTTAGTTTGTGTATTGTTACTTCTTTTATATGACTATCATATATGTCATTTAATGTAATAAAATTACTTCTTTTATAAAAAAAATCATGTTATGGGGGTGGATTAACTTGCATCATTCCTTTTTCTTTATGTGCTAATCACAAGAATATAACTAAAAAAAGGAGAATCGTGAATACATGGCCAGATCTACACTGTGATGGAACACAAATTCATTGCCAAGTCACACTCATAGAAGAATATAGCCATGCCACAGGGAACTTTCACTCTCAAATGCCTTGGTTATGATAAATATACAGAAATTTGAGGAGTCTTAGATCCAATTACTACTAAACATTATACTCGTTTAATCGAGGATCATAGCATAAGATGGCCACCATGGTCGAGTGTTCAAAGAATCAACTCCATAATTCATACTCTTGAAGGTGTCCCTTGTGGATCCTGACTCACTTCAAGCCCCTCACATGAATATAGCAACAAACCAATAACTTGCGGATCGTCAGAGAAAGTGATCTTCCACCTCCAAACATTGCAAAGATACCATCATTTCAATAAACAGCAATCCGATTATAACTATGAATCATCTATAATCAAAATCTGGCAAAGCTGGATTGCCCGACTGCTTCGCTAGTGCCTGAGCCTGAGCCTGAGCTTGAGCCAATCTCTTTTGTTCCAAGAACCTGTTCATGCGCTGGATCAACTGCGCTGCCTTTCGCTTGCCTCTGTCGGTCCCATTCTCTGCCATTTCCTGCAGTAGACCCATCAGTCCTTTCTCGTGTGCCTCTGCCAGATGCTGCTGCTGCTGCTCCCCACTGCAGAGTTGCAACAGTGTAGCAGCTGCATTCTCCTTGTTTCTGGGTGACCCACTCTTGATCACCTCCACAAGCATAGGCAGCGCCTCAGCAGCTGCAATTGCTGCCTTGCCCTCAGAGTGGCTTGAGAGAATTGCAAGTATCGCGAGGGTCTCTTCCATCATGCCTGCTTCTGGATCCATCAGCAGTCCCACCAGTATTGGGACCACTCCAGCCCTCACAGCCTTTCCCTTGTTGCCTTGGTATATGCACAGGTTGAACAATGCTGTTGCTGCATCTTTCTTGCCTCTTGGGCTGCCCTCACGGAGCAGAGAAACAAGTGGAGGAATTGCACCCAAGTTACCGATTCTTATCTTATAATCATCCACCACCGAGATGCTAAACAGTGTGGCCGCAGCATTCTCTCGTGCTTCCATGCTGCCCCTCCTCAGCACATGCACTATTCCAGGTACAGCTCCTGAGATGATGATCCTTTCCTTGTTGTCCTCGAATATGGAGAGGTTTAGAAGAGCAGTAACAGCATTCTCCTGCGTGTGCACGTCAAGGGTAGATAATAACTTCACAAGGAGGGGTATGGCACCAGCCTCAGCTATGCAGAGACGGTTCTCAGCACTGCGCCGTGCAAGGAGGCGGAGCTCTGCAGCAGCTGATCGTTGATCATCAATGCTCCGTGATGACAGCTTGCTAATAAGATCAAGAACCTTAGCATGTTCTCCTGATGAGCAGGTTGGTCGGGACTTGGTTGTCTGAGCAGGGCGCTTGGGTGGATCAATACCATTCGCCTCGGACCATTGCACTATAAGGCTGCGCAGCACATAATTTGGAGTCAAGGATTTGTTGGACAGCCTTTGTTGAGTCTTCGGGCATGTGTCATGTCCTGCCTGAAGCCATTTCTCTATGGACTCCCGTTCATAAGTCTGTGTGAGCAGAAAAAGAGAACTGAGTGCAACTTGTAGAGACACAAACAGAAAGCAGTAACAAAGTTAAAACTCAGAATTTGCATTAAAATAAAAAATGAAAGCCAAGCTTATATAGAGACCTGTCCGGTAGCCACGATCACTGGATCTTTCATTAGCTCCAGGGTTATAGGACAGAGGAAATCATCCGGGATAACAGGAGGCTTGGCCCTTTCATTGGATGGGAGAAGGCCTTTATTCGTAGGTGTGCCCATTTCAGGGTTCTGAGTCTGCATGAAATCCTTTACCTTCTTTAGCAGCATTGACATCTTCTCTATTATCTCTCCAGGATCTCCATCGCTCGCAACTACCATCTCATGCAATGCTAGCGATTCTTGTTTGAGATCTGATATAGTTAATAGCTGCAACTTTTCAGCCAGTCTACGCAGGGTTGATTGGTCCACATTGGCATCAGTGCTCATGTTGTAAGCAGATAAAAGATCTCTGTGTAGATCCATGTCGATCATGTCAACCCGTTCTTTGGCTCTTTTGAATTGGGCATGCACAAGTTCAACCTTGGATGCAATTGTACACTTGGTGAGTTTTGGATATTAAAATAAATAACGAGGAGGTAGGGGGGATGGTCCTCTACTGTTACTGATAATAGAGGCTGTAAAGTACAATGGAATTCTTCATAACAATTGAAGTTCTGTATAAACAAATACTTTACTATAATACTCTCAAAAAGCTAAATTTCTTGACAAATAGTTTTACCTGTTCTCTAACTTCATCTGATATGTTTAGCATATCAAAAGGAACTTCGCTCAGTGCCTGCTCCAGTTGAACAGTGACCTCCAGGAACCTCTTTGTAGTTTTCTCCCTTTCCAGAACCTAAATCACATAGGCACCCACAGATATGTACACAATTCTTACATGGGGACGGTCAAATTTAAACGAGCCACTATGTATTTAGGGTTTGCAAAACCAAGAGAAAAACAGAACTTTCAAGGAAAAAATAAGTGCCAGATGCTCCTGCCAGGAAACGTTCATGAGCAAGAGCATAAAAAATGACTGTTTAAGCTAAAATGAAAGGCATCAAAATACAAACAGCATACCAAGCCCAACCAAAATGCTGTAATAGCGTATGCATGACACGGGCAGCTTAGATGTCAATCATCAATCTCTTCCAAAGAAAAATAGAACTTATATCCCGGACTACCAACATTGTTTTAGAAACAATAGTGTATTAGCTAACACTACGTATTATCCATGCAGTTTGCCTTAAGCATGGACTCACTCGACGCTCACAAAAGGTTGTATGTTAAAATTGTTTGGTGAGTGTAGGTATTACGTAGTATGTCCCAATAATTGAAAATGTAAATCAGGTTATATGTGCAACTCTAGATAATTTATTCCTTGAGACATAATATCTGAGACTAAGGATCTTGTTGATAATTTATTATATATGCTGAAACAAACTTCTAATATGCACAGTAAGAAATCAGCAGCTGAAGAAAATCAGTCTTAAATTGATTGGTTACAGTTCACTCAGACACTTCATATGTATGCTTAAATACCTTATTGAATCTCAATGAACCAAGTGTCACCATCAACGCGATAACTCTAGGTTTATTTTTACATTCTACACCCTTCTGATGCATTGTTACAGAACTGTTAAAGACCCAAAAATATCCGTTAGCTGTTTGATTCGATGATTAATAGAAGACAAAACTATACTATTCAACCACTCTGTGTTCTAAAATAAGAAACACAATTACCCTACTTTGATTTGTTATGAATACTCTGAGCAATCAATAGATCTGTTATTAACCTTTGACTTCTTATACTCCCTAATTTTCATCAGTGAGATCTGTTTTGCCCAAGGACCTGCGGTGCCTTAGTCCTGCTTGGTAATTTTTGTTCTTCTGCTGGTTTCATATCTGTGTATTTCCTTAATTTAACAAACCAAAGCAAACTTTTCTGACAAATTTGACAACTTCCAATATTGGTTTTCACTTGTATCATTTCTTTTCTAGCTTGCATAAAACCTGAGCATTTGGTTGACAGTTTTCTTTTCTCTTCAGTCTTAAACATCATTTGGTTGCTTCTTGCAGCTTAAATGCATACTTGTAAGAATCATGTGAATCTCAATTACAACTACCATGCGCTTTTACTTACTAGGAGTAAAAAGAACTCTAGAACATGTTTTCATATATTATACCAATGCCGAACATATGTGTAAAATATCTCAGATATAGTTCAATCTAAATTATCATCTCGAATGCTCCTTTTCTAACATAATTTGAATTTTGATCGATATTTTTATCGTGAAAAGTATGGGCGAAGAAGAAAACTCCAACAAAGTATCAAGATGAATAATTTCCCCTTCGGATCAAGGCTCTAATTTTCATCCTGAAAAGCAGAAGCTTGCATTCGGAAGAAACCTCAAACCTTCCAATTAATATGTGAAACCAAAATCCATAATTTTCCTATCCTTTACTGTTTGCTGCCATGGACATAATAATTAGAAAAATTCGATTTACGTGATCAGATCTAAAGAAATAATCTTTCTTGAGCTGAAATCGACTTAATTCTAAGAACAGCAGTAAAGAGAGAAGCAACATTTCAGTGGCAGGTTAAACGTACGAGCGGTCAACATACCAGGAATATCTTGCTTCCCTCGTTCCCCAACCGGAGAAGCTCCCTAGCGGAATCGAGCGCCCGTTTGAGCAGCACAAGGGACCGCACCGCCTGCTCCGGGATCGGGTCCTTGCTCTCCTTGAGCTCCTGGAACATGGGCTCCAACAGCTTCATCCGCCGGGAAAGGTCGCAGAACTGCTTCCTGTACGCGTTCCGGTAGTCAGAGATGGCGGAGATCTCCTCTGCCGCCTCCGCCATCCTCTCCACCAGCGCCCTCCCATCTACTACCGCCGTCGCCTTCTCCTCCTCCGCCATGGACCTCCAATCGACGAATTCCTCGACCGATCTAAAGATCAGCCGCAGCTCAATAGGGAGACGTGGGGTGGAATCGCTCGGAAATCGACAGGCCCGATCAAATTCCGCGTGGATTCGAAGGCATCGCCGCAAGAATGGCCAAAAGTAACCCCTTTGGAACGCAAGAGAGGAAAACTTGAGAGCAACTTGGAGCAGCTCAGCTGTTGTTTTGTTTATGTCCGCATTAGTACTTCGTGTTACGTGGCTCAAATTCACTCGCTTTGTATAAAATATTTACAAATTGTGAGGCGAGGAAGACCCAATTCCATTCGCAGATGTCGTTATATATCTATCCTTTCAAAATATTAAATACAATACATTTTATCTACATAAATTTTAATATTTGATGTTATGGAGTTGATGCCACCTCATCCATTATTTTTCCCACATCTAATCACGTTTGAAGTCAGGAAAAAAAGAGCTTTGGAGCAAAGTGTCTAACCAGAAAAGATCAAACGTGTTAGGACAAGCACATACGCATCTCTAATTGATAATTTATATATAGGAAATAAATCAGTGGTTATTAATTGATAAATTTACAGGAATATAAATAGTAAACTCATATTAAACATTGGAGATCTATAAACATGTATGTTGTGGCTTTACAGTAGACCTATGTGCAGGTTACCAGTAGAGGCGGCGATATTGACGGCCAACATTGACTCACTATGTGACGGAGGTAAGCCCGGTCTCTGTCACTAACGTGTTCCTTACATTTTTTTCTTTCTTTTTTTATTATACCCCATCTATTACTGTTCCTCGTCAACTATATGGGTCGGTTCGGAACCATACAACTCTGATTCGATCATATATTTTTGACCAAATTCGAATCGAATATTAACATTTAGGGCATACATATATGGGAACAAAGCATCACAAACATCCCTGATAATGTCTGATCACCAAGTCACATCCTAGAATTAGTCGGAGGTTTGCTTCCACGATCTGACATCTTCGATCATCTAAGCTTAACACGTCCTCTATTATATTAACCCGAGTATCGAAGAAGAATCACAACACCACGTGAATTGTTGTTCAACGATCAAGGGAGATAACCATGTGTTTTGCTCACGAGGAGAAGACGATAAAGCTAATCTTCTAATGCTTTTAAGCCTACCTGCATCTCATGAAAGTGGCCTAATCATCCTCTTTGGTGCCTATCTTTTTGCAATAGATAGGAGCCTGTGAGCCCAAAGAACTTGCTTGCAGCTAAAGGAAGCATTTAACGCGTTAAGTCCTCATAATTTTCTTGACTCTTCTTCTGTAAAGTAAGATATCCAAGATCCATATCCTTAATATTTTCTTATAAAGCAAGACTCCACAGACTGTTTCAAGAACCTAATGGAATGACCAAATCCTGGCATTGACTGGGGCTAAGTAATTCATATTAAAGGTTTAGGCATGATAAATATGGACGATCGATATATGTCAATAACAAAAATAACATACCTTTTTTTTGGTTTTCAGTGTGGGGTCAAAGTGCATGACAGCAGCATCCTTTGGATTAAAGTTGTAGTAGGTTGGTGACCATCCTCTTCCCTGTACCAAAGAAGGTGCAACTTTGAACAGTCAGTCACATGAAGGCAACTTGTATTCAAGCAGAGTAGAGGCATCCAATTCCTCTCACCATGTTCTACTCAACGGATCATTCCATTTGTGTGTCAATCAAGCTATCGCTGGTAGTACATGACCGAAGGTTTTAGCTTCCCTGTAGCTTCAAAAAATTTACCTAATTTTCTGACAAAGAACATTATAGAGTCATGGTAATGCATCCAAAAAATGTTGCTTAAAAAACACATCCATAAATGTGTATATAGGTCCAGTATCAAGAATTGCATATGATGAATTACCTGGGTAGCCCCTACATGAAGTTGCTATGAGAATTAAGGAAAATAAATCATGAAATAATCAATAAGTCAAACACAAATACTGAATTATGGCATTCGCTGTCTTGCGTACACTTAAGGTGATCCACACAATATGCTGACAGAGATAAACGAACTCGGATGCAATTAAATCATGTCATGTCAAAATTTATGGTGGCCGAAGAAACTACTTCAGCAGTAATTCTCTGATTAAGTAGAAGCTCACAGAACAGAGAACACAAAAATCATGTCATTGTTTCCTACAGAATTGGAACCTAGTGCCTCATCTATTTTCGAAACTGTATAGCTGAAAATCCACACTACTTTTTCTTCTCACTCACTCCAGCAGACCTGCATGTTGAACAACCACATTGGTTAGGATTAGTTCAGTATCAGTATGCATATTGGTTTAGTCAACCACATCCCAGTATACTAAAAAAGTGTCCAGATACAATGGTTTGGATGTAATGTTTGATTTTGAAATTTACTTGTGGGGACTAGATACAAAAAGAAGCATAAGAATGAAAAGAGAAAAGCTAACACTCACCTCATCTTCCTCAGAACATTGGCCATCTCCTCACGCTTCTTCTTGGCCCTCTTGTGTGTCCCCAACTTTCGCTTTGCCACTTTCAGAGCACGCTTGTCCTTTCCGACTTTGAGAAGCTCCGTAATTCTTTTCTCATAAGGAGCAAACCCAGCAACTTCCCTGATTAAGTTTCTGACAAAATGGACCCTCTTGCTGGATTTCTGGTAAAGATAGATAGTACAACATTTCAGACATGAAAACACAGTACCATATGATCCAAGCCATCACAATGAGTTGATATAGTTCAACTTGTCACCTAAGACTCTTACTAAATAAGAAATTCCAGCAAGCATGTAGTTGTTCCAATTACAGGATACAAGAAAAAATTTGAGCACCCACAGAGAAAGACAGTTTAATACAAAAAAATAAGGTGGATGAGATATTCAAAAACTCCAAGCCAATCATTTAATGATGAATCAAATGATTTAACATTGACATTTGGGAAGAACATTTGCCAGGATAATAGTTCTGGTGATCTCACATAGCGATGATTTTTAATTTCCGAACATGGACAATGTTGATACTCGTTTAAACCAAGCTGCCACAATGAATACACTCGTAAACAGCAGCGCTTGGTAAATGCAACAAAGGGCATTGTTATACTTGAGCTACTAATGCAGATTGTACACAGTTGTACGAGCTACCAAATCAAGTTTGAGTTGGATATAAATGCTACGACAAAAAAGTCATTTTCCTTACCAAAAGGAGAACAAAATTATCTTAGAAGCCATGGTCTAAGACTCTCAGGTAACTATCCTTTTAAAAGTTAATCATGATGGAACTTGATTAAGACTAAACCTAAAAAGGAAGTGCTCACAGACTATGTGGCTCCGTCCCCGTATTCTTTCATCCTAAATGAACAGTTACAGAGTACAGAGAAGCAATTATCGAATCTGCATTGATGAAGCTATTTCCAAATCAACTGCAAAGAAACCATAGATGCTCTCCTATATCCATGAATGTAAATATGCAGCAAACAAACATTTGCC
The DNA here is from genome assembly GCA_001649415.1 of Musa itinerans. Classification (NCBI taxonomy): domain Eukaryota; kingdom Viridiplantae; phylum Streptophyta; class Magnoliopsida; order Zingiberales; family Musaceae; genus Musa; species Musa itinerans. The sequence continues at coordinate 396,041 of LVTN01000052.1, read as the reverse complement.
AATAAATCTAATCCCAACAAATTAACCTGGTTCAATTATTCATATCAAAACTTAATGTAGATTATGAAGCAATAAATAAACGGGCACAATATCAGATTTAACTGGGGGAAACAAATGGTCATTCCTTGCATGCTTCTTAAAATACAACTAAATCCTAAACATTATGCCAATCAACAAGATACTTGTCACAACTTGCATTACAGATTTACTTCCCACAAAGAAACGTGAGCAAGGTTTCAAGGAAGACTTCCATTGGCAAACTTAAAGGACTTGCTGATCTCATTCGACTGAAGAAAGATCTAAAAAATTCTTGGGCATACTAAATCTGGCAAAAGAAACACCCATGTTAAAGGAAGCATTGCTTGCAAATGATTTTTCTGTAGAATTAAGTATCTCCTATGTATTTCCCATCAACTTAAAACGGGTTGAAACAAATTGATTTAATGATTTATCCACATTTATTAAAAGAATGAACCTCACTGAGAAGAAATCAGTTTATTTCATAGCAAACCATCATTAGATGGATTCTCACCAGAGAAAGGTAATGTAATCTTAATAAACAAGTATGGGTTTTCGTAAACTCGATAGGTAACTTGGACATGAGGTTCATGAACAACATAAAATTTCACATTATGGCTTGGGCTAATTCTGAAATGGCCATGTGAACACATAACTCACGATTTAAGCCACAATATTAATTCTAAACTTTGATTTTGAAGTCTAACAATGCGCTCATTTAAACATAAGAGCATGGTAAGTCTTCAATATGCACATTTATTACGTGGTATAATACATGACAGCAAATTCATCAAGATTTTATTTTGGGAATCGGTACTAATAAAAAGGATTGAAAGCATTATATTATGAGGACGAATCGCGGAAAAAAGAGGTATGTTTAGTCAGATGCTTACCCCTTTCCGGCTGGAAGGGCGAGGGGGCAACTCCCGCTTGGTGACAATATGCCCCCTGTTCAGCCCGACAAAGAGACCCGTATTCGGCTGTGGAGGTGCCATCGCTTCCTCCTGTGCTCACAAACAGCATTCAACGCAGAAAAGCAAGAATGAGACTCCATCAGCGTTTCCCCGACACATCCCAGACAAACTACACACACTTAACGTATCAAACAATGGCTACAAAAATCAACGCTCCCCTCAAATATTATTCAACAAGATCCAATATTTAAGCTCGCGAAAGTTAAATTGCATGAAAAGAGATGAGATCTTTGAACCGCAAATGCTCGCTTTCGTGATCTGAGAACAGATCATCACCGAAAGAGCAAGAACAACCAGTACACAACCCAGAATGAAGAGAATGAACCAATCAAAAAGGAAGGGGAACGAGATGATTCTTACTCTAGCGCGCGTCGGAAACTTGGAGGTCGGCGAAGAACCCGAATGGCGGAACCTGGAAACCCTGGTAAAAGAATGCCGAAGGATGCACATGAAGTGACTGAAATGGTGCACCAGAAGAATATATTAACGGAAGTGCCATTTATTCGATCGTAACCGTCCAGTTTCCTGGTTAATAGTTGGACGGTTCCGATCACCTTTCTATTTCCACGTCCGGTCTAAGTTTATTAGGAATGTCGAACTTCTCGAAAAATATTAATATTCCTACTCCTGAAATAAAAAAATATTTAATTTAACTTTTGAAAGAGAAGATGATGATTAATATTTAGATTCTCTCATGCGAAGACTAGTCATAAAATTGGGTTACTTGTTACGTTAATTACCTTTAATTAGTGGTGAGTGAAGAATATTTCGAAGCCAATATTAGACCATTTATGCAATTAAAATTTGATCTATGTAATTATCTTTTGACCAAGTTTAACTTAATTTTTTATGATTGAATCGATTTGTTTAATGAATTGGATCAAATCGATTTACCTAAATTTAATTTAATTTAATTTAATTAAGCCATATATTACCCTTTTATTCTCTAAAATAATTCATGTCTCCACCTTCACTCCTCCTCACTCTCCCCCGTCTAATCCTCCTCTCACTCTACCTCTGTCTCTTCTCCCTTTCCTATTGGTTTCCCTTCCTCCTCCTCAACATTTGTTTCCTCCTTCCCATCCTCATCCTCCTCCACTCTATCATTGCTTTTCCCCTCTCCCTTAATTTCCTCCTCATCACAATCATAGGATTTCCTCCTCTACACCTTCTCCCACTTTACCCCTACATCCTTGTCTCACTCTATTTCTATTATCATCTCGTCCTTCTGACTCTATCATATCTTTTACCCCTCCTTCCCCTCATCCTCAGTACATAAATCCCTTGTCTTCCCCTCCGCTGTAGAGGGAGCCCTCGCATCCTCCTCCATTGGCATCCAGAGATCCCCCAATGACCGCCAACATGAGGGCAACCCGTAACTCCCAAGGTACCCACGCCTCCCCCTCCGCCACCCATGGATCCTCCACTTTCCCCTCCGCGGAGCTTTCGGATCCTACTCTGTTGCCTTCTCCCCGAGAACCTCGGTCCATCGTAGTGTCACGGACTTAGCTGGTTTTGCCTAAGTCGTGCGGCACCCTTGCGTATTCGTCCGCAAAGGTCAGCCTCCCTGAAACCTCTCATAGTCCCTTAGGACATACAAAAGAGAAAACGAGTTAGAGAAAGTATCTCACTCGGGATCCACAAGCAAACATCTCAGAAAACACTTTATAGTCAATCCAAAGTACAAATATACTTTACAAACTCTGAACGGTTGCACAACAAAGGGTCCAAATAGTCCACTACAAATCGAATATTTCTCGCAACTAAAATGGCCATCAAACCCAACTAAAATGGGGCTGTTAAGCCTTCGACCATCCCTCTATATGTTGTGCAAAGTATGAACATACCAAAAAGACACGGACATACATAAGCATTACATCAAACATCTTTTTTAGAATTTTGTCTGTGACATTCTCCCCCTCTTATTTCTTCGATGTCCTCGTCGAAGCATTTGTCAACACTACAACTCCTCGCCTTTGCTGAGTCTTTAATCTTCTGCTCCAACTGCAATACGCCTCTTGACTCCCAATTGCTCTCCGCTCCTGTTGTTGAGTAGTTGAACTTATAATCCGCAATGTTGTTTTAACTCACCAATGACTCGGACTCTCGTGTGGGGTTGGCTAAGTTGTGTTGATCCCTGTTAGTTCTTGCGAATCCTTCAAATGAAGGAAAAAACCATCCTTGTTATGTGCTAGTCTCTCAAATGTCTCATGCTGCTTGAACTGGGTGGATGCTTGTTGGAGCTTTAATGAGCATCGTCTCACAAACATTTTGATGTTTTTGGGTCCTTCCTCCATAAAATTTATCCATCGACTCTTCTTTTATTTAGTTGTCACTTCCAAGTAGGTTCGCATCACTTCCACTTTCGATTGGCATTTTGTTGGGAAATGAAGCAGACAATCTACTCTCAGTAGCATTGATTACCATTAGTGAGGATTTGATAACTATTGTCTTTTATTATCTTTGAATGGTCTTTGAACATTTGTAGGGCCTCTATACTAGATAGATAAGGGAATTAAGGTACTCGGTTTCGCCCATTCTCTTAAGGGTTGAGAAGACAAATGTTACTTAACTTTGCTTGTCTCCTCGAATGTTATACTCCATGTATTGACCTGGTTTCTGGCCTTCGCCTGCTCTTTGCTCACACTTCTGAAGTACTTGAAGTGTTTGCACTCCTTGCATTGAGTTAGTTACTATGATTCACCTTCCCAATGCCATCGAACTTCTAGAATGCATGGAGTTTTTACCCCAACTTTGAGCAAGTCTCTTTTAGGTTTGGTCGCCTCTAGGATTGTACCGTCTTCTCCATCAACCCTGTCGCCTACTCCACTAAGTAGCAAAGGTACAGCATCATGTACTGCCTGCTTCATTCCTTGATCGTGCACTCTTGCATAACCCGAAGTCCTTCACTTTTGGCTATCTTGATGAGAAGCTCGTTGACACCGGTCTTACAAAGTTCCTTGGCCTCTGCCCTTCAGCCTTGTCTCAGTACTTAGAGTTTGCCTCTGCATGCTCCACCTCCTCGACCTCTTTCATGACCAAGCACTCTCCCTCTATGAGAGCAAGGGATCAATGACTTCGCGGAAGTCTCACCTCTGTTGCCATGCCCATTGCCGTACTATCCGTCACCTCATATCTGCATCACTTTTCTTCATAATCGATAGATATGCCTCTATGGCTCTCCTTCGAGTTCACCTCAATTCTAACCAATGCTTGGTTTTGGGTAGCTAAGTCCCTTTGGACTCGTTGTCGCTTCCTCACCCCTTTCGACCCCCTACTTCAACACATATATGTTCTCCAAGCAGTTCCCCTTGGTCGATGGAAAGACAGATTGTAACTCTTATGCATAGCCTCTGCCATCATATTGTAGGGTTTGCACCAATTATGTTCTCATTAGTTTCCTTGGTAGCAACGTTCGCTTACTCGGCCTTGTCCTCTGACTTATCGAGCTCCCTTAAGCGAACGTAAGCTCTAAAGCAGTCCAACTCTTCATCTACTTTAGTCATACCTCTGTATGATTAAGTCTCTTTATGAGACTCACTGGTATTTGTATTCAAACTTTTCCCTCGATGGTACACAACCCACATATGCTGATAACCAAGGCTTTCATTCGATGTAATATTCGATGTATGCACAAATGACCCACCTCTGCGATACCATAACTTTTACTCCTTGAATCAATAGCTCTTCTTATCGTCGTGTTGTTCATTGAAGTGAAGCTCCCAATAGCTCCCGATCATACCTCCGTATGATATAGTCCCTCACGGGACTATATTCGTGTGTATCGCATTACCACAAACTATTCCACCACGATCCGTTGCACCATGTTGCCTCCTAGTGACATCTTCATTGCATTCCGATCCTTGTGGGATAAACTCGGATTGTGATTCCTCCATGTGTGGCCTCTGTCAACACATCGTAGGGTCTCTTCCACCTTCGATTTTGTTCGCTCTTTTGATAATCGACCTTCGTCCACCTGCTTTCAGGTCACACTCAGACGAAACACAACTATAGGACAATCCATCGCCTAGTAGCTCCCGAAGTCCACCGACTTCGCTGAAATTGGTATATCACTGTATGGATCCTAGGCCTTTGCCCTACCAACATAATCTTCGTTGTGCATCGTTTCCTTCATGGCAACTTGAATGGCAGCACTATAATATATTCTTTAAGAGTACCTGCCTCTGCATTCTCTTGCCTTGTGCCAAGGTCTTATGAACCTAATTTTACATTTGTAAGTTGAGTCACCTTAGTTTCTCCATCAAATGCTTCTCTGAGATAAGGTGCATGTGTTCAGAAGCTCCCTTCGTCTTTGGTACTATACAAGATGAGTCCGCTCCATCAGAATGAAGGACACATGGAATGACATGATCTCGCTCTTGTCTCTGTAAGAGTTCATGTCCTTAGCCTTTGTCCAAGGAAAGCTTTGTGCTTCCACTCTATATTTCATCTTCTATGCTAGCTCCCTTTATGCGGTTTGGGTACTTTGAGTTGATGGTGGCCCTCGCGCCCACCATTCCACGGGTTAGCCTTTCCTTGAGTCCGATCTCCATATCGACTCCAAGTGTGTCTTCATTTGTGTTGCTTTGGGTCGCTCCCCCACTTGATATCGCAATGCATCCACTAATGCATTCTCTCAAGCGAGATCATGCGACGACTCCTTGCTTCTCGCTCGGTCCATTGAGCTTTGTGAAGTTGTTTTTAAGGTACTTATCCTCAACATGTGCAGTCCGTTATACATGGTTCCCCCTTTAGAGAGTCGGGACTTATCCTTCATGGATATCTGTCCCATTAAAGCAACTTCTCTCTTCGCTTCCTTCTCTTTGAAAGTTTTGGAGATCACCATCCCTTTGGACTACTCCGCTTTGCTGAACAAACTGTGCATTGTTCTACCTCCTACAAACGCTCTTGCTAGATTGCGACTCCACGTCAATATAGCCTCCGTTGCACCCCTCAAGGCCTAGCAATATGTTGAACTCGCTGCACACTTCAGCCTCCTACGGACGTATTCTTCTCATGCTAAAGAGAAAGTTTCAATGCTCCATGGTGCTGAGTTTCGGTCGTCTTGGGATGGTCACGAACACTCCATCGTTCGCATACAAGCCTTTGCATGAGTATCGAATTCTTTGAGTTAGCAATTCCCCTCACCTCTGTGAGCTTTGCAGAACTCTTTCGGTCGCTGAATAACTCATTCCACCTTACATGGTCTCATCCTTTACCAAGCGTCTCGTTTGCCTTGAGCACCATCAAGTATGGTTGTCAATATTGAGCCGTAGCTTAAACTTATTCATCACAACCTTTCTGTGCTACATATTCTTCCAAGCTTACTTGTCCTCATGGTACCTCTTGTGCGAAGGGGTTGGCCATTCCTCCGAATGCTAATCTCAGATGTTGGTTGCTCTAAACGACTCCTTTTCCCTACATCTCCATACTCGTTTTCCCTAAAATGATCGTGCATGTTGGCTGCCCTCAACGCAACCTCACTAGGTCCCTCATGTTTGCATGTCAAGTGTTTCTATGAGTGCTTGTCTCGCTTTGATATCATTTGTCATAGACTTAATTGGTTTTGCCTAAGTCGTGCGGCACTCTTACGTGTTCATCCGTAAAGGTCAATCTCCTCGAAACCTCCCATGGTCTTTTAGAACCATAAAAGAAAAAATGAGTTAGAGAAAGTAACTCACTCGGGATCCACGAGCAAACATCTTAGAAAATACTTCATAGTCAATGCAAATTACAAACAAAATTTAAGCTTTGAACGATTGCATAACAAAATATCAAATTATCCATTATAGACTGAATATCTCTCAAAAATATTTATATGATACAATCTTTATTTATAAACTTAAGATGATCATCAAACTTAATTAAAATAGGATTATTAAGCCTTCCACCGTTCCTTATGCTGTTTAAAGCATATTAAAAAGTTACGAAATTATATCAAACATACTGTTTAGAATTTTGTCCGTTATCCCCTCCGTCGCCCGGGAATCCCTTGCCTCCACTCCAGCCGCAAATGAATCCCTCGACTCACCCTCTGCCGCACAGGAATCGCCCGCCTCCTCTTTTGCTACCCGAAGCGCCCCCGTCACCCGTAGTATGACCAGGAGCGCCACGATCGCCAACATGCGCGCGACCCGTAGCGCCAGCAAGGCCTGTGGGATTCGGCTGCTCGATGGCCTGACCAACGAGCAGCTCAAGAAACGGAAGGCCACTCCGGCGAAGAGGCACTCCAGTAGTCGTCGGAAGGGGAAGGACAATGCCACCGACGATAACCAGGAAAAGGATAAGCCCTCGGCCGGCGGCGCCGCTTCTGTCGGTCCCTACACCATCTTCGTCGAGGCGAGGTCAGTGGCTATCGTTTCTTCTAAGGAAGTTTCGCTTGTTTCCTATGCTGAATCAGATAAACCGATCAAAGATTCATGAAATGGTGCCGTCTTCTTGTTTCTTTCCGTTCTAAAAGGTGGTTGATTTGATTTCTTGAACCTTGTTAAGATGCTTCTTTTCTGGCAAGAACTACGATCTTTAATGCATCTAAAGAGAACTCATTTCTTCTTTTTTTTTTCTCCTTGGTTTTCTTAACTTTTATTCGCAATTTTGTTCTCGTTTAGCTTCTTTTTTCAGTTTTCTTAACAAAAGGAAAGAACTTTGGTTTTGAATTGGGATTTTTGGTGGGAGTCTATCTCTGCTCTAAGTTTCCTGTAAGAAAAAATATATGGTAATATTGATATACGGAGCAGAATATGCTGTAGTGGACATGTTACAAGTAAGGCCGAAGTAATTCAGATATTTATAGTCTAAGCTATCAAAACTGACTTATACTTCACTGTATAGCAATGATCTGTTTCTGTGCTTCATTGCAGACTCCATTTCTGTAAATTTTATTATCCTTAACACTATTTCAATATATTTATAGAAATGTGAAAGGAAATTCGCAGTTTTTTCGATTTATTCTCATAATTTTCATTGTTGCTTAGTTGTTCATTATGATGTGCTCTGAACTGCATTATTCTCAATATCCATCTTGATGCTCACATTTGGTAGTCACATAGACGTCTTCTCTTTTCCCTGCTGATTACTTCCTTTTCACCAGAGCAATCTATGTGTGCCACCGTAGATGTTGGTCATTTTAACATGTACTAACAGTCGCAGATCCTGAGTTTATCCCAGATACCTGATTAGTTCAAGTTCCACATGTTTGGTAGAAACAGTCATGCAAATTTGTGCAGAGAAAAATACTTTTTTATGCAAAAGAACCAGTGACGGATTGTTCTTTGGTACATTTGTTTGGTTATTACTGAAAGAACAAGCTTTTATGACTAATCGTGACACACCCAACCCAACGGAAAGTCGGGAACGGTATAACGTCATAATCCTATAGGTTTCCCATAAGAACGCAAGGGCCAGAATCAGAACAAAATAATCTCTACAGTATAATGATTGCGTAATTAAGTTCATAATTAATCAACCCTTAGGATATTAATAACATAACTCAATCCATAATCATTCCACCCATAGGACATTCAATAGATTCAAAGACTCTTTAAAATTCAAAGTATTCCAATCCAAATAACGTATATACAAAATAATCTCAATGTACAATAATCTCAATAAATTAATTACATAATTTATCAGTAATCGATCCTTCACGCTTCTATTGTGCAACTATAAAAAACTGAGAGAGAATCATATGAGCAAATCACAGCCCAATAAGTAAACTTATCATAAATAAACATAAAAAAACACATGAATTCTTTATTCATTTAACACATGTTTTCGAAATATGCATGGATATAAAATACTTTTTTCATTTTACATGCATTTCAAAATCATGACTTGTTATCATAAATTGCTTGAAGATTTTTCAGAACAAAATGCATGCATTTCAAATTATGAAAGGAAGATACATTTACATGTATTTCCATAATGAAAGCATAAGTATAGTTATTGTCACATATCACAGCATAAAACATTGTAGTGCGAAAACTATCATTCATATAAATAGAACTAATGGTTCATAAACATGAATACATTTAAGGTGTACATGTCTGAACAAAAGTCGCATTAGTATCAGTAGCTGTGACCAAGTTATGTTTAACCCTTATGGTATAAATAACACATCTGTCTGTGTTAGGGTCTAGAAGAAACTAGTTTCTGAAACATATTCCGTTGTATAACCCTCACTGGTGGACCACATTTGTTTGGTTATTGCTGGAAAAGCAAGCTTTTATAACTGTAATTCAACATGCTGAGCTGAGACCTTGACAATCGAGTAGCAATTGAATGTATCAGCAAGTATGTTTTGGTTGCTTGAAAGTTAGCTCTCCGGTGCACTGTTTGGACAAAAGTTTATCGAGTCCTGAGAAGCAGTAAATAGAGGATCTTAGTGGAAACTATATGGTGGTGATTAAATTAGCTTTAAAAGTAGCAGACTGAAAAAAGATTTGGTTTTCTTAAACTCTACTAGTGCCTTTAGTGTATCCCACCCCAGTGGTCAGAAGCCTTTAACCTCAAATCCTATATGTAGATGCTACTTTTTCGACAACTTATGATTAACCACTACAGGTATAATCCTTTTTAAGATCTTCTTTGAATAATTCTTGTGGTTAATTAGAAGGTGCTGTTTGGACACAGTCATGCAGCGCATTCCATTGATTGTTCTCACGTAACTGAATGTATTGGCATTCTGTTCAGATGTAAACTTGTCGAGTGATGGAAAATGTGAAGCATGATCAGTGTCTTCCCGCATTATTGTAATGCTGAATGAAATGAGTACTTTTTTTTGGCACAATTAGAGAAACATATCATCATGATATGTTAAGTATGGTTAATCTTTATGTTTCTTACAGTCATTCCTTATTAAGCCTCTCATGTTCTTCCTGCAGCAACCTGGATGGCAAGTTCCTGAAAGCAGCCAAAAATGTCACATCTGCTTTGAACTCTGCTTTTCCTTCAATATCTACAAAGGTGGTGGTTGAGGTACGTTTTTCACTTTATATTTTCTACCTATATTAGTTCTTCATAGCATTAGTCTATTATGTGCGAATTAAGTGATGGGAATGAACATAAAAATTTGTCGTTATCACTTGTGATATGCTGTGAGAGGAAACTAGAAATCATCATACAAGTAAATATTTTCATGACATAAGCTAAGGCACCTAAAATTGTTAATATGATGTTTCTGATAAACTATTATGTAAATTAATGAACTACTTATGGGCTTCTTCTGATTATGTCTGTTGATAGTTAAAACAATTACACTGAAAAGTCTTTCCAAACAGGCAAACCCATCAAAAGCCTCAATATGTGGGAGTTAGTGTGTGTATAGACAAGTCGAAGAGAGGTAGCAAAATTAGAAGACTTGAACAAGGAGCAGTAGAGGATGGGAAAATATAAAAAGAAAGAGAAAAAAAGGAACGATTAATCTGGTCATGTAGAACTTACCCATTGGATCTCTTAATAGAAGGAAACTTCTTATGCACCATCTTTTACCTATGCCTTTCTCGATGATTAATACCTATCAGTACCTATACCTTTGAATTGATAACATTGATTATTTCAGTTAGCTATCGTTTCAAGTATTATCTTTTTATTTATTTTCAGCCAAGAAAGGGATGCTTCAAGGTTTACGATGAAGAGGGTGAAATTTTTCTCCAATATCTGGTAGTCCTCCTATGCAAACTCTAAAAAACTATTGATTTGCGCATTATATGTCTGCTGCACAAATGAAAGAATGGAGTTGTGAAGCCTAAATTTAGCTCTTGGTATCATGTCATGCAGGATTTAGAAGAACCATATTCTGAATTGGAGTCCATCGACATACCCAAAGTCGTCAAGGATGTTGGCAGGAAGATTGGTTGATCAAGAGGCAGAGATATTAACGTAGCTGCACCAAGATTCCTCTTTTGACTGCTAATTTTGCTAGCCTTTCAGTGGGTTAGGAAGCATAGGACGGGAGAAATACTTTTCTTCAACCGACACATTCAGATTTGTCGTCTTCTTTACCGGATCTGCAATTTCATGATACCTGTGGTGGTTCTCCTCGAAATGGCTTAGCCTTGTTCTTGTGGCAGGCTCTGGACCATGTTCATCTTTTCACCATATTTCTTCTTAGCGAAAAAAGAACCTCTACGTTAACAAATAGCTGTTTACTGTGTCGATGAATTCTGATGAAAAGCTAACGATAGAAGATGTGCCTGATTCATTGGACACTTTTGTGGTACAGCATATGAAGCCACTTTGATTTCTTCTTAATTTTGCTGCGTTCTTGCATGCTACCATAATTTCATGTTCCAAAGTGAGAGATTAGGGGAGGAAGTGAGATGGATTTACGTGAACTATGATGTGTTTATCCGGCAATAATAAGTGCATTCTCCTCTTCTTTTTGTTGTTTTGAGGGTGAATCGTCTCAGCAGATACCATCAAAAACCAAAGATGGAAATCGTAGTAATAAAAGATCATTACGATACTCAATTTCACTTGAGGAGAGCAACCGTTACATGATGATCCAATACGGCTCTGCTTGTCCTCTTATTTAGATATGTCACCATGCCCTCTCCCAAATATGATTGATTCTAAATGACGCTTACGAAGCAGGGCATGGCGTCTCCTTCCCACGTCTCTCAGTTACAGCCGCAGCAAGAACAGCTGCAGTTGCCGCTGCACTTGCACTGGCTGCAGTTGCAGCCTCCTCCTTCGGACCCAGCTGCCATCTCGAACCCTTCAACGCTCCTGCAACAGTTGGTACGAGGAAATAGAATCATTTCAATGGGGTTATGATAGATCCTCCTCTTGTCTTTTTGTCTCTCTCTAAAACACTGATCTTTGTCTTGTTAGATAGAATTAGAGTAAGTTTGGGAATCACTCTGACCCTGTCATGGCACCAAGGTTGATGATGCTTGCGGTGGTGGTGCCACGCTCTCCGCCCAAGTCAGGGTACATACTGCACCTGCATCCAGAGAAGAGAAGAGAAATGCTTCGTGTCTCGTGATCTTTCGATTCATATGGTTTGAAGAAATATGGAGGAGGTGGTTCCTACCCTCCGCATCCACTGCCGCACTTGCAGCCAGAGGTACACCCGCAGTTGCCGCCGCAGCAAGACATCTTCTGAACTCCTCGGTCGAGTCTTGAGAGCTCCTCCTGCTGTGGCTTGAGAGATGGTGGAGACGAAGAACTCCTATTTATAGGACCTCCTGAGGAGAGTTCGGTCAATTTACAGTCACTGTAGCCTCGACAACATCTTCATCCTTTTAGTCCCTTTCCAGCGTATACATATTGTAACACCTCAGACTTAGATTCGATGAAATCGATACATATCTTGTGGTCGACAGTAACAATACATAAATGGGGGACTAATGCTGCATACAGATTAGAGACGAATCGTTGTTATTAATGTTCTTCCATCGTCTCTTTTGCATTCATTCATCGGATTTCAGCACTTCAAACATGAGCTTCTGCTGTTCAGCTTCCCAAAAGAAACTGAAACTGTAAAGACCGATTTTGTTTTGGTATTTCTGATTTGTTGAACAGCAAATGGAAGTCATCAGCTCTCAGTATTTTTTGTCCCATTTTAAAGATACGTAAAGCACAGTCAGATGCTTCCTCGCTGATAGCACATAAGCCGAAAAGCTTTGATGCAAATCTTGTATGATCATGGCCTGTCTTTTGTTATGATGAGAACCTTGAAGTGACACCACCATGAACAACATGAGATGGAACAACTTCTCCTCACCACCCATGCATGAATGATGGGAAAGGAGACTGAGAGCTACGAGGCTCTCCATCTGTCATTAAAGAACACCTAGGTCAGGTCAAGGCACGAGCACCGAGGAGGAAGAAGGTAAATTAAATGTATGTGACGGAAGAAATAGCGAGTAGGGCCAGGGAAGCTCAATGGATGGTTTAGTGCGAAAGCAGAGAGACAGGAATCTCACCATTCGTTGAGTCGTCGAGAAGGGGGCAACAAAGAATGGCTGAGGAGAGTTCGTCCCCCACATGGATGAAGCCTTTTGGGTCATCAAATGATGCTGTTCACCATTCCCAATCTAAGCGACATCATATCCTGTCGAGGGTACCGTTCCCAACGGGAATACACATTGGTGTTATATGCGTCAATAATTTGTGTAATATTGATGTATAATTCATTCATATCATCATCATCATCTTCATATCAATCAAACGGGGTGCAGTAAGCAGCATTAAGGGCATCCTGGTCTTTTTGGCCAAGCATCGAACGATAAAAGCCGCGGGGTTAGGGTTTCGGTGCGCATTGCCGTCGGCGAAGCACGTCTTACGCTGTGGTTGGGTTTTTTGTTTTCCTTTCTCGTCTTCTTTTATTCTTCTTGTGATCGGTTGTCCGGGGGGCGGTGATTAGAAAGAGAGAGGGCTGGAGTGGGGTTGGAGGGCCCCCGCGATCTGTTGTGGCGGCGACGGGGGTGGAGGTGGAAGGGGTCGATGGGGGGAAGCTAAGGTGCCGCTGTATTGGCTTGGTATCTTTCCTCCTTCTTCTTCTTCCCTTCCCCCTCGTTCCCGCCGTAGATCTCCGGGCGTCCGCCACGATGACGGCTTCTCCACCAAATACACTTGATATGAGCCCCGTGCTTGCTTTGTTTCGGTTCTTCGTTTTCTTGATTTTTTTTCCCCTTTCTTTTATGTTTCTGGTGGCTGTCCTCTGTGTGTGTGAGAGAGAGAAAACTAATCCCATATTGATTGATGGTGTTAGCTCTCCTCCATCTTGAATACTTGTGATCACCTTATCACCCACCCCTTCCCCTTCTATTAGCATGTCACATCTACTGACTTGATTTTTTATGTATGTTTCTGGTGGCTGTCCTCTGTGTGTGTGTGAGAAAACTAATCCCATATTGACTTGATTTTTTATTCGTAATTATATTGATCGATCTCAGAAAGAAACATTTGGGTCATGTTTATAATGGTTTTCTTTAAACTGTGTCATTCACTCATGAAGGGGGAGTCAACAATATTTTTAAGAATATAAATTAATAGATCATATTTTATCTACTGATTTAAGTTTTTAATGTAATTATATTGATAAAAAATTAAGATCAATTTTCTCCTTTGAGGACGAGGACAATTGATTCTAGCAGATCAACAGAGTTGGCAGATATGTAAACATCAAGTATAAGGACATTATGCTTCTGTCAAAAGGTGGATGTGAGGATGATGTTTCTCTAGCATCTTCACTATGCTGGCCTCTTACTAATACCATCATGGCTGCGGCCACAACCATGAGAAACAAGTTTACTTGGGCATCAGACAAAGATCATACAGGAGAAATGACAAGCATGAACAATCACAACTTTTCATGCATAAATTTATTCTGAAAAAAATTGTGTAGGGTAAATCTGATAACTGACTTTTGTACATGCATGTATGTGCTAATTATAAAAAAAACAACTGGTAGATCTAAATTTAAATAAGTATACCAAATAAGAGACTCGTAGAATGGAATGAGTGTTGCTTGCTAACTGCACAGCTGATAACACAGGTCATCCATAGATTGAGTTGCATTTATGAATATTCGGCTTCTCCCACTGTCTTGGCAGGTTATGTTCCATTGGTTACCACTTTGGAAAACCTGCAACAAGAAGACATATATGAGAATTATCAAGTGCATGAAAACACAGATTTCTGTCATTAGGTTGTGGATGTGTCCAATTGTCCCACAATGTGGCCTTTGGAATGGTAACAGTGGTAACCGGATCAACCTATTCTCACTAAGTTAATAAACAGTGCTTCGGCTGTCTTTAGGATTTAGATTACATTCATGTGCAGAATTTACCCCTGAGCTCAATCAACTAAAGGAAGTATGCTTTGCAGATTCATTTGCCCCTGTCATTGTACATTATGCTTGTCCAAAAAGGCATTTGCCAAATTGTGGTGCTGAGCAAAAGTCCAAGTAGCCATATAGCCTACTAACTGATTTAAGAGACGCAATCTTCGACTTCAACATGGAACCAGATACCATCAACATTTTTCTAAATAAGATGGGCATAATAAGACACCCTACCTGGCATGTTTCTGTTCCTTGTTTGCAGTTCCATTTTGAAGTGGGTACGCAACTTAGATAATGGCACCATGAGCAGTGATCATTTCCATTGAACCCTCTGAACAGCAAAATCAGAGATACAGTCAACCTGCAGATATTGTACAGCTTATTAGAAAACAGTGAATGAATGGACAGATTCTTTGAATAGGAATTTAGTCTACTGATAAAGCCATTAAACTGGATGGAGCATCTTTGGGCACATATATGTTAGATATAGACAATAACTAATTTGAATCAAAACATACAGAACACAAAGAACAGCATAACAGCAGAGAAGATGGATTTCTGATCGTTACACTTCTTTGCCGTTTTCCCAATGATGCAACAGGTAGACATAATAACGTGCACAAAAGTTTTGCAGAATATTAGTGAAAGGAATGGACTCCAGGCTTGACTGTAAAAACATGTTTCAGATACTTACCCGGCAATTAATAAGATGGCACTAGCAACCCATAGCACATATTGGTATATCATGTGTTTGTTCTTTGCTGGGCCATTATATCCGAGAGGATTGTACTTTTGGCTTGTATATCCATATTGTGGGCGGATTAGAAGGACAAATCCAAGAAGGAACCCTGTAATGAATCCTCCTATGTGAGCAAAGTTGTCGACGTAGGGGAGGATTCCGAGAGCCAAGTTAATCAAAACTATCAGGATGAGGGATATCAATGCGGCAAACTGACATAAACAAAGGCTTATTAGATAATTGGTTGTAATAACGCAAGCAATTAAGATCAAATGAAGCATTGCAACATTTTTAGATACCTTATTAGCATAAATTGTCCAATTTGTTATAAGTTCTGAAAGCATGGCTCCAAGCAACCCAAAAAGAGCACCAGAAGCACCAACAGAGACACTTGCTTGGACAAAAAGAGCAGACAACAAGCTTCCACCAACTCCAGCGATGACATATAGCGGGCCAATTCTCACTGTCAAAGAAGTATTAATTTGGTTCTCAGAGGATTCATCATCATTCAAGTGATTCAAAACACAGTAGAACAGACAAACAAAACAGTATAATGCTTTATGTGGTCAAAACACCAAAATATCAGTTAATGATAATAATCGCCTGGCATATACTTAATCAGCTAGCACAGGGTATGATGGTAGAACAAAAGATGAAGGCAACATAAACATGTTTTAATTTCTGCTAACATTTATAGCCTCACATTTCGAAGAAAGTGAACTCCACATGTGTTAGGTAAATTTACCTGTTGCAAACAGCTAAAAGGGATGAAACGAGTGGCCGTTGCTGCTAATCAAGATATTACCATACTGTGTGTTGGTAAGATCTTGTAAAGGAGGCTGATTACTTTAACATTTACTAGTCCCAACCTTGTCATGCACCAGGCATGAGGCTCTTAGGGTTAGTTCAACTGAAACCATTACTTGCAACTGTTAAAATTGATAGTACATAATTACCAGAAGTAGATAAGAAAATTGCGATTTACCTATATCATTGTGGTGTTATAAAATACAGGATCAGGTGTGTGATCGACAACTCAAATATGTCTGAGATGCCGGAAGGCCAATCCCAGAACCAGAAACCAAAATATTTGAGGTTTTCTATGCAACCATTTGGTGAACACTGCCATGTCAATCCTACTCTTAGATGATAAGTGCGCACTTGATAATATCAACTGCTAAATACACAAGGACGACATATGGTAGGGGCAACAGAATTGCTTATCTTTCAGGGATATATTACCATTTGTGCCTATTGAGCATAAAGTATAAACCCGAGTTACTGCAATTCATTAGTTAATTAAGTTCTGCAGCAGCAGGCAACAAGGTATAACACTAACTAGGATGACTAGAAAAAGCCATGAATGATAAAACATTAGTTAATGCTACTCCAGTGTCCACTTGCAACAAGTGTTGATTCTGAGATAACAATCATAATAAGTGCTTATAAAAATGATCCACAATCTGAATTAACAATAATTCCAATGTATGATTTCGTAGCATACCGAATCCAAATTCTTGTTCAAGTCTAATTCCAATCAATAGGAGGCACAACATATTAGCCAGTAGATGGATGACTCCAACGTGTAGCCAAATGCAGCTAATGAGACGCCATCCTTGGTGACCATGAACTACTTTGTCAACTACTAGGCCTCCCATCTTTTGTAGCCTGCATCATTGGAAACAGATGATGTCACTAAAACTGTATCGATGGAGGAAATATCAAAGGCGATCCACTGATATAAATATACTCAATATTTCTCAAATTAGCATATGAAGTATAATATGACATGAGCATTACAATTATTCAATTTCAGTTTAACAAGAAAGTAACTAAAAAGGACAATGCCACCTAAAAGGACGAAGCATAAAGAAATAGGTATAATCACACTAGATATGCATTAATCGGCTAAAAGGAAGTGCCTCAGGATGCAGAGAAAATAAGCGTTCTGTATAAAGTGAAGAAGGAAAATGGAAACAGTATAACAAGAATGTGAAATCATGATGTAATGCGAGAAAAGCTTGCAGGAAAAGGATCAAACATAACACACTGACATCAAGCACAGCAACAATTCACCAACAAAAACCCTTTGCATCTACCACCATCATCTGGAAAGCGGATTCCAAACCACATAATAAATCTAAATAAACAAAACCATGTAAATTTGTTCAGCGAAATAAAACGCTAAAAAGGGAGCGGAGATGGGGGATTGACGTTTTGGCGGAAGGGCCGAAGAGGGGGTTCTGCTTGAGGGGCTCGAAGGAGAACCGGCCGAGCGAGGGGAGGACGCAGGAGCGGACGGAGTTGTTCTTGCGGCAGTCGTTGACGTACATCGTGATCACGAACATCGCCACGTTCGCCACGAAGATCGTGGGCACCAGCCACGGCCGCCACCGCTCGTCCCGCTGCCGCTGCTGCGGCTTCGCCCGCGCGGGCGGCGGAGCCGCCACCGGGTGCGGGGGATCGATTTCGAGCTGGTGGGCGTCGCCGCCGTCCCCCCGCCACGGCTGCAACTTGGCCTCATCCTCCCTCGCCGCCGCGGATGCGCTCTCCTTTCCCATTCCCTCCCCGACCAAGAAGTGGTTGCGGTTGAGAGTCGAAGAACAAGGATTACCAGACTTGGTGGGAAGAGAGAGAGCAGGAGGGGGAGAAGGAGCACGGAGTCCTTCTCAAAGTCAACCGGGGGTGGTTGCGGCTGTCGTCGTCATCAGGCTCTCAAGCAAACTAAACGGACTCGATCAAATCCGCTCAACATCTTCTACCAACTCGCCGCCTTGTTTGAAAGTACTGTCCGTTATATATATATAAGCAACAATTAACCATCGCCAATATACCAAAAGGACACGTGGCTCGATTTCAAAAAATCATTGTGATTCGGTCGATGCTCTCCTCGGTGATTATAATAATCCTTCGCTTAATGACATAGTTTTGGTCAAGAAAATTAAACCTTTTCACATCTAGACTTTGTCGTGCGATCGATGACCATACGGACGGCGCTCAGTCAAACACGTGTACAGCTTGCTTTAACGCAGAATTGGCAGATTTGGGCCAACATGGGCCAAAAGAGGATCGTTAATGGGCCAATGTGGACCAATATGAATCGTGATTTGGTATTTGAAACGACATCCTTTCCAGTTAATTATTAGGTTAAAGCACTATTTCGCCAATGGTGAAAGGACACGTAATGACAATGAGGATTACTCCGCTGGTCATTACTCCCCATCGCAAGACCTGCGGTCAAGTAGAATCTCCCAGCCCTGACGGGACGACCCAAAGCAAACCCTAAGAGTTCCTTGCGGTCTCCCAGAGATCCGATCGAAGCGGACGCTCCTCGCTTGGCAAGCAGTGATCGGATTCGAACATGAAGAAGGTCAAATCAACCAAACAGCGGCAGCAGAACGGGCACGCCCTCCCCTCTAAATTCGCCAAATTGCTTGATCCCGAGGCTTCCTGGGATAAGGTACGCACGCGGCCATCCCGTGGGGTGGTTGTGTTCTTACTTCGGTAACTAAACAAGTCGCGCCAGATTTAGGGCTTCTGTTTGGTCGAATTTGATATCTTCTTCTCCCTCTGCGAGGCGCGTAGATTCGATGTGTTGTCAATGTGAATCTAGCGTGATTTCTGTAAGCTTCTTGTTGTTGTAGGATCAACTGGGGGATGTTCTGCACTGGATCCGGCAGGTGTTGGGCCTCGCGTGTGGACTGTTGTGGGGCGCCATTCCCTTGGTCGGTGCTATCTGGATTGCTTTGTAAGTTCCGCGGCTCACCATCCCAGATGTCGTATTAGAGATAGACCGTTTTAGCGATTTGTTCCAAAGAGTATTTATTTCATCGGTTAATTTATCAAATAGTTTGTATCCGAGACCTAATTTTGGTAGCTTAGAAAATTGTGATTCGTATACTGCCACCAAAGTTCGATATGATATGTTACTCTGATGAAAAACTGAATTTTCAGTTGATATGCAGTAGGGAGGGTACGATTTTAGGAGATACCTAATTCTGTATTGTATGGATAGTCAACCAGCAGTGGATTACCTTGTTCATTGATTGGTCAGGTTTAATCTAAAGCATGTTTGATAACTCAAGATGTTTATTAGTTCTAGCAAGAAGCTTCGATTCATTCGTCCATGTTCTGATGCAGGAACTATGCATTTTATATTTAACATATTTTAGTTTTTGTACTTGTTAATGAGTTATTAGCAGGTTTAGTTACTTTTTCTACTGAGATTTTTTATTGACATTTTATGAGATTATTTCAAACATATAAGAAAAAAAAATTACAATGCTGTCTCTCATTGTTCCTAGCTAGGCAATTATGTGATGACTGGTCTGCCACAAAGTAATGGCAACTGTACAATCTTGCCTTTCTGTATACTTGTTGCTTCTTCAATTCACCTTTTTGTGCTTGCCATGTTTCATCAATTGATTATGCTAATTTATAAGACATAAATACTTTAGTTTCTTGTCACGTAACTGATTAGATGCATGCAAGATACTTTTGGGGTATGCATGAGATGCATGAAAGATATATTCGAAGTAACTAGTTTTTTAGTCATCGTTAAAGAGATCAGATATTTTAGGAACTTAGAGGAAACTTCATGGATACTTCTTTGTATTTCTAGATCTTGTGAGAATGTGTTCTAACTTGAGAATCCTTTTTTTTATTATAGACATTCATGTGTGATTGAATAAATTGTTCATATGTTGTTTGCATTTGGTGTCAATTATTGATGAAATCATTATCTGATTAATTTATGATAAATTTTGCTATCTTCTCTATGTTCTTGGCATAATATATAAGTAGAAATAATAGGTTAAAGATGCTAGTTTAATTACTAAGTAGTTATATGAACTATACTATATTACTACTTACTATAGCACTTAGACGTGTCAAAGTGTCATATATAATATTATATATTCAAAATATGATTATTGCTGCATCCATTTCATTTCATATCCTTTCTTTTTCCAAGATTTAGTGTATGGGCGGGCATATCTATGTTGTGTGTTTGATTGGTGTGTTGTATGGTATTCACACTTCATAGGTGTTAATACCACTTATCCTAATTCAAAACCTTTTTTGCTCAATCACTTCACCTATCTATTCCAAGAATTGTGGCCTGTTCTTTTCAAGGGTTGATGTGTTAGAGTATCCACATAGTATTTTATTGATATCCCGAATCTGTATTCATGCTTCTTCGCAACTAATTTCCTGTATCCTTGTTTACCCAAATCAAACTCTCTTCCTTTCTAGTGCTAGCTTGAAGTTGGGGTTTCTATCCCAATCCCATCACCTGTCTACTCAAAGACCTTCATATAGGAAAGTTTGCTGCTTACAGGATGTAATGATGCAGTGTTAGGTAAGACCCACGAGTTTGGCATTGACTCTGATGTGGGCCTTGGAGTGTTTTGTATCACAATCTAGAATGGTGGTGTCATATCATAAGACTGTGACATCCTTCAGGTTCTTTAGACTGCAATTCTAATGATTGTTCTCGTAATTTACTACTCTTTATTATATAGTTGATTTATTATTTTATTGAAGTAGTTGTACCAGCCTAGTTGTGACAACGTTTTTAATTCAAAGAGCTTCTCTAATAAATAATTAGTAATCTCATCTCCTAGCTTTTGCG
This sequence comes from Musa itinerans, assembly GCA_001649415.1. Lineage (NCBI taxonomy): Eukaryota > Viridiplantae > Streptophyta > Magnoliopsida > Zingiberales > Musaceae > Musa > Musa itinerans. The sequence goes on along the minus strand of LVTN01000052.1, from coordinate 374,886 downwards.
TTGTACCAGCCTAGTTGTGACAACGTTTTTATTCAAAGAGTGAGTTCTCTAATAAATAATCAGTAATCTCATCTCCTAGCTTTTGTTCATATTTCTCTTTTTATTGTATAATACAAATCTTTTATGACCCTTGCATATGTCATCAATTACCTGACTTATAAATAGTGGAACTATAAGAAGGGAATGCTATACATATTTCCACTACTGCTCTTTAGAATTTTATTTCATTAGGCACTGAAATTTAGAGATCAAGATTTGTTCTAATATGGTGATCAAATGACAGATCAGTATAAAATATTCAAATAGCTAATATTTGATGCTAACAGCTAATTTTCTATTTAGTAGTCCAGAACTATCCGTATTTTGTTTCTGTTTGGGCTTTTTTATTAGGAGGTATTGCTCTTCTATCAGGGATTGTTAGTCCCCTAATCATGCATTGTATGTCCAGTACATGGAGGTCAATTGTGAATTCTTCCTGGTCCTAATATTTATCTTGTTTTAGTTGTGCTTTAGATCTTCTTATAGTATTAATTCAACTTCTGCAAGGAAGGGTATCTCAGTATCTGGATAAAATTGTTCGAAAATGCTTCCATTATCTTGATGTGTGTATATATAACAACCAGATGATTCTACAAGATATATACATTTTTCATATTCCTGCTCTGTGGTAATTAATTGATATAAGCAGTCGAAACATATTCATGTAATATTGTCCATAAAATGTGAATTCTCTGTTGCTTTCTTAAGCTCTGGCATGCATGAGAGGAAGTTGTAGATTTGTGCTGCAGCTACCAGTCATGCTTTGCACTTGCAACAATGCAGACAACGTAGCAGCCATAATGTCCCATGTATTTGGGTATTAGTCATACTTCGTACTTGTTTTACTTATTTTGTCGATTCTTTTTCTTGGATCTGGCAGTGGGATCTAAATTCCAGGTTAGGCTTTGTTGTTTCTGTATCTGATGTATGTATTTTTGTTTTGACCATTATCATATTATTTGTTCTGCTGGTTGAAGTTCCTGCAGTTTGCTAATATTATATGCTTTGATTTGAAAAATCTCTAGTTATGTTTATACGAATATAGAAAAGAAAATTTTTGTTACAAAGAATCACAAAAGCAGTATGAAAAATAAATGATTCATCATGGTCATATGATATGGTGAAGCGTTGACTTTTCTCTTGATGTGGCTATGTTTTCCTATTATGAAAATAAAGAAGAGAAATGAAAATTATCAGTAGGCAGAAATAACAAATTATCAGCTTGCAGTTTATCTCTTGATGCACATATAACATCTATCCGTTATTTTTTTTTCTCTTTCATTTTCAGTATCTCTTATGACAATTTTTTTTCACTATCTACAGATTTTTGCTGCTATCTTCTGGTATTATATATGGGTATTATACATATGTGCTGAAAATCGATGAAGAAGATTTTGGAGGTCATGGAGCGTTACTTCAGGAGGGGCTTTTTGCTTCATTCAGCCTGTTTCTGGTATAATTTCTTGATCTTGCATTTGTCATTTCTATTCAAGAATCAGAATTACACCCATTGCTAGGTTTCCATGTTATTGTTCTAAGATGGCCACAGTTCATGCGACTACTAGATTGCGCATGACAGCCATTCTTAGCATCATAACTAATGCCTTGTTAAATTTAGCTTGATCATAAGAAAGGCCTTATTGGATGCAGCTCGCTTGGATTCTGGTATACAGTTTGGCACACTTTTGAATAGTTAGAGTGTAATTCCAATTTTATCTGGAACCTGGATACGAAACTGCTGAGCTACATGGAGCCCCACCGTTTGGCCTTAAAATTAATTAGGAAAAAGCAGCAGATTTATTGATTGGAGGTGTTCTCTGTGATTTGTTTTATTTTCCACCAGAATGGATGGAGAAACAGTACGTGTAACTGCAGCATTTGGTTTTATAGTACACTTTCAGTACCACGGGGTTCCTGTTATTTTTCATCTTCCAATCTTAGACACTGACATTTCAAGCAGTAATAAGGTGCACAAATCGTAGGGGATTCTCTCATGACACATCAATGAAAACAATTTGCAAGTTAAATTCTTAGCATTATGAGGTCATTGTTGCTAATCTTCTTTAAATTGGATGAAGGATTCTGTGTTGCCATTGGCTTTTTTTTTTCCTCTCAAAAAGTTGGGAATTTTGGTCTGTTGTTGTTTTATTTTTTTTGTTATATGGAAGTCTTATACATGGTGTTTATGCTTTTTTCTCTCTCTCTCTCCCTTGGCGGGGTTGGTGGTGGTGGTGGTGGTGGGGAGGGAGAGGGAGAGAAGTGGTAGCAAAGGAGACAAAAGGGAGAAGGCGATGGGGAAGTCGGGATGGTAGTGGAAACAGAGACACGAGGGGAGGCAGCGAAGAGAAAGTTGCTACAAATGAAAATGAGAAAACCGATCGGCAGTGATGGATACAGGCAGCGGCGAACATGAAGTGAGGAGCATGAGAGATAAGGGTTTAAATTTTTTTTACTATCGAGATTAAAAAAGAAAAATAAAGCAGGTCGAGGCTCGTCATCCAATCTCTACTGTTCCAGAATTGGCAGACTTGGTTTTGCCAAATTTGGAATGAGAATTTGACCGGGTTCAAGTCATTTCTATTTCGATTTTGAAATACGGTGATTCCGATTTCAAACCCAAAACCCTATGATCCTGTTCCGGTTTGATCCAGAATCGTGGTTCTAGTTTGATTTCCGATTTGATCCGGAACCATCATGATGTTTCCAGTTCGATCTCAATTCGTTGAACCAGATTTGGTTCTGACGTATCAAAACCGAATCAAATCAGATCAGGACTAAACCCAGTTATCGACACAGGCAATCCGGTAAATATCGATCAGCGCATAATGAACCAAGTAAAATTAAATTTCTTGGTTTTGCCATCTACATAGTGATCGATAAGTTTATTGATGTAAATATCGATACCCAATATTTGATCGTGACACGATGGAACACGAGAAGAAAAGAAGGGCTGCGTCCACAATAACAAAGCTCAACGCTAAACTGGTTCTAAGATACAGGGTTACAGCAAGAAAGCAGATTGACACTCACCAAGTGAAGACCAAACAACAGAATCTCAAGGAACAAAACATCAGCAAGTAGGAATGTGAAAAATGCAAATGTATGTCACACTGTGCTAACCCCTGTTACCAGATTTTGGCGGTCTTAGGAGATTCCAGTCCAGCTTTTCACGTTTCTGCTGCTTATGAGAAGTTCTCCTATCATTACTCATCCACGGTTTCCCACCGACCTCACTTGCACTTTTCGGTAACTTCTGAGGAGTTGTTTTGTCAGTTTCCAATTCTGGTTGCTTCCTCTTAAGGTCTAGGTCGGAAACATTTTTTGAACTACCTGTTCTCGACTCTGTTGCAGCTGCAGCGGAGGCTTCGTCCATTCTGCATTAACAATGGCTAAAATTCTCAGAATGTACGCACAGGAAGCCAAGACTGAAAACAACACAGCCAGAAAGAAAATAACTCGATATAAGATACCATGATTTCCTAAGAGATCCATTATATCGGTAATTAGTCTACAAATACAATAATATAGGTCAAAAAATATTTGCCAACTATTGGCACTAAGTTCATACATGGAACCACCTCGTTCGTTCAGTGTATCAAGTTGAATGTATATTAATGAGAAACTCTAGATGCTCCTTGTACTAATTGAATTATTAACAAACAATCAATTGGGTAATTAATGCTCCCCAGCATGCAAGCATTTTGTCAAATTAACTTGATGCCAAGGTGTGTCAATACGTTGCAAACAAACTGCAACATGATAGGAAATATATTAACAGTCAACCATTATCCGATAGATAATCGCCACATGAAAACTATCACGGAAGGAAAAGGTTTAAATCACCCTCCACCCATCTGCCCATGTAGACAAAAGTCCAAGGCAGGCCGTTCGGGGTTGTCTCCCTCCTATCGCCTACGTGGACAAAACACTAAGAGGGGGACACTAGGGCGATTACAGATTGCTCCCTCCAAGGTCAAAGTATAAAAGCTAATCTCCGGCATTACGCCAAGGGGCTCCCTTTCCAAGAAAAAACCCACACCTACTAAGAGACCTCGGTCACTAACTTAAGCGTCAAAGGGACCAGGTCAAAAAATTTCCCCTAACATCGGTCTTAGTGCAGGTGGTGCATCGGGAGCTCGACACCTCCCCCTCGAAAACACCTTGAAGCCACATCAATCACCACCTTGAAAACTCATGGACCATGTCGGGTTGACTTAGACGTCAACGACGATTTCCCCTAGCACAACAGGAGGGCAAATCTCAAACTTTCTTTTATATTCTATTTCCACTCTACCTTGGTTATTTTAATTTAATCAAGGCCCATCCAGATTATGCATGCCACAAAGTTCGTGGCAAAGGAATCTCGATTATAGAAATTCTATATATACTAAATTGAACAATGATGCAAACATGGTACAGGTCTCCAAATTCAAACTTTTACAAGTAAGCTTACGTAAGAATAAAAGTTAACCACCATGAACAAAATATGACAAAGTTAATCTCATGTTTCTAGTTTTCTTTTCTTTTTTTTCCCTCTTCACTCTCGCCTGTTTTATCTTCGGAGGCCCTGACAAGTTATGTGCCAAATATGTTCATAGTGCAGAGGATTGGCTACATATACATATGTACACACACACACACATACACAGAGGGAGATACAAAGATCAACTTAGGTCTGTTTGGTTGCAGCATAAAAGGTGGAAAGTGATTGTTCACTGAAAATATATTCAAGTGGTTTGGTTCATAGGAAAAGGAAAACTATTTTTCTACTCTTCTTGTATTTAAAATAGAAGGAAAAAATAAATTACTATGTTTTGAGAAGAGATCTTTAAAAGGAAATTTAGAAAACAATTTTCTCAATTCTTTTTAGTTCCATCAAACAAACATCAAGGAAAAGATTTTCCAAAGAAAGATAACTATGCATCATATACTTGACAGTGAAGCAACTTAAGTGTCAGTGTAACCAATAAAACACTAATGCAGAATTCAGATGTACTAAAAAGAAAGAACAAACATTGCACCTTTTAGAAATTCCACCATTATTTGAGGTACCAGATCTATTTTGCTGGTTATTTGCAGCCTCTTCATTTAGTTTCTGCAAGACAATCTTCTTTTAGGGGTGCCAAGAAAAGGATACAACTTTTTAAACAATTTTTCATGACTCACATCTATGGAAGGATTGAAACTCTGAAACGACATCCGACCTTTAAGGGCTGCTGGATGAGGATCCCCATCCATGATAACAATGCTGCAGAGAGAGATGTGTAAACATAGAATAAAGAGGAGAATGGGTGAAAGAAACAATTGGCAGCTCAATCTCAAAAGTGAAGGCAGAAGGCAGAAGTGGCAACACATCCTAGGGAGGAGGGTAGCATTAGAATGAGGAGAAAACAAACACATCATGAACACAACTGCAACAAGAAAATGTGAAAGTTAACTAGATTGAAAATGAAGGATCTTATAAAGCCCAAGGAGGCAAGAATGTTTTCTTCCCTAGTACACTTAAATACCAAGATTGTCTACACTGGGATGAGAAGCTGTTCAGTAACCTAGAAAAAAGAATCGGAAAGTAGTCCGTCATTCCATAGAAACATATATATCTATGGTTATGTTCTGAAGGAACATGATAAATACAATTTTCTCCAACTAATGTTGAAAAATACATTAATTGAAGGTGCATCAATAATCAACAAATTTTCCTCCAAAGCAAAAGCAAATGTAGTGAAAAGAAATAATTGAAAATGATTCAATAGATCATTACAAGTTGGTGGTTAGCCAAGATTTTCAACAAAAACCTCATTTTAGCTCCCTAAAAACCCTTGAAATCTTGTTGATGGGGATAAAGAGATAATGCACATCAAATGTGAGATAGCTCAAAAGGATTGAAAAGATCAAGAGTAGGATGATTAAGAATCTTATCGAAATCCACATCTGACTAGCTGCCATGATCCCAAGACATTCTTCTTTTTTCCATCTATAATCGAAGATAAACCTAATTGTAAACATTTTTTATTCAATCTTTTCCAATAATCCCACACATACATCTCAATATCCTCATTTTGAATTTCTTAACATGTTTCTAAACCTCCCCAATCCCCATTCTGATCAAATTAGCCTTACAACTGTTTTTTATTTCTTTCAATTTAAGGGAACAAAGTGAGGAGCACATAGTGATCATGGAGAGCTCCTGATGACTTTCTCCACATTAATCATCCTGCTCCTCTGCGAATAATGTATCCATTAGTCTTCCCTTCTCACTCTTTTCTTTTTAAATAAAAGATCTAAGATATATAGAACTTTTTTCTTCTAGGGACTTTTATGAGACATACACATTACAAAAAAATCTCCTAGTAGGATATAGTGTCTCTTACAGAGTGCACTTGAAAAGCTACAAAGCAAATGTCCTGTCTCAGCGCTCTGAAAAATGCTGTCACCGAGTGCTTCTACAAAAAATTCCATGAGCAACAGCATGTTCAATCATGTACCAAGACCAACCGACCACCACCAAACCTACTTGCTAATACACCCTATGGACTTCAAACTGAAGACTCTATTCATCTGCATGCAATGCAATACTAGTAGTTTCATATACTTGTTTATATGGACACAATCTACCTCCTGATACCCCAATATTTCGATGCCCTTCCAAGCATTGACAAGACAATTTGCTATAAGAAGTGTTGATCGCTCTGCAAGGGAACTCCACATCAACTTTGCTTTCTACATAGCATGTCCGAAGCAACCAAGGCAGGTAAAACCCAGAGAGAAGCATAATTATACTTGTTTGGCAATTAATTGGTGCGAGATCAAACTCTAATGAGATCAATTTAAAGACACCGATCCATTCCAGGAACAAGAGGGGCAAAACCCTAAAGATAAGCGGAGCGTACCATCTCCTGGCAGGGGAGGGGGAAGCGCCGAAGTCTGCCCCGGGCGTGACCTTCTCGACTTCCTTGGGCTTCTCATCCTTCTGGGCAGCCCTTTGCATGAACTGGAAACCGAGAAGAAAAGATTACGTCAGTTTGGGGATAAGAGCCGAGAGAGAGAAAGAGGTGGGGGGGAGTCCTGCGAATGGCGGAGGATGTCGAGGGCTCGCCTTTAGGTTCTTGAGGGTGCTCGAAAGCTCGCGCTTCGCCATGTCCTTCCGTTTCGCGTCGCCGTGGAAGCCGCGGCCGACGAGAGGATGACCTCCTTGCTCGGCGCCGATGCCGAGCACCAGAGAGAGACACGAACGAGCACGTTAGGTTTTAGGTTCGACCGGGCTCGGTTTGATGCGGGAACGTGGTATGTACGAGCAGATCCGGTTCGGATCATGAGTCAGTGTATCAATCACGACGTTGCACGAATCTGAAGGCATGTGATCTGACGACTCCGCTTGAAAGTGGCACCGAAGGGGCGTCAATTAATCGAGTCAATTAATCAATTATGAACACAGAAATCATTGAATATATTATTATGTCACATCTCACTGCATATAAAATATTTGATAGATGATTTATTTAGCAAAATCTCTCTAATGATTATGAAAATATTTATATTTTATATATTGCTTTCTATGAAGTAATACGTAAGGGTATATTTAATAAAATTTCTTCGTTAGTATATGTTCGTGAACAGTCTTATGCTTATCGATGGATTTCGTGAATTATTATTGTGACTAGGTGGGGACACTACAGCTCGTATGGCTTAATGGATCCAAATCCATGAATTCGATGAATCATTCACTATATCATGATACGAATATGTGATGAATGTGGATCCTTATCAAGATGCAAATCTGTGGGCCATGTTTGTAGTCCTTGTGATGCGTTGCTACATGAGCTAATCCACATCCAACGATGCCATGCGTGCAACGAAATCATGCATCTTAATTACGACATTAGCTTGCCGTCGCCGCACGGCAAACCATCGTTGTTATGATTATTGGGTGTCTTTACATATCTAACCTTTCGATGTATGCCGATAGCATGTCTGTCCCTCTCAAATTCTGATAAAAAAAATACCCTGCAAAAATATTTAGATTTGCATATGTATATATATTCTTCAAGTCTATAATTTTCTAGTATATTTGTCCAATAAATTTAAATTAACTATGATGATTACTAACAAAGTCAAAAATTATTAAATTTTAAATATCTAAAAAAATTTTCATAGATGAACACGACGATATATGATTCTCTTAACTGTGTAATATATGGGTAATAAAATGATTGATATCTTGATATTATATGATTAATACTTTGACACCATATGTTCGAACCGGATAGATGCTATTGCATTCCATGTTCCACATGTCATAATTATAATTAAGTCTAAGATAAGAGCATACATCTCCCATGATCAACATTGATCACAGAAGTAATAATACTAGAAGCTTATTATAATATGCTTATCGGATACATCAATAGTCACTCATAAAAAAATATTTAAAACATATATTCTAAATCCTTTAAAATCATATTACCTAAAGCTTTAGATGAATATTATCGAAAACACTTTGATGAAATTTTACAAGATTCAACACAATCAAAATAAGATAAATTCAATATCAACGATAATCAACCTGAGATTCGAATAAAAGAAGGCAAAACACATCGGTTGACTTTTCAAATTAACGTCCAGCTCAAGTTATCAATCATAAAAAAATATACTAAATCCTAATAAATATTTTTTTATATCATAATCAAATCAATATTTTATGTATCAAATTAATTAAATAGGTTTCAAAACCCCAACTATCTCATTTCTCATCTTCTAATTTATTTCTCACTCTCAACTTCTAATTTAATTATCAAGGGATAGATATGAAAACTAATAATTAAGGGATATATAAAATAATTTCAAGGGACATGAATGTCAGTCGCACAACTATTAGTCTGAAAATTAATTAATGGATGTCGATCATAAATAGTATTTTAACAAGGTTTTGAGTTTGATGATATTATATGTATAATATATCTCTAAATGTTAGATTAAATCGACAGCGACTCTCAACAGAACACCTACTTTTGGGAGGGGATATATGTGTAATTTTGCGCTATTATTGTCGCTGGTGGACCCACTGGGGAGACAATCCCGCGTGGCATGGGCCCGCGAACTTTACTTGCCGGGCCCGGCACGGAGGCCGCCACAAACGTAGTTGCGGCCGGAATCCGTTCCACACCACCGTCACCCTGAAGTCCGCTGCACACGTGTGTGCACACGTCCGGACAAGTGCGCGTGTTTGTAGTAGCAAACCTGGAATCGGTCAAGTCAAATATATATGATATCGTGTTCTAACCGAAGGATCGAGTTCAGTTTGCTGCTATTCATGATGTGCTTGTCGGACTCGAGCCGATTCGTGTTCTCCATCAGCCATGCGATCGTCGATGAGCGTCTTGAAGATATCGATCAAAGCTCAACGCGCATCTCAAAGCACGAGGAATTGTCTTTGACAGCACAAAGACAATTATTTGGGAACAATTTTATCGATAAATTAGTATCGATATCCAAACATTTTGTAAAATATTATTATTATTTTAATTTTTAACAAGTATTAATAAGTTTTTATAAGAGGTAAATAATGAAGAGGAGATTCCATACATTTAATATGGGAGGTTAATTATTTAAATGAAAGTATATCCAATGCAAGAAGGGAAGGAGGAAAGCTACGCGGGAGATACCCGTTATCCACCACCACAGCGCTGTTCCGTCTCCAGCTGTTTCACATACATGCGTACATACCCCTTCCCCTTCCTCTCCTCCTCCTCCTCCTCCTCCTCCTCCTCCTCTCTATATATACGCAAACGCCGCACTTCACCGCATCATTCATCCACACACAGAGAGAGCCTCGTACTCCAGCCTTATTTGGGGAATCCTTCCATCCGGTTTTGCTTTGTACTCCCAACATATGAGTTGTGGGTGAGGCATAACAGGAGAGAGGCCTCGATCGGATCTAGTGAATCGGGAGGGGAAAGAGATGGAGCTGTACATGGAGGAGAAGTGGAAGCTGTCCAAGAAGGGGAGCAGGAGCTGCAACGGGAGCAGAAGAGTGATGGGAGCAGAGGGAGTTGGGCCCTTCTTGAAGGGTTCGGCGAGCACGAGGGAAGGGAGGAGAACGGCCGCACCGGGCTCCTTCTCCAGCCGCTTCGCCAGCCTGGTGAAGGAGCAACGAGCCAGGTTCTACATCATGCGCCGCTGCGTCACCATGCTCATCTGCTGGCGAGACTACCCGTGAGGTTTCCGCTCCTCCCAACCAACAACAACAAGGGAAGGAAAGGAAGAGGAGGTGGAAGGCTTATATAGATAGATCAGAGATTAGAAGTTCTATTTTTCTTCGTTCTTCTTCTTCTTCTTCTTGATGTACAAATCGATTACTTGGTTTGTGTTGTTAGATACACCGGGTGAGGTTTTGGATCTCCTGTAAAGGGGATGAAGGGCTCAGACGCCCTGCTGTAAGCAACGATGGTTCTTGTTGATTATTCCCTTACTGCAGCCGAACAAATGGTTCTTTAAAGATGGACTGTGTTCCCGCAGGGGGCTTCTTCTTTTTGGCTTCCATTTGGAGAAGGAATATATTCCCAGTGTCCTGCAACCCATCTTCACCGCTGCTGCTTCGTCCTCTTTTGCTCTTTCCCATGGTTTTTTATTCATTTCTCCTCTTCTTCGTTCTGATTGATGGATGGAGAGAGACAGAGAGAGAGAGAGAGAGAGCTGTGAATGAATGAATGAGGGGAGCGATGGCAGCCACTGACATGCTGAATTATTGCTTTCCCCCTTTGTTTCCTTCGTCTACAAAACGGTGAAGGTGGTGGCGTCACGTTAGCGTAAAAATGAGGGGGTAAAAATTTATGAGCATACGAAGCTGCGAGTGTTGGAATCGGGCAACGTGAGGAGGCGCCACCGGCCCTGGCAAAAGGGGCAGCGGCGTTGGCCGCTTCCCTCCGTCCAAATCTGCCATTAAACTGTTGACGGAGTACCACTGTGTCAAATTTATTACGAGGAAGAAGACATTGATGGAAGTGGCTTAGCAGTATCTTTTCTACAGAAGACTGACCCAAATTACTCCTTTTCTTCTTCCTTCACGCCAAATCCATCAAAATTTCCTTGCATTATTTTATCTTTCGCAATATTCCAATGATTCATTCTACTACCAGCTGGCCAGCAGCGACGCTGTTCCTCTCTCTCTTCTCCATCAGTCCTGCTCTCTTCTCCATCAGTCCCCTTGCCATCACATGCTTTTCACGTGCGAGACACCAGTGCAGCCAACGGGAAGCGATGCTCCTCCCACGGTGGTCGGTACGGTCGCCACATAGACCGCAGAAATCCTCACATGGTGCTCGAATTCCAAGAAACAATAATAATAATAATAATAATAATAGAAAAAAAAGTAAAATTACATCCATTAATCCTATTCCAAGAAACAATAATAATAATAATAATAAGTAAAATTACATCCATTAATCCAATTATTAGGGTCTCTCGATTCATAATATTTCGTTATCGAGCAAGACCTAAGAACAACGGGAAAGGAAACAGGGTTGGAGCTCGTAGATCCATCCATGCTCGACAGGTCACACCCACCGATGTCGCTGTGTCGAGAAACATATTGTTTGCTGCCAATAGTGGTTTCGTATGCGATGGTGTAGATTCAAAACACGAAAAAGGACTCGGTGACATGGCTAACCGGGGGTGTCGTGATTCGTGCTGTGGTATGGTAATCGATCAAGACCCAGGTGACATCGAACCCGTGTCCGCATTGGGCCCGAGACCAAGCGGGAATAATTAACCGGTGAGCTGTTTTGATCCGATGTTAGTCGGTCGTCGACATGCCATATGGCTTTACGCGGTACGACAAGATGCCATCACGAGCGACAGACAAAAAGTAGCGGATCGTGATCGGCCGAACAGGAGTTCGATGAGATTAGGCGGATAAGGAATCCCGAGTCCATCCGATTGGAGCACATGTCGTCCACAGGTTTTAGATGAGGCAGGTGAGTGGGTTGGGCGGGGCGGGTGGCGAGTCCGACGATTCCAACCCGGACACCCAATAGTGGGAGTGGGGCACAGACTGGACCGCACGTGGGGCGTGCGACACCCACCCACCCATCATTGCGATTTGACCCCCGCGAACCGGGCCGCACCCGTCACCGCCGTCGGATGCCGATCGGAGGGATCCGTTCGCGTCGAGATAGGGCCGGTCAACGGTCACGTCCGCCCGCGGCTGCCTTCGGCCCCGCCGCGGCGCCATCCATCGCCCTTGGACGCAGGCAGCTTCACGTGGTGGGGGGCCCCGCGACACGTGGCTGTGATGGGACGCGAGAGGTTCACGTGGGGCTGTGGGGCCGTGGGCACCGTTCGTTGACGGCAGGTGCGGCGAGATTCCCATTCGAACGCGACCGTTGTCGTTATGCCGTCTCTCACCGCCGTGGATGTATACACGTACGTATAAACCGTAGGTGCGCCTTTGAGCTCAAATGTCTTCACTACACGTGTCATCGTTTTTATTATTTGGGACGTCATAGTTTCTGAGACTCTTATGTTATTAGACCCATTAAAATTGGTCCGAGTCAAGCGACTCTTAAACACTGATTTGGGCCAATTTGGGTCGCTATTCTCTCGAATTTTTACTATAGTCTTGATGAGTTCGATTGAATACTCCAAAAAAATTTATCTTCTGGCAAGGTTTATGGTTTCAGTCAATACATCCAATTTATTTGATGCGAAGCTATTTATAATTATCTTGATCTCCATGTATTGGATTCTGAAACCATGCATTTCTCATTCATTCTTCCAGGTGATTAGATCCACAGCTTTTACTGGTCATTTATTCGGTATCGACTGCGATATTTTAACATCATTAATTTATATAAATAATAATATTTTTTTTATTTAATTAAAAAAATATATTTATAAAAATATTCTTAGGTCTTTATTAATGGAACAGGTTATGCAATCTCTAACATTGTAAATATACTTTCTTTATTCATACGGTTATCTTCACACATTCACTTCAACATTCTAATTTAAAATATATATATATATATATATATTATCTTAATCGTCTAATATTAAGATTTATAAAGTATCAGTTGACCATGTAAAAAATTTATTGATAACATAAAACTTGTAACGTGTGATGATAGTATGTATAGTTCTATTTATATAAAGACATGGGTGTTGGGCCTGTTATATATGAATCTTCTTCTTCGATGGATTGCTATCCATGACGCGGGCTCTTATCCACCTCGAAATTTGTGCTTAAGCAATGATTGATTGATCCTGATCGTGCAGTAGCTTGTTTTCTCGTTCAGTTCACGAGAATCGAAGCTGAAACAATTTATTGCAGCACTCAAATTGTTGGAAAAAGAAATATATACTAATAAAAAAATGATAATATTTTGGGCCACGTTCGATTCATCCCAACCGAATCATGCCCCAGACATATCCGATATATATATATATATATATATATATAAGATTGTTGGGCTGGGCTTCAGAATCAGGGCCTAACGTAGTCCGACGCACCGGCACACAGGTCATTGATGAAGCTCACAAGAGACCACATGGGCGGCCGCATTTGTATTAGTTGGCCGGTCACTGCACTATCGCATCACCGACTCGCTTCTTCGCACCTAGTATCGTGGCTCACGATCGCGGGCTTCGTAGTCAAACCGAGTTACCTGGAGCGGGAGCAAAGGCACGATCGATCACGATGGCAAGGAATAAGACCACGAGTCACGTCAGGAATAAGACTCGATTATTAGCTGCCTCGACGAAGTACATATATACACGCCTCAACACATAGACCCAATGCGCACCTATTTACACTACCACAAGACGGATCGTTAATATAGTTATCACGGGCTCGCCACACCGAGTTGCCGACTCGCCTGGTCGCACCGCGCGGGCGCGAACCCGACCCGAGCGTTCTCCAGGTCGTACTCCACCCACACGTTCTGCTGGTGATGGTGCCCGATCACGTACGCCGACAGTGGCACCAAGTCCGAGTTCCCGAACGTGAAGCACCACACCGCGTCCGCCCCTCGCACCTCGCCCGGCACCCGGTACAGCAGCGTCTCCCCCCCCACCGCCACCTCCACGCCGCCTCGCAGCAGCAGCACCACCGCCGGCAGCCCCGGTGGGGGCTCCTTCCTTGCCGCTGGCACCCGGAAGCAGAGGTCGAACGCCCCCTGGAACACGAAGTCCGGCTCGCCCAGGGGCGCGAGCGAGCCCCTGGTCTGCCGCGAGAACTCCGCCTTGAGCGCGTCGTAGGCGGGGCCGAGGAGGAACGTGAACTGGCTGCCGGAGTCGACCATGGTCTGCCCGGCGCCGGTGTGGTCCGGGACGAGCACGGACTTGGGAATCGGGAGGAGGGCGTGGCCGACGCGGATGCCCTCGAGCTGGACGGAGTAGGCGACCCGGTCGAAGTAGGGTAGGGGGAGGGTGATTTGGATCAAAGGGGTGTAATTGAGCGGCAGCAGGAAGGGGGGCTCCGCGTTGCCGAGGAGGAGCAGTCCGGAGGCGTCGTGATCCGGAATGCAGTAGGAGAATCGGCGGATGCCGCTCTGGGTCACGAAGGAGAGGGATCCCCTGTTCATCCCGAGCAGCCCGGCGGCGTCGGTGTCGCCGCCAGCGGAGGAATAGGCGGAGGCCACGCAGGCGAAAACGGTGGGCAGTGAGGGCGAGCTGCCCACGAGGAAGGAGTCGGTGGCGATGGCGCCGTCGGCGGTGGAGGCGTCAGCATAGGAGAGGTAAACATGGCAACGACCGCCGGGCGAGGAGGCGTCGCAGATGGGCGGCATGGGGAGGTCGCGGCCGCGGTCGCGACAAGTCGGGGAGGAGCAGGGGACAGGGTGGTAGGATGACGACCTGTTGGGGTCGAAGGAGTGCGCAGCGGAGGAGTTGCAGAGGAGCCAGGAGAGCTCGCTTCCGGTGTCGAGCACCATGGAAACGTTCTGCGGCGGCGTGCCGACGGCGAGTGGGACGGTGAGGCTGACATTATGGTGGAAGAGGAGCTTGTTGGATGGCTTGCGGAAAGCCAAAGATGGCACCTTTTGGACTCTTAGCGGCAGTACAAGAGACAAAGATGAGGCCTTTGCACCACCCGTAGTACTCGAGGAACGGGAGGTGAGTGGCTGGAGAAGAAAAGGCAGCAGAAATAGAAGAAAACACTGAGACTTAGAAGCAGAGGAGATCATGCCGTCTGATTTCTTCTGGTTTCTGCGACTCTCTGGATTTGGATGGAGAAGGAAACTACGAAGAGAAGCGTCGTGTTAGTGGAACTCGGAATGCCGTAGAATCGAAGGAACCAACATTTAGAACAGTAGTGATGGGTGCTGATGGCAGAGGAGGGGGGGAGGCAAGAACTGGTTGTGAGATATATGTGTAGTATACGGCTGAGAAGCGTCTCTGTCCTGTCCTTCATGGACAAGTGGAGATGAATGTTCTGCTTCTCGTGCCCTCGGAGATCTAAGGAGACAGCTTTGAAATGACAATGATAAAGAACGTTGCAGATTTCCATCTGATTTGACTTGATTTTGATGTTTGGTAACAATGCGATGATTCAGAAAGGGACGTCGTAATGTTAGGCATCCAAAGTCGGTTTGCTGGTTCTGCATCACTGCCACTTCGTCAAAGAAGAACACACCCTACAAGAAAAGCCGCAATGCTAATGGTTTCTTTATGCCTGTAGAACTACACACAAAGCATGGCGACGGATTCAAGTAATGGGAACATCATGATTCGTGCACAACCTTCTTTGACTCCCTCCCTGAAAGCTCGAATATCGATCGTCATCATTGATCCCTCGTAGAGAAGCAACGCAAGCTTCGTCACCAACTAGTGTGTTGCGGTCATGTGGGACACTAGCATTGTACGAAGCTTGACAGGATCGCAAGGTGGCCAGTCCCACGCCGGGATGGGGAAGGAAGGTGATGGCAGAGCAGTCGAGGACCACAGCTTGGTGATCCCAGCGAAATCGACGCCATAGATGTGCTGTTGACGTGTTCCCAAGCTCACGAGGCTTCAAAAAGTGGAGGGTTTGCCAATCTAATTAGAAGAATTCCTTAAGCGTCTGATCATACTTTCCTTCACATTAGTTAGTGTTGTTTTAGATTTTGGTTATCTCACACATCAAGGTTGATCTAATCCGAACTTATTACGAGTGAAAGTGAGACATATTTGATGAGGATACATATCTAATGCTCAAGTTATTGAAGTCACATGATCCAAGAAATAGAGTTGTGAATCAATATGATATACCTGAAGGCTTTTTTATAATGAGTTTGAGTAACAATTGAAATAAAATAAAATTTTAATACGCTAGATACTAGATAAAATCATTAATCATTATTCAATCATAAAATTATGCATCGAACGCTACAATTGTTATACGATACGATAGTTAAGAGTTTTCGGGACGAATGAATATCTATATTGGTACTAAATATAGATTACTAGTCGAATTCACAAAAAAAATGACACCCCTACGTGTGGTACTAAAAATGTTTAGTGAAACATGATATAATACCCCTCAAATTATCCATACATCAATCCCCCTTTATCAGTTACATACGAAGAAGAAGACACCCCTATCGAGGAAGATTGTACATGTATTCAGCTGTCACTTTGGACCATGGAGTTTGGTCCATAAATCAAAGATGACGACCGCAGCAAAACGCCAACCCACAAACATGCCAAAGTGACAACTGTTGAACTGCTCCACACGATAAAACCGAGCACTAATCGCTTGCCTTCGTTGATTGCACTGAAAGATGAAACAATGCTTCGAAGGCAGTGAGCTCAAAAGAAAGCAGGTGTTAACTTGTCACTCGAATAGCGAGCAGTAAACTCTGTTGCATCCGCTGCTTTGCATTGAAGTGAAGTTGGGATAGATTGTGGAGGTTATACATGACCTACGCAAGAAAGCAACAGGCAAGTGATTTCAGAGGCCATGTGATTGCAATGCAGATAGAACCACGCAACCATTAAAACTTGCCGGTGACAGGACAAGCACTGTCTGCAGGCATCAGCACACATGCTTAAAGCAACCAAGCTTTTTTGGCTTCTGCTGGTGAAGTAGTGCCATTTGGCAAGTTAATAGTATCTGAGCTCATCAACTGTTCTACTCTGATGTCTTCTGCTGTGTCTCGATCAGCTTTACATGGATAAAAGTCAAATTTCCAAGATGATGAGGATCTTCAGAAACCTTTTGTGTGTGATGACAAATCATGTGGAAAATGAGGGGTTAAGTATAGCAGCTACTGGGCCTCATGACACTCCTTGAGTAAAATTTTCTTTTATCCCCTCAAACATCATTAATTGCCTCTTCTGTCAACCATGCTTGATGAGTACTGTTGCACCAAACAGGTGGTCTATATTCTGTTCAGGAATCCCAGGGAAAGAAAACAAGAGTATTATGCTGCACAGTGCTATAAGAACCAAAAGAAGGGGAGGCATTCTGCAGAGCTCACATATTCTTGATAGCAGTTGGTGCTCAGGTTCTTCAATCACCTGCCAGCATATCAGAATCTGAAACATTCATTCAAGCCATCATGTTGAATAGAAAATCCAGCAGTCCTTGCAAGACAAAGTCATGGGTCTAACATGGAGGAAATCTTGCAAGAACAGACATCATAGGAATCTCTCCTTTTGAATCTCTGTGAATGTGCAGCTGGACTTGATAGCTTAATATATGTGTGTTGTACTATCCTGGAGCTTAATATAAAATCCATGCTAAACCCACTTAATGATTTGGTACTATGGTGCCATGCTTGACTCACCTAAGCTGTTCGCACTGTTGTCTTAGAACAAGTTTTTTGCAAGCAGTAACTCCATGAGTCACTCTATCCTACTGCAGAACTGTTTCAGGTGCTGTTTGAAATCAGTACTGCTTTACTGGGTTAGGCAAACTTATCAGCTGTCCACTTATCTGCGTGTATATATATATCAGGATAAGATGTTTGCTGGGAAAAATTCTTACATGAGCCTAATAGCCCCACTAAGCCCAGCCCACTCACTAAAAGCCTCCATTTACAGGATTGGTGGACAAAATGGACCCCATAGACCGACAAAAATCTAATATTTGAGTTATCAATAATGATGCCATATGGCTTGGACTTCATGTGGGGGTTTATGTGATGAAAGAATCAGATATGCTAAATCCATTATCTAAGTTAGATTTACTAGATTGTAGCACTAACCTGCCATTGTAGACATCGCGAAGACAAGGGATGAAGACAACATAAATTATATCTGCTAATAGGCATCTTTGTCTTCCTGGTATTGTGGTGCTTGCCGCAGTTGAGACAAATGATCAACTTTGTCTAGCAAGATACCATGTCCTCCCTTTCTTGTCTATTTGTCCTGCACCTAGTTTCCCATGCCCATGGCAAGCAGGGCAACCTTTTGTCATAGATCTTTTCTGGCTCCATTTGCCTCGCTCGATGCTGCTCCTGCTGGCCTCCATCATATTTAGTATTGATCACCACACAAGATTCCTTCAACAAATCATTTGAGAAGACAAAGCAGGTTGCATGAAGAGGTTGAAAACATTATCCTGATGCAGCCAGCTGCATTGATCTCCAACCCAGTGCACAGCAGCAGTCAGAGACTTGGTCAGAGGAACACATTTGATATGAACAAGTTCAATGCAATCCGAGTAGTCATGCTGGATCGCATTTTTTGAGATTTCAGTCTCCAACAACCTAACTCTTTTGGAGCTGAGCTGCCACCCACCTTGATGGCACCTAAAACGTGTCCCCATGTCTCAGTCAGTGACTCAGTGCCCTTTGAATGATGCACTATGGGAAGTGGGGACAACATGGTTATGGCAGCTTCAGCAAGTATGTAACGTAGTAAATGGGGCAAAGATGATGCTACCTCTTAAATGCCTGTTGGATGTCCACACTGCACAGTGGTCAAATGGACTTAAAGTGCTGTTTGGACTTTGAATGGGTTTGATGAGAGCGAAACCATCAGATCCTTCCAATTCCACAATCTGAAAGGCAATGCCACGTATTGAGCAACAGTCAGAAATGCATACAAAGACTATGAAGTCAAAAAGTTGGTCTTTAAGGTTCAACACAGTAACCTGTAATGGCTAATCTTGGCTTGGGTCACCATTTTTGCTGATCAGAAGAAATGTTGTGAGCTCTTCAAGGAGCCATGAATGGCAAAGTTTGAGATTTGAGAATGGAGGGTTGTGGATGGTCATTGCATCATCACTGCATCAGAGACAAGGCAACAAAGCATTAGAAAAGATTACATGTTGTAACTGCATGCAAAGAATTAAAACCAACATCAGCAAGTAAAACTAAGGTGGTGTAATAAAAGATGCGTTGAATACTTTGACCAGGTTGAACAAACGCTACCCATAAGATATATAGTATCAAGTCAACTAAAGAATGAAGAAACCCCTGAGACATGGTCCACTGAACATAGGCACTTCTGGTGAAAGGTGGAACAGAGAATCATATCTTGCCTTGCCTTGTATTTATGGGCATTCCATGGAATCTCTGCCAAACTTGTTCAAATATAAGTTCACCTGTACAACAAATTAAGAAAAAAAGGATCATACAATGTACCATGCCACAGAAAGGACTAAATCCATATGTCACATTCATCTAAGATTACATCTTGACCATGTGAAGAGAGAGAGAGAGAGAGAGAGAGATTTGTTGTGTCTGCTTGTGATTTTTTACTATTGCAGCTGTCCTTCCCAATGCCATTAGCATGTTATCACTGTTTAATCAGTTTTGCTTCATTGTTAACAAGGATTTTCCTACTTACTAGAGACTTTTCAACACTGATTATATTCACAATGCACTGTAAGCAAAGCTACAACTTCTCAGTTCCTGAGCCAATCATCCAAAGTGATGATTATAGGGAGGAATATCTTGGCATCAAGCTTTTGTTTACCTGAAATTTCATGGAAGACTGTACATAAAGACAGCATGCTACAGAACATAATGTATGAAAGTATTTAGTATTCCATCACCATCTTAGTAGTTCAGTAGATCTGATTTCATAATTACTTTGAAGAACTATATTATAGCCTGTCTCATGCATCATGAACGGGAATCAACCCATAACAAGAAGAAGACTACTCAAGCATTTAATTTTGAGATCAAGTAAAAACTTGTCTGCTTACAGTCTCACAAAAGGATTCCAATTAAAAAAAAATGTTTTACAATTTCTATGGTTCTGTTAGAAAAATGATACATCATAACAGCTAAGAATGATATAGACGGGAACGAAAAAAGAAGCCTATCACCCTAAAATATAAGACTAGTTCTAAAGCAGCCAAAAATCCAATTGCAATTCCTGATTTAAAGTTAACAGGCAGCTACATTTCAGTCAACATACACAAATGCTCACTAACATAGCTGGAAGAGAGAGATGAATTTTGAACAGAAAAGAACCAACAAATCCCCTCCTCAATGACCAACGAGAAGACAAATAACAAACAAACAGATCGAGGAAAGCCAACCACCAGATATCTGCCCGTGTAATCAGATATAAAGATTTCAACAATAGCTTTAAAAAAGTCCAACCAAAAAGAAAAAGAATCATAAATTCTTCATGAAGACTTATACTAGAACAGGTCAACCACCGATGAGAACATAAAATACTGCTCAAAACTATACTGATGCTAATGATATGGCAAATGAAAGGCTATAATGTATAAACATGCACTTGTATATCTCTTCATGAAGTGTAAAACTAAGAACTTCAAAAACAAAAGAAGTTAGATACACCTTATACATCATATTAAACTAACGAGTGGAAATAATTCAAACTTTTCTATTGAAGATTGAACGACAGCATAAATAATGAATGTTTAATTTCAAAATAACCACAATTCAAGAGGCCATAAACCTTTGTAATATCAGAAAGCTAGACTACAGAATAAAAGCCACTTACATGTGGACAAAAGAGCAGAACCGATTAGGAAATCTGAAAGGATATAGAAATCAAAAGATGATACATTTTTCTTTTAATCTTCACTAGTCACAGTGGAATTATATCCAGAAAATTACCAGCCAGCAACCATTTGCATCCTTTTTGCAGAATCAAGTAACTACAGTTTTGCAGAGGAATTGGATTGAAGGGCAAAAAGTTGAACTTTTCGACTCAGTTATCATCATCACCATCCTCCAATACCCTACTTGTGCTATGTCCCCGATAGCTCCTACTGAAGAAAGGATATCTCCTGTGTCTAAGAGAAGTGGTTGAAAAAGAGCGAGACTCGGAGTTCAGCCTCAGTGAAGATGTAGAAGGAGATCGAAGACGCCTGAAGAAGGAGAAGAAATTGCGGAATGCCCGAACAATTCTTCCACTCTCTCTGGATCTATTTCCTCTTGAGGACCACGATATCCTTCTCGGTGTGCCAGCGGTCCTAGTTCCTTCACCCATCTCTGTGTAAACCATCGGAAGCTCTCTTTCCGTGCCTCTCCTGCCACCAGTGAACCTCCCAACAGCGAACCCACCACCTGGAAGCCTCCATATGGTGAGCCCCACCGTCTCCTCCTCGTTCTCAGCCACATGAGTCCGCTCGTCGTCCTCTATTTCTTGCACATCCGTCGGCATCTCATGGCGACAAAGAGGGCAGGAATTTCTTAACGAGAGCCAAGGCAGGATGCAATCCTGGTGGTAGATGTGTTTGCAGGGCATCTCACGGACCTCAGTTCCGAGCTCGAAGGGGTCCTTGCAGACGGCACAATGGGACTCCATCGAGATATGGCCATCGGCGATCTCGATAGTGGGCATAGACTCGATGGCGACCTTCGAAGCCGGCGAGTACTCGAAACCATGCGCACCGCCGATTCCGTCAACCTCAGTCTGGGAGAGCTGGTCGAGTATTCTCTCCAATCCCGAGCCCATCAAGAACTCCGACATGCTTTCCGGCAAGGGGCGGAGACCGGATCGGGTGCCGTCATCGTAGTAGAGCTCGAAGCTGCTGTTGGTGGTCCAATCCGCATCGCGTCGTCCGCCTACGGGAGGACTGCGAAGAACAATGACGGGGTTGAAGGGAGAGCGGTCGCCAGTGGACGCACGATTGTTACGGCGGAACCTAATTTCCGAGGACTGGCGCCGACGGCCGACGGCCGCGGAGCTGTTGTCGACGGCGGAAGGGACGCGGCGGCGACGAGGCTCGGTGGCGGTCTCGGAGGCAAGAGGAAAGCGGCCAGGCGCGTCAAGGAAGCCACCGCCACAGTCTGGGCAGACGACTGCGTCCCAGGGCCAAATGAGGACGAAGCGGCAGCAGTGGTGGCACCAGTACGTCGATGCCGTCTCCATGGAAGCCATCAACGACCAAAAGAAGATGGCGATGGCGTAGGCGGCAGCGCCGACGACGAGGAAGCACCGGAGGAAGAGAGGAGTTCCCTTACAAAGATGCAACCATTGAAGTTTGAACCCAAAGTCGAACCGATCTTGGATGGAAGCCCTAAAAATCCGAGTTTCCGAGATATTACAGCACCCGCACCGATCAAACCATTCAAGAAATCGCTTCGATCCAATCTCCAACTTGAAATCCCAAACTATTCCTAACCAAATAGAGGGGGAAGAAACCCGAATATTTTGAGGAAAATCGAGAATTCCTTGCTTAATTTGCAGTCATATCCCGCAAGGATTCGGGGATTTGGGAGGATAGAGAAGGAGAGGGGGGGAGGGGGGGGGA
>LVTN01000052.1:279191-352017 GCA_001649415.1 Musa itinerans | reverse complement strand
CGGAGGGTATGGGGGAGTGGGGGGGGAGAGGGGGGGGGGGGGGGGGGGGGGGGGGGAGGAGGGACGGAGGTTTTAAGCGCTCGACGAAGCTTCAAGGGTGGAAGCTCGTGCGCGCGGTGGCGTGCTTGGGACGGTCCGTTCGCGTACACACCCGGAGACGCCGTTACTACGATGTCATTCATGAAGCGAGTTCGCTTGGGGTATGATACCCCGACGGCGTTGGTCAACGTTAGGCAGAGCGGGAAGCGGACCACGTGGGGTCAGAGAAGGCGACCCGGGTCGGGCCGAGTCGGCGGCGGGGCAGGGCGCAACGACTCGGTCCGGTGTCCGACTACTTTTGCAGATCGAGTTCAATTACTAAAATGCCCCTGATATAGATTGGACAACCTGTGGTCCACTAACCCGGGTTTAGTGCCACTTGTACAATTTCAAGTACAATCATTGGAGCGATAAAAGAAAGAAATTTAAAAAAAAGCCAAAGTGTTTCCATGTATATTTATACGTAAGGGAAGAAAAGCCAAAGTTTTCTTCTTGGTGGAGAAAAGATGAGGAAGGGGATAATGCCTGTCCTTGAGAAGACAACCATGACGTGTTTCAACGTAGCAGGGCAGACATGAATTGGTAGAGGTTTAGGTTGATGAATGGCCTGTGGGACTAAATTGGTGCAACTCACTCATCCGCCCCGAGTTGGTCAATGATTGGTCAACTTAACAAGATATGCGACCGTGTTATGTGGATTTACGACCCGCTCCAAACGGATCTGACACGAACTATAATAATTTTGGGTCGGGTTGGGGTTATTGGGCTGTGATTGCAGGAGGGCCAGCCCACGTCCTCGCCCCATCTTCTTCTCCTCTTCTTGCTATTTCAAGGAGCATCATGGTGATCTCATCAAATCCTGCTTGCAGCATCAACTCTCCTTGGGAACTTCTTGCGATGCATTGTTGACATCTGCGTACAAATCCTTCGTAGTTTAGGGCGTTTGCCAGTCATATGACGAAACCGAGATCATGCACAAAAGAGATCTAAGAACTAGAGAAACAAACAGAAATAGAAACTCCGAGTAGAGATAAATCCACGGATTTATGGGTTGTTTATCCAAGGGGTGCCAACATGGTACCAACCATTTCCCAAGAGACAAATTTAGCTTCTTTCAAAGTTATTTCCCAGATCAACTTGGCTTCTAAATCTATTGCCGAAACTGGACACTGGAAAATCTAATGAATCCTTTGTTGCATCAAGCAAATCACATAAGAAACCGTTCGGTTTGGATGTTCATTGAGTTCAAAGATCTATAAAGGCATAAAACACCAAAATTTAAACAGCACACTATAACTTGCATGTTGAACGTAATGTCTTGTAAATATAGAAATGATGATGGAAAAACCTGGTTAAATTTTTTTTACTGAAGCCTGTAAAATTCCCCTCAAAATCTCTCACCGAACCTAAAGAATACTGCACCGGTACCAGAATTGTGATCCATAGCGTACTCAGCTCTCACCATCCCAAGCTTCACACCGGCACCATAGGAGGAGCCATGCCCAGCTCGGCGGAAAAATTCAGTCGGGTTTCCCTTTACATCCTTCGAACTGCCAAGGTCATTTCCATGCTCCGCAAACAAATATACATGGGTGTTCTTCACAGGGATTCGCAGCTCAGCAGCAATCTACAGTAGAACAAAAGTCATGATTTTGAATTATATTGGATAGCATAATCAAACAAAGATCCCTTTCTTCAGAATATAACACCCAAGAAAAATGGAACAATGGATAAACAACAAGCCAGTGTGTCCTGCTCACCTCGAGAATGTTCCTGCAGGCACCCAATTCTCCCATGTTGTAGCCTCTCACTGAGTAGGGACCTCCAAGAGTGAAAGCATCATAGCTTGGGAGGTCTCCAACACAACCACCATAGTGTCCATGTAGAACCATAACAGGTGGTGGTGATTTACCAATGCCTTCTTCAACGTTCTTCAATGGAATGAACCGGGTTAATGTGAGCTGGTGGCGGTTGAAGAATGGAAAGTTGCTGCCGATTCCAAGACCTTGGTCCAGCTACCATCAAAATTCAATATGATCAATAGATGAGCATGCAATCATGTCTAGATGTTCTACTCCATGTCACTCAGAAATTTTATACAAATGGAGATGTCAAATATCACCAACCAATGGCAAAAGGGAAAAGCATGAATGGTCAATAGAAAAGTTTTTGTCTCGAGAAAATGAAAACTATGATGTCTCCATATTCCTTGGAGTTGTGCATACTCGAGTACATGAACTAATACATATCCATAGCTCAAAAACATACAGGGCAAATGAGAACTACATAATCAGACATGCATCAATTAGTTGTCCATGTATAAAATGTCTAGGATAACCTGGATTAGCTGTGACTTACAAGCGCATTACCATCCAATCAGTTACGAACAAATTACTTTAAAAAAAATCTGGAGGAGATGGTGAGGTTGAGGGAAATGATTCTTTATGATACGTGGCCATATAACATATATGCTAAATGGTCCAAATATTCAACTCTAAATAAGAAATTATCAACAAGCCTCCAATGGATTACTTTTTATGTCTACAATAATGTTAAAAATGTAAATCTACCATCATATCGACACCTTTGATTACAGATGCATGCAAAAAAACCTTTAGTTGACAGCAAGACTAGATACCTGGAAGACATCTCTCTCACCAACGGTTGCACCATTCAGAAACTTTGTGTTGTCACGTGTAATATTCGCCTGTGCAAATGCCATGCGATCAATGCCAGTACCGCTGAGGGTTGTTGGAGGCCCATCCATGCTTAAACCACCACTAGGTAACACTCGAGCACCATGGGTACAAATGCTAGTAGTTTCATCACGGGTTGTGATCTCTTCCATCACAAGCCCATATGTAAATTTGCTTTGTCGGGTGAAGCTCTGAAATGTTAACAGTGAGTACTACAGCAGTGAAGAGATGGATCATGGAAATAAAATGAATGGCTATGTCAACAATGATACCTCGGTTATATTGGCTTTAAAGCCCACTCTATCAATCCATACAGGTGGAACTTCATCTACACCTGGACCACCAGTGAAGACAGGGCTTAACTTCCGGCTGTTAAAGCAGCTGGTGCGGAAGGTTCGGTTGCGAGGGTTGGTCACACCATCTAGATAAGGGTGCACATATTCAAGCTTGAAAGACAAATCATCCTGAACAAGAGTGAGAAAATTACATAATAAGTCAAACTAAAACCATAAATCACTGCAAGCTCACAAATATCGCACAAGCATATGAAGGTTTGTGTTTATCTCCTAATTCTCTACTCACATTTCCAACAATAACTAAATTGAGATTAAGGAAAAATGAATGGAAGAATTGCTTTTTTCAAACCAGTTCGATGTCAGAAGGAAGCAAACAACCACATGACACACCAACAGACAAAAATTTCTGATATGGGCTAAATAACTTTTAAATCATTATAATCCACAGAGGAAATTGAAAGTCCTAACTCCTGAAAATAAGAATAACTCCACCAGAAAATTGAAAATCCTGACTCTTGACTACAATATAAATATTATTGCCATCAGTGAAACCTTTAGGGTAACCATGAACAAGCTCCCACTATTGCCAATGTTCAGCTTTACCCCTACATGCATGAGCATGTTTACAGTGATCTCAGTGCAACCTCAAGTTTTTTGATCAATTTCAGCACTTTAACAAAACAAATTTAATCAAATCCAACAATTTGTAATTCTACAACAAGGAAATCAAGATTTACACACCTGAGGATTGAGAAGATTGCTCGATGTAACCGAACCAATAATTGATCTGTTCAAACCTTTTATGTTGCGATGTTCAAATGAAACAGTTCCACCAGGTTGAACTGAAGCCTAACAACAATAATGCACACAATGTGAGGAATCGATCTCTTTGAAGAAGCATAAGACAGTTTACATCTGAATACCAGCCCATTCTTACAAACTGAAAGTCATGTCAGCATGGACAGAATTACCAGTGTTGGTCGTCCATCACGTCCAGGTACGATACTCCATTCGGTGCTTACTTCAGCTGACTTTTGATCCATTTCTCTGAGTTTGATTTCAACTATTATGCCTCCTTCTTTCTTTTCATCTGGTCGTGGGTTCACCTCTATATTGGAGAATAAAGCAAGCGAGTTTATGTTCCTCAAAGCTTGCTTTCCTGCTTCTATGTTAAAGACATGCCCTGGTCGAAGCTGCACTAGATCAAACATATTATAATATATTTATAATAGTACAAAAACAATATTCCAAAAACAATACAACAGGTAAGAAATAAGAATAGCAAAGTCAAATCCTTTTAAGATTTGATGATATGTCAGAGAACCTGGAATTGGTGGAATACAATGTGCAGAACAAGCAGAAATGTGATTTATGACATACATGTTTGACAATTATATTAATCTGTCAGCCTAATTTATGTATAATCTCATCAAGAAAACCCTCTACAGGACCTCAATGGATATTTAATATGTACAAAACAAACTCCAGGTTCAGAATGATGACTGTTAACAATAGCAAACCTTTGCATATATGTCCCACGTTGCTCTTGGAATATTTATCTTAATAACACAATAACCAAGCTGGTTGTCGGAAAGTCATCCTTAAAAAGTGATACAGATGCTACAGGCAAAAAAATATTAAAACCAACACGGTAAATGGCCATCGAAATATTAAAACTTGACAGTTTCAACAGAAAAATTAGCCAAAATTGCTAGCAGTTGATCTAAAAAATTGCAGATGTGTTCTTATTAAAGAAGATATAAAAAGAAAGAAATGAAGATGAGAATACAAAGAAGAGAAAGAGAGAGAGAGAGAGAGAGAGAGAGAGAGACTTGTGTTGAATCCTTATGAGTGAATCACTTCCATTTTTGCCTTAGCAAAGAATAAGAAGAAGCAACTAGCAAGAAATTGCTATCCAAACTGCCAACATGAATGGTAGTTTTCCACCCAGTACGAGTATCTTATCCCATTGCCAATTTCTAAGATCCACTTTCTTGAATTAATAAAATATACAACATGATGCTGACCATTACTTTTAGCATTTTTTTTTCATATATTCATTGGAAATGTCGGTTTTTTTCATAACCAGCTAACCATTCATAATCGGCTAACTCATCTTGTATCAGATCAGTGATTATTCATTTGAGGTTTAATTTTTGATGTTTCTTTCATTCGCTAGTACGATTGGATTTATAAAACTAGTGAAGTTTAGTTTGCCATGATTGTGGTTGGAGATTGGAAGTTCAGTGCAGATCTCTTTTTCCATAACATTAGCTTGCTGGAGAAAGATATCCGGTAGGCATTCCTTTATATTCATTATTGCTTATATGTTTAGCCTGTATTCTAATTAAAATGTAACAAAGTTGATGCTTTTGAGTATCATGCTGAAATGTACATTGTCATTTTAGACATGCAACCTGCCAGCCTTTCCTAATAAATGAGATCTTATTTATGTTTTAAATATTGTCAAATATTGATGTAGCTTCAGTAGTTTTTTGTTGAAATATACACTATGTGTGTGCACTTACTAGTTTAAAGTTGGAGGTGAAAGAAACCCTAACATAGATTCCGGCCTATGACATAGGTTACAACTCTGAAGAGCTTTATCACAAACTTAGTGCAATAAGGTATTTTCATTTGAGCAAAGCCCAAATTTCTACAAATTAGCCTCATACATAACAAAATGATAGTTAATCCTCATGGAAGACAAAGAAACTATTTAAATTTTAGTCAAATGATAAGTCACTCTAAGTCTACACATTTTCTGTATCCTGACCACTTTCTTTATATCATCAAAATGCAGTGAAAACTAACAAAGAATAACTAGAATAATCAGACATGTGAACAATCTCCCTAAAGGAAAAACATCGGATAACTTATTATTGTTTCAATTTAGAGTTGTATTCTAACATTCCTAGCAAGTCAGTCTCCAGCATCAAACAATTCAGACAGCATCTAGCAAGTCAGTCTCTATGATACACTCTATCATAGAGCATTTGAGTAGTTATCAACAAATGAGGGCAACGATGTGACAATTATACCTGTCTGGGCAGCTCCCGGCGAATGACAGCCAAATGAGTATTCCCTTCACATTGATTTCCAAGCTTATCCAGGAACTGGATGTCAAGCCGAGTAATATCACCCTCCACGACCTCACACACCACCTCCTTTGTGTTCAAATTCCCAAAATTGACAACCTGGGCGCAAGCATACCCCTCATCCTGGTACCACTTCTGCACCCGGTCCCGAATCCTCTGCAGCAACCTAGCACTCACTTTCCCCCTCAAGCGGAGCATCTGCAGCACCTCCCGCTCGACCGTCACAGGCAACAAGCATGACCTTGAGCGATCGATCCTCCTCTTGTATTCCCTCTCCTGGCTTCGGAAGTACTCTAACTTCTCCCTCTCCGTCATGTCCGAGTCCATCTCGATCTGCTTCGTCTGCGGCATCAGCCCGACGTTGATGCAACGAAATGCGTCCGCAGACTGCCACGTGCTCTCGGCGAACGACACTGTGAGGGCCAAGGTGCCATCGGGCTTGGTCTTGGCTTGGAGGTCGACCTTCTCAAACATGCCGGAAGCGGCCAGGTTTTCCAACTCTGACTGCAGCTGGGCCTTGGTGTAGACGCCACCGTTGCGCAGCGACACCATCTCGAAGAAGGAGTCCTCCGTGCCGGCGACGGTGGTCGCGCGCCGGCGGTCAAAGAGCAAGATGTTGGAGATCTTATACCGCTTGAGGCCGCTCAGCTTGTTGAGCTGGACGACGATGTTAGCCGGTAAGCCATGGGGGTCCCACTCCCGGCTGGCGCCGCCCTCCTCCTTCGCAAGCGCCACCAACGGGGAGAACAGGTTAGACCAGAAACCACCCCCATCGCCGCCGCCGCCGCCGCCGCCCCGGTACCAACCTCCGCCACCGCCGCCGTCAATGGGGGGAGGAGAGGACGAAGCAAGCAAGATGAACCCGCCACCAGCCACGGCGGCAAAGGAGACCGCGGAGGTGGAGAAGGCTGCAAGGGATTTCTTGCAGGCACCAAAAATGGAAGGTTTAGGGGCCATGGATCTGTCGGAGGAGGGATGCTTGCCCCTCCGTGGTGCAGCAGAGGAGTGGATCTGGGGCCGGAGGAGCTGCTTGGGGGCTGTGAAGGCCATGGCAGCTTGGAGATTGGGAAGGGAATGGAAGGGGGGAGAGAGAGGCGGCGGTGAGGGTTAGGAAAGCACAAATGGCTTCCCCAATAAAGACACCACGAGTTAGAGGGTGCGGGTGACGAGCCTCGATCGTAAAAGTAAAGGGTTTCGCCAGGGTTTATGTGATACCGGGCTCACTGCTCACCGGCTGGGTTGGACTCACTCATTCGGGCCATTTCTAATATTATTTTGGATTATTTTTTTATATTATTTTTTTAATCTCAATATTTTATTTTTTTATTCTTTTTAAAAAAAATTATCTCTACCTTTCATCACATCGATCATCGTCTTTACTTAATTATCTTGTCATATGATCATCTTTTTTTCTTTTTATATACTTTTTATATGGATCTCGCAAGGATAATCATATGTTGAATTATAATATTTTTATTATATTAATAAAAAATATTATAATTTAATTAAAATTAGTTACAGTATTTTTCAATTGAGTTTTTATTATATCGATAAAAAAAACATTATAACTCAATTAAAACATATTGTAATCAGACATATTATTCAATTAAAATGTCTACCTACCAATTTCTTGGGAGTCGCAGGAGTTTTGACCGATTCTTGTTTAGTATCCTTCGTCGTCGTCCCAATCGACGTCCCTCTCTCCGAACCCTCCTCTTCATACTTGAGCGACCTAAACCTTGCCCGTGGCGGTCGTACTCCGACCGTCGAGGCCAGGGACTTTGAGCCTCGCCCTTCTACTCGATGAGGAACAACCCCTTGCATCTTATCTCGAGCGTGTTGGGGTTGCTCCACAACGGGAGATCTTGCTTGTGTCGGAGCAACCTCGATCAAGACCCGAGCGTCAGTTTATTGTCCTCCTCGGTCGTCGTTGGCGTCAAGGATGCGCAACGTCACCACTGCGGATGGCGACGATGGCTCGACGGGTTCGGAGGTGAGTGCAATCTACCACCGTCATGAGGTGGCGCAGTTGGAGTTCCAACAGGAGAAGCCACAAGTGCAAGACGGCAACTATTTGCATCGGACGAAGATCTCGGCGGTGGGGCTTTGGAAGATGGTGGTGCGCGACCACTTTGCCTTGCCCGTCGAGAGTACCAAGAGACACAACAATGTTCATAATGTAATCGTGCCTCTCTTACTCTCAAAGGTACCTTTTGGAGCTTTGTGACTCCGAAAGAGCAAAATCGTGCAGGTTGATCACACTCACCCAAAGCGGACAATCCCTTGCACCCTCGCGATGCATCGAGACAAACCAATTGATCCCCTATCAATAGTGACACTCTACATGGCTTTCCAGCATTTCCTTCCTCTTTCATTCTTTACCCTGCTTCCTGATTCAGCACATTCCTCTCCCTCATCTACTGCGTTATCTGATGATGACAGATTACACGGATCATTCCCGCACCCCCCGCGGTGCATGAAGACAAACCAATTGATCCCCTGTGACATTCCACGTGGCTTTCCAGCATTTCTTTCCCGACAGTCCGAAAATGGACTCCCGATTCGTAACCCAATAAGACGAGCTCGCCAGGGAAGGCAAAACAAAAAGGGAAACTCTTTCACGATCATTGAAGTATGGCGAGCGTCAACCTCGACCTTGAAGAAGGAGAAGGGGGCAGCGAGCGGAATGGTTTGATAGAAAGAATCAAGCATGTAACACCTTCCTTCCTCTTTCATTCTTTACCCCGCTTCCTGATTCAGCACATTCCTCTCCCTCATCTACTGCGTTATCTGATGATCACAGATTACACGGATCATTCTCGATCGCACCAATCCATGTGTTCCGGCTTCTCTCACTGCCACGAAGGACACTGTCATTTCCAAACTGAAGTGGTGCAAGCAAAACAAGTTACAGGTGTGCTTTTACGTTGGGATCATCCTTTACCTTGGTGGTTTATTTGCTGCACAAGGTAGCTACTACCTTCGGATGGTCAACTACGTCGCTCCATGTCTCACTGCTCTGCCCGCTGTAACTCGATTCCATGAACAATTTAGAAATCTCGAGCAGATCAGAGACTTTGTCAACCTTTTACAGAGACTGGAACAGTTGATCAGAGATTTATCAGCTTTACTTGATGCAGTGGCGAGTGTCGGAAGAACAAATCGAGTTGTTGAAGAAGTCGATCCAAACGGAGTTGGAAGATGCGAAATGTGCAAAACAAACCAACAGTTGGTGTGATATACATCACTCCACAATTTCAAGTCATCAGATTTATGATGTTATATATCAACAGTTAACAGTTGGTGTCTTGCTATCTTTTACCAAGTTGAAATAAGGTTTTGATTTAAGGGTTGTAGTTAAGATAGGAGTTCCTGTCATCTTGGATTGATCCCTCTATGAATAGAGGGCTTATATAGTGCTCTCTATTTGACAAGTTATCATCTTTAATAACAACTTTTACTTTTAAAGTTTCTTCATTTTTTCTCCTCTTATTTAGGATTTCTTTATAGCCATCACCTTTTCAAGTTATTTTTAAACAAACAAGAGGATTGATTATTTTAGTTTTGTAAGCATTATTACCGAAGAATAAATCATTGAGACTATCAACTACTTTGACTGATAAAATTAGGATCTTGATCATATTTCTATAAAATAAAGGGAATGTTACAAAGTAGAGTGGTTAGACGTGTTTAAGACGGGTGTGAGCTCTAGACAAAACGCGTCCAAGCAATCTACTTTTGTAACATCCCTTCGTTGCTCTTAGATTGGAATCGAATGGAGCCATAAGCTTACTTAGATTGCAAGCAATACACAAAATACCCGACCGGTTTTGGATTCTACGATGCCACTCTACCCCAACGAGCAGCTCTTCTGTGAACGGAGTGCGGTCCTAATTGTTCTTTAATTTTCTGTTCCTCAGTAATAGTGTTAAAATTATGCTGAGATATTTTCTAATCGTTGATAAAAACAAATTATCAACAGCGGATCCCTTCTCCCGCTCGAACCAGAGCCCACTACAACGGATCCCTCCTCCTGGTCATGCGATCGAGCCAAGGCCCGCAACGATGATCCCTTCTCCCGGTCACACGGTCGAGCCCAAACCCGTTACGACGGGGTCCTTTCCTATTGTTGACATGGTTGACCCAGAACCCACTACAACGAATCCTTTCCTCCTACTGATGCGGTCAAGCCAGAACCTGATACGATGAGTCCCTTCTCCCGCTCATGCAGTCGAGTCCAAACTCGCTACGATGGGTCCTTTCCTTCCGTTGATGTGGTCAGCCAGAACCTGCTACGACGGGTCCCTCCTCCCACTCATGCGGTCGAGCCAAGGTCCACTACAATGAGTTCCTTCTCCTGCTCATGTGGTCGAGCCATAGCCCATTATGATGGGTCCCTCCTCTCGCTCATGCAGTTGAACTAAGGCTCGCTACGACGGGTCCCTTCTTCCGCTCATGTGATCGAACCAGAGCATGCTATGACGGGTCCCTCCTCTCACCCATGGCGGTTGAATCAAGTCCCGCTACAACAAAAGCTGCTAAGGTGGATCCACTCTCCCGCCCATGGCGGTCGAATTAAGACCTACTATAGCGGAAGCCACTAAGGCAAATCCACTCTCCCACCCATGGTGGTCGGATCAAGATTCACTACGACAACGACAGAAGCCACTAAGGTAAATCCACTCTCCCGCTCATAATGGTCGAATCAAGACCAACTATGATGAAAGCCGCTAAGGCGAATCTACTCTCCCACCTATGACGATCGAATCAAGACCCGCTATGAATGGAAGCCGCTAAGGTAGAGCCACTCTCCCGCCTATAGCGATCAAATTAAGACCCTCTCACCCACAGCGGTTGAATCAAGACTCACTACAGTGGACTGATACCGATACTCCTGCTACCATGGTCAAATCAAGACTCAATATGGTGGATTGATATTGATACTCTTGCTACGACGGATTGATACTGATACTCATGCTACGATGGATTGATACCGGTACCCCACTATGACAGTCGAATCAAGATCCACTACGACGGAAGCCACCATGGTGGACTAAAACCAATCTTTTTGCTCACACGGTCGAGCCAACACCTACTACTATGGACTTACACTCCCGCCTAAGCTGTCAAATACTTATCTCTAGAGGCAGAAGAAGGGGTAGGCCCAAAAGAAGACCCAACCTCCTATGTAAAAGGAGGAGGCAAAAATGGAGAAGGAAGCCCCCTGAAACAGACGGGGGAGGTAAAAAAAGAGAGAGAATGAACTCCGAGCGAAAGGGGGAGAATTAAGATAGAGAGGGAGGAAAAGAGAAAGGGGTCCCTTACGTCAACACCCATCTGAACAAAGAATTACCCCAGCAAGAAAGCACAACCCACCCCAAGGGGCTTCACACCAACCTCCATAATGCCAACGATGAACCCGAAGATAAACAATGATCACATTGCCGTGCAAGAATGCAAGAAAAATGACATCCTTCGAGACCTCCATTTGAATCTTCAAAGAATGCCTTTATTGGGGGACGTGTGATAGGGATAAATCTTGGCATCCCCAACTTCCCTCGTTACATAAGCAATATATAAATAAAACCTTGGTACCACCTACTCCCTATGACTGCCAATAGGAGATCACGTTGTCTGCCTTGAATTCCCGAAGTGGGCCCACAAGAACCACTTTTCATCGATCCTGCAATCAGAAAAATAAACCTGGCTCTTCATTAATGGTCAATGACATGGCCCGGCTTCACCAGCCTTTCTTTTTGGATGAACGACAAGGGGACCATGCCCTGCCTGACTCGAAGAAACAAGGAAGCCCCATTGGAGGCGTCGTTCCAACAATCCCCAAACGCTACCCGTGAGAGTACACGTTGATTAGCCACATACATTAAATGTTTTTGCCATGCCGGGTAAGGGGGATCTTGATGGAAGCCCGTCTGCTCTACCAGCGCCCAGGTATAAAGGTCATGCCCTGGACCAAGCCAGAGCAAGAAAGTAAAAGAGACTCTTTACTCTCTTAACTCACTGCTAATATTGTTGTCTTCCTCCCCCTCTGTTTTTTTGACATAAGCATTGGAAGTATCGAGCTAGGACACCCTCGATGGAGGCTTGTGCAGGGTTATCAAAATAACTTGGAGGTACAACCAGAAGGCTACCCAACAGAGGAGATCACCTAGCTCCCGAACCAAGCTTCATCGCTCGAAGGTTGAGTCACTCCTAGTGAACCATATCTTCCAACATCTTCTTTTGTCTTACCCACAATGCCTGCTTTTTCACGTTAGTCAAAGGACTCACCATAAGACACCTTTGATAAAGAATCAATCAAAGAATATTATTTTAAGAGAAAGACAATGCAATGTATCATTAGTGAATGTGACAATGCTAGCTTTTCAATCGTGTTAGTTAGAGTGTTTTTTTATATTATAATACAATTTAGGTCTACGAGACATTGTGTCATAGTAATTGCTTATCAATTGCGTTTTGATCGAATATTTCATTTTATAATATGTTACTGTGTTTTTGCCCCACTGTATTGTGTTATAAGTTATGATTTTATAGGGCTGTATTAGTTATGTTTTGATTTTATTTCTCTATCAATTGTGACTAGATTCGATTATATTATTTTTACACTAAGTTAAAAGTACTTTCATCGAGAAAATATTATAACTTAATGAGAAAATACTGTGTTATCTTATAGCCATTTTAAATATTCCTCTTCAACATCAAATCAAAGCTACTGCACTATGGTAGATGCCAATGAATTATATGTATAAAAAATCGAATGGTGGATATACTAACTACAGTATTTTCATCAAGAAAAATATTATAACTAGCTTATTTAATGCTAATTTTGAATATTTTTTTCTTCAATAGTCTATTAGTAAATCAAAGCTGTGCCAATCAATCTGCCAATGAAATTACATGATTCAAAAAAATGACAAGTAAAAAATTTTAATTAAAAAATATTTCCCTTATAATATTTTTATTAATATTATAAAACACTATAACTTAATGGAAAAAAAAATACTGTAATTGGTCTATAGCACTGAGTGAGTTACTATGTTTTCATTAATATCACAAAAACATTCAAATTCAATAAGAAAAATAATATTATTTTTGGGCCAAATTTTTGGATAATGGCAGAGATTTTGGGTTCAATTTGATCTATTACTGGATATTATTTGTAGTTATCACAACCAAACGACAGCCTTCAAAAAAATTATTTTTTATTTTTTATAAATAAACTAAATCCTCGTAGACCGGGGCAGCAAAAGCAACACGGCGAACAAGGCGACCCGAGAGAGGGCGAGCAATACCCGCCGGTGACAGATGGGAGACGCGGCGGGCAGCAGCAGCGGCCATGCGACCACGAGATGGTCTCTCGGAGGAATGACGGCCCTCGTCACGGGCGGAACCAGAGGAATCGGGTCCGTCTCCTTCTCCATCCCTTCTTCCCATCCTCCTCCTAAATCTTCCTTTTTCCTTCCCCCTTCTTAACCCTTGGTCTCCTCGCATTCCAATTCCCAAAGGCACGCGGTGGTGGAGGAATTGGCGGGGCTGGGCGCGTCGGTGCACACCTGCTCCCGCAAAGAGGCCGACCTCACCGAGTGCTTGAGGAAATGGGCGGCCAAAGGGTTTCGCGTCACCGGCTCCGTCTGCGACCTCTCCTCCAGGGAGCAAAGAGATCAGTTGCTCCGGGAAGTTTCTGCGACCTTCAACGGGAAGCTCAACATACTTGTACGTCCCGGCTTTGTCTCGCCGTTGCACCTAAGGAATCTACAACTAAACTGTGTTACCTAATTTTCTACAGGTAAACAATGTTGGGACAAATATAAGGAAGCCGACTGTTGAATATAGCGCCGAAGAGTACTCATTCCTCATGGCCACAAATCTGGAATCTGCTTACCATTTGTGCCAACTTGCTCATCCTCTTCTTAAAGCATCGGGAATGGGAAGCATCGTGTTCATTTCTTCTGTTGCTGGGGTGGTAGCTCTAAGTAGTGGTACCATTTATGCAGCAACCAAAGGTATTGGTTAGTGATGGCTGGTATTCATATGCATTGATTCCTTTTAGTAGCAGCGCAGCAAATTGTCATGGTTTTCATCTATAAAACACTCGTTAACAAAGTGCTCCTTTCAGCTGCAATGAACCAAATGACGAAGAACTTGGCATGTGAGTGGGCCAAAGACAATATTAGAACCAACAGTGTTGCACCATGGTACATCAAGACTAAACTAGTGGAGCATGTATGTTCCTCCTTGCCTATTCATTTGAAGTTATGATACTTATTAAGTCGTGCGCTTCTGAAAATTTTGCATTTTTATTGTATAATTAATAGATGCATTGCATGGTGACAACACGCTTACACAGGGAATATTGACAATGTATAATTTACTTTAACTTGAGTGCTTTGGAGTTCTCCCTACTCTTAGATCATTCATTAGGGCCTTGGATTGCATTTCAAATTAGTCCTTACTATGCAAGTAAGATTGTACTAAGTAGAAGAGATGCTGGCATCAAATGCAAGAATAGCAATATATGAGAATTTGTGATAAGGGCATAAGTTATTCTTAACATTAAAGATTTTGGCTACTGGAGATTGTGGGCATGTAAGTTCCTTTGTTAAATTTGTAAATGACTTAATTTGTTTCAGAAGCGGTAATACATAATAACTTTTTTGCAAACTTAAATATCCCCCAAGAAGGGAAAGGAAGAACCCCCTTTTCACACAAGCATTTATTATGTTCGCACGCTTTGCATGCATATGCCTGTGCTCGCATCCCCGTACATGCATCTTGCACATTCTTTGATTTCACATCGCCTAAAGTGCATTAAACTCCCCTCATGGGAAAATATTCATTAAGATTTATATGGCTATTTGCAACTAGCTATTGGAGAGACATTTTGCAGTTTTTAGCCGGGAGCACTTTGTCAAAGCTTAATGACAGGAAAAAATTCATGTAACTAACTCCAAATAGTTGCAGCATTACAGCCTGTTGTTGTTGTAAGTTGTAACTGGGAGCACTGCTTAACATGGAATTTGACTTGTAGGATAAGCCACATAGGTGAAATTTAAGAGTTTGCTAAGAGGATGGAAACAAGTGCTCCTATATTGTCAAATTTTAGAGTATAGTTTGTCGCATAGGTTGACTAGAGAGTTATGAGTTTTTAAAATGTTGAGGAAAATTGTGTCCATTGGCCAAGGAAATGAATGAAACAAAATACAAAAGGAACTGTCATAGACTACCAATAATATCAGAACAGAGAGAAGAAAATTAGAACAAAAGACACGAGTCAAGGTTTGAAAATTAGAACACAAGTAACAGGATCGACGATCCATTTCTTTGCAAAAGAATGATTTGAATCTGTCATAAATTCATAGATTGGTCATACAGTTACTTCAAAGGAATCACATTTTCTGTTGCTTACAACTAGATGAATGCTCATCTTTATGGTTATTTAAGGGTGTTGCTTCTGATACTTCCATCTAAATCATTTTTGGCCTTCCCTTATATAGGTAGCTATTAACTTCTAGAACATCCTATTTCATCTAAATCATTTTTGGCCTTCCCTTATATACCTAGCTATTAACTTCTGGAACATCCTATTTACTCAACCCCTTTGCTTTTCTCTCTATCTTTTTTTTTCATTTTTAATTTGACTTCCTATGCTCGAGTAATATTTTTCCAAGAATGGGACACAAGCTAAACTGCAATGCTATCTTCTTTGGATATTTTTGAAGCATAACTTTGTCGGCATTTGTTTTGTGAATTAGTTAGGGAAATGTTCCTTTTTGGTATTTTACATTATAGTGTTCTAACTAAAATGAAGCAAACATAAATGCTTCTTTTTATTTTTTTTCAATAGATTAATGATTTCAAGCATTGCTGTTAAATCATGGAGCGATCAAGCCATGTTGTGGCTACGTTAAGTGAAAGTAGATTTTGCCAGAAACTCAATTGCGTCTTTGATGATAATTTGATTGGATAAGTTGGGTATATAAGTTAGAAAGCAGGAGCTAAAATTTTGGTTGCAAATCCATGCATTTTTTATTTGAATTGAGTTGTCAGAAAAGAACTTGCATGCATGTTGCATTTAATACAGAATATACTCATATACTTTAGTTACTAAAGTAATATGCTTGATTCTTGTGGTTATTCTCTCTAATGTTTTTCTTGGTCTGACAATGGAAACAAATTAATCCTGTAATAGACGGTTTTATGGTACTCGTTTTAGAAATGGGTTTCAACTAATAGGTTATGCAAATCTGGTGATGGAACATTAAGGGAGAGGAACAAAATATCATCTGTATAGCAAAAAATGTTCAATTTCTGTTTTCTTTATTGTAATATTTTATTGGTATTATTGGATTAGAAAATAAGTACTGCATCATATATTCATGAATTTATACCTTCATGGCCAATGAAACTCTATCTCATGCAACTTGTTTAGGTTTTTTCAAATCTTACCATTTGCAATTCTTTTGTCATACAGAGATGTAGTTATGACATGTAGTGAATGTACTTGGAGATCTAATGTGCCAATTACAGGACAAGAAATGGAGGCTTCAAGACTGCATTTATGCTGCTTATTCCATAACAATTGTTTTGATGAATTCACTATTGCTGCTTAGTCGGGACATCACATTACTGTTGCTGTTGTATTGCTTATTATGCTTGAACCAAGATATCTCTCTTCACCTCCCTCCTAGGCTTCAATAACATCTCCTTTCTCACAGTTGCTCAACGACAAAGATTCCCTGCAAAGGATAATTGATCGAACGCCCCTCCGCCGAGTTGGAGAGCCCGAAGAAGTGTCGTCGCTTGTCGGATATCTGTGCCTACCTGCTGCTTCTTACATAACTGGGCAGATAATTTCAGTTGATGGCGGAATGACCGTAAATGGGCTTTATCCAAGTGGGTAAAAATCAAGGTAGTGTTGGGCTTCGGTTGCTTCTCAGCTTTTCTTTACTTAAATCTGCAAATGTCGAACCACTTTGATCATTTGAAGCGAGTAACTCTAGTATCAAGATGAATTCATGTCTAAGTGCAAGACATGGTGCCAGTTTCTAACCTGCAATCCTTTGTAATAACTCTAGCTGGTTAGACATCTCCAGCAGCACTTGATGGCGAAGTAAACTCTGAGTTATCTTTCGTTCTGCTTCTGTTTTTTCAGTATAATTGTTTACATGCAGCTCGTACTAGCGTGAGACAATGGAATGGCATTAGAAACTGCGTAATGATTAAATTATTAGATATCATGTAGTCACTACCAAATATTTTACGACATTATAGCTTGTTCTTGTCCAAACTTAAATACAGAGTTTAAATGGAATTTGGACCATATACACTTGTTGGTGAACTTTTAAGTCGTGGTCGAGGAGGCAGCATAGCTCGGTCCGATCCTGGATGTGCAAGGTTGTCCACACGAAGACTCGAGAAGCGAAAGTGCGTGTCGGGTCGGGTTGAGTTATGAGCTTTGTTGCTTGCTTCTTCGTCGCTAGCTCCTGTACACGGGTCGAGGTCATGGGTGAAATATGAGTGATTTTAATATGTGAAAAGTCCCCTTAGTGTTGGTCAGGTGGTGGGTTTTTATACCTGCACACGAGGCTCGGTCATACCCCATATATTAATGATCGTCAACCCCTTAAGCGGTCGGCCTACGCCTTTTGTGCAAACATTGGTCGACTTGTACGGATTGGCGTCGAGCAACGTCGTCCTGAGCATTCTAGGGTGGCTCTGTACTCAGACGATACCATTCCAAATCTTTCGGGGTAGCCCAAGGTGGCTCTGTACTCGACGGTGCCGAGCTTTGTTGCTTGCTTCTTCGTCGCTAGCTTTTGCACACAGGTCGAGGTCGTGGGTGGAATATGAATGAGTTTAATATGTGAAAAGTCCCCTTAGCGTTGGCAGGTGGTGGGTTTTTATTCCTGCACACGAGGCTCGGTCATATCCCATATATTAATGATCGTCAACCCCTAAGCGGTCAACCCATGCCTTTTGTGCAAATGTCGGTCGATTTGTACGGATCGGCATCGAGCAACGTCGTCCTGAGCATTCTAGGGCGGCTCTGTACTTGACGGTGCTATTCCAAATCTTTCAGGGTAGCTTTGTACCCGATGATGTCCCTTCCACGACCTTGTATAGTTCGAGAGGATGGTCACATCATCTGAGGTGTTCCCGGACGTGGTCCACCACATCGGCTTTGAAGTTCCACGTTGCTATCAAGGCTGTGGAATGCTGCCAAAGTGTGTGCTATCAAATTGTGATCTATCAAGACTTAATAAAATTGGTTTCATATTAACAATTCAAATATATGATTTCTATATTTCTTTACAGAAATATACGCTATTGGTAGAGTAAGAAGGTATTTCATATTAACAATTCAAATATATGATTTCTGTATTTCTTTACTACAACGACGATTACAATTGGTCATGGAAATATACGCTATTGGTAGAGTGGATTATATATATTGATCTTATATTGGATTGGCAAACACATTTCAATCAAATACAAACATTTAAACCTTTCCGCCATAAACGTGCACAGAATGGATTTTGTGTTTTTGTTTTTTTTAATCGAGTCGAAGAATGGTAAATATTTTGGACGGCTCTTAATGGACTTGATCGATGGTTGGGATGAGTCAGGGCTCCTCACATTTATGCTGCGCAATCTCGCTCTTGTTATCGTGTGGAAAGCTAGAAAGCTACGAACAAGCGTCGAGCTCGGCCTTGGCCTCGGCCTTTAGATCTGGTAAGGAAGGCCTCCGATTCCCCGTTTACAGGTCGCTTTCTCTTCTTTCGATCCTCCCTAGGGTCTTGGTCGTCACTGCTCTTGGATCTGGTTTCTTTTGGTCGACGATCTCGCCCTGCGTTCCACACTTCACATTGTCGATTTCGATTGCTCGCTTGGCACATTGGATCCGCAGCGGATTTGGCTTCTTGCGATCGCGTTTAGGTTCTTGTCAGCTCTGTGCAAGTCCATAGATCCTTCCCTTTACTTCTGGGGATGGAATTGCTCTGCTTTGTGTTATTCTTTATTTATTTAGGGAATTTGTGCCTATAAATTTGGGCTTGTTCGATCTAAAAATGTGCGTGCTCCGCTTATGTTCTGCGAACTGTATGAGGTTTATCTGACGATTTATTTTCCCATCATAGTTTTTTATCAGGCTTGCGGGATTGGAAGATCTGAAGTATGGCGTCGAGGCGAGCGATTAATCCATCTCGACGCGTGGCTGATAGCGGAAGCATTCCGCTCGTCAGCTCACTACATCAAAAGTCAAGGAATTCGCCCCTAGTATCTGTTGCATTGGTTATTTTGGTACGTCTTTTCTCATTTCAGCGTGTAATTGCTTTCTTAAGGAATATAGATGCGCCATCCACGGATGGGTGATGGAGAATTTAGAATCTGATGGGTTCCCTTTCTGAAATTTTAGGGTGCTTTTCTTCTCATTGGTTACTCATTTAGAGGCTCAGGTACGTGTGACTCTCCTATCAAAAATTTGAGGGAGAATCAGGCATTTGATCCATTGTTAAGGAGAACCAATTGTCTATAGATATTGAATCTTTGGAGTCCTCTTATTTACTTTCATTTGTTGGCTAAACTATCATGATTGAACGAACTACTTTTCCTCCTTCGATGAACAGGTGGATTTGCTGGTAACAAGGAAGCTATGAATATTGGTCAAGGTACATAATCTTTTTTTTTTGTCATCTCTGTAGTCTTTCTTGAATTAAGGTAAATTTCTTGTCTGATTACATGGTTTTCTACGAATATTCCTCTCAAGTTGGCCTAAGTTCACTTTTCATTTAAAATTTATATATGATTTGTTGATTTTGAGAAAAACTCCATGGGTTGTAAATATGGTACTTAGTTCCTTCTTTTTTTAAGTTTTAACATGTGTTTTACCTTTATGTCAAACTTTTTGAACCACATACTCTCTACTAAACTTCACAAGGTCAATCTCAGGGACATGCAAGAAGATTGTAAGTCGCAAATTAATATGCTTAGTTATATGAAGTTAAAACATTTGTCCCACAATTAAGTATTTGAGTGTGTTGTATATCACTGAACTATGGGTTTATCTCTCAAGCCTTGTTTGATAGATTTAGGATCAGCTATA
The DNA here is from genome assembly GCA_001649415.1 of Musa itinerans. Lineage (NCBI taxonomy): Eukaryota > Viridiplantae > Streptophyta > Magnoliopsida > Zingiberales > Musaceae > Musa > Musa itinerans. The sequence continues at coordinate 331,769 of LVTN01000052.1, read as the reverse complement.
TTGCACGACAAAAAACTGGGAAGATTAGATCATTGAAGTCTAATCAAACATTAGTGTCATCAACACTCTAAAATTAGATTAACATTTATCGTTAAAGCAAGTTTAAAACAGCAGGCTTTGTTTCAAAATCTAAAATGCTAGCTCAAGCAAACAAGGGAATTCACCTGGAACCGTAGAGGATTTAGAAAAATGGCTATTTCACATTTTCTTTTATGGGATAGATGTTCATATCAAAACATAAATAAGCCAATGGAGACTATAAACATGAACTGTAAGTTATCATGCATAACCGCACTGTTTGGTGAAAAAAATCCTGCTGAACTAAGATTTCTTCCTCCAATTTCCATATTTCATGGTCATTGTGTGGAACAATCATTAGTTAACTACCATGGTACTAATTACCAATGATATTTGTGATAGAATTTGTTGCATGTGGATGTTTGATGCTATAGCTAATTTTACTTTGCCAAAGTATATACACATCCATATAGTTTTCTCTTTCTCTTAAAGATCGACTTGTTTTTCTCACATCAACAGGTGTTTCCTGCACATCAGATGTTCTACAAGCTATACCTATTCTAAAGAAAGCTTATGGAGATAGCATGCGAAAGGTTTTGCATGTAGGTCCTGACTCTTGTGCAGTGGTTTCTAAACTGTTGAAAGAAGAAGATACTGAAGCATGGGGTGTGGAACCATATGATTTGGAAGATGCTGATAGCAGCTGCAAAAGCCTTGTGCGCAAAAGCTTTGTGCGTGTAGCTGATATCAAGTTCCCACTACCATACAGGCCAAAATCATTCTCCCTTGTCATTGTCTCAGATTCATTAGATTATTTATCTCCAAAGTACCTTAACAAGACCCTTCCAGACCTCGCAAGGGTTTCAGCAGATGGTCTTGTTATATTCACTGGTAATTCTTCATACTAAAGTAAAACCTTTGCACGATGTAGCATAGTTTTTGAAGTTATTTTGCTGTAGAAAGCACATAATAATGAATCTTACTGGTTTTTTTCACACAGAACTGAGATTTTTGGTTATAATAAGATTTTGTTTTACGGACTTTGTCATGTACTCAGTGAGGGTTAAGTCAGATCTGTAGTTACAGGGACATATGAATGTAAAGGTCCAAACTTCTAACTTTATTTTATTAGAATTCATAACTTTTTAGCTCATCCTTCGTTTGCTTCTTATTTAAGTAAGCTTAATAAAATTTTATGCATCACTATCTTAATAAAATTGTTTGATCGCCATTGTTTCTTGCTATTTAGAAATTTATAGTCTAAAATGACACTGGTGATTGAATTTTTGCCTTTAATAAGGTTCTATCCAATGGGAATTGAGATAAAGATATAATAGATGATTCAGAATATGTATTTTCTTATGTATGGTTTATCATTGGCATGAGCCCTAGTGTGTTCAGTTCTCTTCTGCTTATGATTTATTTTGTGCAGCACTAATTTAACTAATTATATTGAGAATAATGAGCTCTTCTTCAGTTCTTCCACATGTCATAGAAGATTTTCTACATGACCAATGGCTCAAAGGACCAAGAAAAAGGAACACACTTTTTTTGCATTTAACTTGAGCCATGGATCTAGCTGAAAATTGTTGTTAATGTTCCCAATATTTATATTCTTGTTCTTATTCATGTGGTAATGTGAAGTTCTGTATGGCAGTACTCATTTAAATATACTGTTAAGACACTTTTAAGGTGACTTGCACATACTTATTTGTAATTATTAGATAGGGAATATTTATATGAACTTATGCCATAAAATAAGAAAAGACTGGACAGCAAGCATACTTTGAAGAAACTGGTGCTCATTCTTTTTTAATTTAGTAATTATATGTTTCATTTTGAGTTTGATAGCAAATCTTGTTTCTGTGTTTTCAAGTGGAAAAGCTTGCTTATTCAAGTTTATGATTTTGTTTTTACTACAAGTTTATAAATTTTGTCTAGTGTATTTTAGCCATATAATGTCAGAATTCTATATAAATTCTTATAGATAATTATGGCTTAGGTAAATGTTCAACTATTTACAAAGCTGTGTGATCTCTGAAAGATCCTTTAGTATTTAAGTATCTTCATGTTTCTCATTTCATCATATAAATTTTGTAGGTTATCCAGGTCAGCAGAGGGCCAAGGTTTCTGAGCTAGCAAAATTTGGAAGGCCGGTATGATCTGCAGTTAGTATATATATGTTGCCAGTATCATTTTGTAGGAATCTACAATTCACATGATATGTGGTTTTCTTGGACTTACTGATGGTTGTTTATGCTTTCTATACTTTATGCATGTACTAACTTCACATTTTATTTGTTTTTCTTTTCACTTTACCTTTTTTTTACCATCAACCATTTTCCCTTTGAAATGCATCATTAATTGGAGGTGGTGAAGAGTAAAGTTTTAAAAGGAATGACACTTGCTGGCCCTTGTTTGGTCATAGTTGTTTAAATATATATACAAATGATTTTCTCTATATCATGTCTTGACCCACTATTGGCTTTGTTTGAAGGCCAATTGTTCTACCATACAACTTACAGAGAAAGGATAGATTCTAATTTTGTATAATCTCTTATTGTTTAGTATGTGCATCTAAGTCTCAGGAGAATCGACAATGACCGATAATACCAAGCAATAGTATTAAATTCTGTAGACTCTCTGGCTATTGCAATTGGGTTTTGTCGAGTAGCCATCATAGATTATATTTAAAGAGAAACACCAATTGGTTTTCTCGAATCAACACTTTGTCAGCATCACAGAGACTGTTCCTTTTGCTCCTTAACATGATCATATAGGATTGGTTTGGGAAATACACATCTCTACTAGTTTTTAGGATGAGACCTTGGAGGCAACAATGAAGAACAATAGAGAACCAACATAGTTGTAACTGCATGTGAAGTATTCTACTGCACATCCTGGAGAAAGAGAGAAGATTTTACGCATATTCTGGTCATAGAGCTTTCCCCAGCCTTTCCAAGAGAGAGCTAGTCATTGCAAAATAGCATATTTGTGGAAGAAGCTACAACTCATGTTTCCATCATTGAAGAAGCAGATGCATAGGGGATCTGTGCAAAGCTTAAGTGAAAATTTGAAAGATACACATGGTGGGAGATTGATCTCATTTTTGGGAAAGAAAGGTCGGTGGTCGACTGCTCCATCTTTCTCATGTGTCAACACCACTTAAGCAGATTTTAGAAAACCCCTGATTTGCCTGCATTTCCACTAGCATTTCGTGGTCGACTGCTCCATCTTTCTCATGTGTCATCACCACTTAAGCAGATTCTAGAAAACCCCTGATTTGCCTGCATTTTACCTTTGTATCTGTAAAAATATTTTATCAAACTTAGGCTCACTCTTTGATCAACTTTAAATTTATTTCCCCTGCAAATATTTACACTGATTGTCCATGAGCCTCCTGGTTCATTTATGACACCTAGAAAAATCATGTTAGTTTACATCAAGTTCCTGACAAATATCTGATTGTTTCTCTCCGTAGCACCCATCACATTTTCATGTCTTCCAATCATATGTGTTTATGGTCCAAAGCAACTGTCAGGTGATGGTTCAACATTTCTGCTTCTGTCACATAATATATATGTTTGTAGTCATTCTAACATTAGATCAATTTGTTTAAGTGGCTAAATTTGGTCATTGTTCCATTGCAGTTTAAGATTATTACAATTCTGACATTTCACTTCATGGGCAGGCCAAATTAAGAAGTTCATCTTGGTGGGTACGATATTTCGTTCAGACTGGCTTGGAAGAGAACGAAACTGTTATGAAGAAGTTTGAGGAAGCTTCAAGCAAGAGTTCTTATAAACCAAGCTGCCAAATTTTTCATGTCAGCTCATAGAAAGCATCAAATTTTGGGAGGCCTCCTTTACTAGAACCGATTACTACGGTGTAGATCTCATTTGTGATGGACTGTTGCTGGCTATTAAATTTGGTTATGTTAATTGACACTACTTCCTCCAATTGTAGATCTATTTTTGTTATAATTAAAATGATGGAGTGCTATAATTGACTTATTCCTGATGTGTACAATTTACATGAAATCTCTTATGTTAAGTGTCATTGTGTCGGTTGACGATGCACAAAACATGCTACAAGAAAGGTTTTGTTTCAGTCCTACTCTTCTGTGTAGTAAATTTATTTTCCACACTAAATGTAGCTTTCCCAATTCTGCTGATATTTTTTTCTCAAGTTTTCTAACGACAATCTGGTTTTTAGGTTGGCACATTCGTCATGGAGCAACACACGTGGCAATTCCCTAGTCGTAGGATCTTCAATCCATGTCATATTCCCCACGGTATGTATTTCTCTTTCCCAGATCTCTTCTCTCAATCTTCCATAAGTTTGATGCTTGTTTCTGTACTTAGAGCATAAGTTTTCCAGCTTAAAACTTGTGCATATAAAACAAATCTTGTTTGAAGTGAGTGTAATCTTATTTCTATTTTCAATCTTTGATTATATCTCAGTTGACCTCCCCTGATTTCATAACGGGTTCCAGCGTGGCTTATACATATGACATCCTCGATCGTGTAGCTCATAAATCTGAAGTGTGATGCTCATCATGGCTGCGGCCTGATGCAAACCCAAACCTGGGAGATGTAATTGCTCACTTCAGATAGATCGAAACACCAACTTATGCATGCACACATAGAATCAAGTGATTGCTTTAGTTATGCTTTAAATCTGTGAACTGATAGGTAGTTGGGCCTTAGGGTTTTTGATTTATAGCGAAAATAATGTGCTCGTGAATTGGTCGACGCTGATGATGTTTGTAACCAGATTGGGCCGGGCCCGGTAGACCACGAAGGGGATCGTTCCTGTGGCTAATTAGGAAGTCACCAGCAGCAACACCATCATGTTCCTCAATTGCACCTCCCGCGCATCCTCCTCTCCCCGCTCAAGTGCTCCTCCAACAACAGCCTCTGCCACGTCTACGCCCATCTGCTGCACTTTCGACGCGGGCGGCTCCTCCACCTCCTACTCCGTACGATGCAGCACCTACCGGAGCTTCGTGAACCTGGACGCGGGGGCAACGCCGGTGGCGCTGTGGGGGACGTGTAGGTCGTATCCCGCCTCGAGCGGGGAAGATACATGCTCACACATTACAAGAGAAGCTCGCCACTCCATTGGCATCTAATATTCGAGCTTCTAAGACAGAGTGACATACATGATTATAACCAAATTACAAGCTCCGGTACATACAGTGGTGCTGGCGTCTGCGCTAACTGGTGGTCGACAAACCTGAGGTACTAGGTGGCGGCTATCCATGTTTGGGTGATCGGTGCATCTGCAATGCCGGAACCGGTTGATGATCAGGAGGTCTAGGCGCGCGTCCGTGGTTCTGGCGGTGGGCAACCATGATGAGGAGGTCGTCTGTTGCGGCAATGCGGGTGGTGCCAGTGATGATGTGGTTCTTCTTCATGAGTTGGTTTCGCGTGAGAGGGTGGTGGCTGGCCGTATTGTGGTGGCTGTGGTTTGTGATGAGTGGGTGGCGCATATCCACGACGAGGCGGAGGGGGTAGCTGCCCGTATGGTGGAGGAGGGTATTTATAACGAGGCGGCGCTTTCTTCTGTGGGACTTGTGGTTCTCGATAAGGTGGTGGTCGTCTTTCATGGGGCAGTGGCCGGTGGCCCGACTGCTGCGGCAGAGGTAATTGTGGTGTGGCGTCGTGGGGTTCCTCTGCACTGCTACTGCCAAGGGACAGGGTGGTTTCCCATAGAACTCCTACCAGTGCTGCTAATAAGCAGAAGCATCAAGTGCTCCTCCAACAACAGCCTCTGCCACTGCTGCTAATAAGCAGAAGCTTAAAGCTTCTCTTATATCGACCTTCCTCCTCATCTTGCCTGTCCTCCCCTCTATCAACGTGATGGTGTCGTTACAGGGGCTCGTGCTACTAAAACCTCCGCTTCAGTTGCACTCCGAGGAAGACAGCTGAAGCATGAAACGAAGTAAGCCACGCCTTCGTCTCTATCATATGGACTTGTGGCTGCAGACGGATAGCTGTAACGCATGCAAAGAGCAGAGGGAGGTGGCACCGACGACGGTGGCCACGAATGGGATGCAGCTCTCTCCACACACAACACATGCCCAATCTCTCTGCTCCAGTATTGCGTGTGTGGCATGCTCGATTGCCAACATGGTGTGGGTGACTCACATCGATCAGAGAGACTGTTAACACCCTAATTGAGTCTCTCACATCGAAAGTAAACTAAAATCGATTACTATGAGAGTTCATTGAACAGAGTCGACATCTTATTGCATTTCATATGATTCATCAACAAGCACTCACGAGCTACAAATCACACCAGCTTGCAGTCCGAATTCCATTCCTTGGGATCGCCGAGCTCTCTCTCTCCACCTCTCCCCTCCTCACGGCAACGTGTAATCTGCAGCAAATTCCCATACCAAATCGTTAGCACAGGTGCACCAATAGAACAGACCGAAGAAGGAGACACACACTCTCTCTCTATCTCTCCACCGACTGACCTCCACATTTGTAGCCCACCGGCCTGTCCGCGAGGTTGCAGCGCTTGGGGATGGTAACGGCGATATCGGGCTTGACGCCGGCATTCTTCGACGTGGTCGACAGCATGATAGCGCAGAGGCAGATGGGGTTACGGCCGAATCTCTGCACCGCCGCGCAGCACCTCCCCGGCACCACCACCTTGGCGTCCCTTGTCGCCGCCCCGCACGGAGTCACCACCTGGAACGCCACCGTATCCACGGGCACCCGGCCGCACTCCCCCGCGCCGTCGGCCCTCTCCATCCACGCGATGCCCGCCACCGCCAGCAACGCGAGGAGGCAGAAACGCTTCATCGCGGTGTCCATCTCTTCCTGCTCTCCTCCACGCACCACGGCCAGCCGGTGCAGGGCTTTATATGGAAAGCGAAGCTCGCAGTGGAGAGCTGCCCGATCCACCGAGCGCAAGTGGAGGCCGCCATTACAGCATTGTCTGTACAAGAAATGACCTGGAAACTTAGCGGAGGCTTCACGCTTGGACCGCCCAGTCCCATCCTTAAGACTTCAGACTCATCGAGGCTACAGAGGTCAGTCAACCTTCCCGACATCATATTCCAAATAGGGAACGGTAAAGCATCACTTTCTTCTCCGTTTCATGGAACCTCGCGTTTTGTGATCGGAGGAGGAGAGGTTTGTATGATTCCGTTCCTTTGCCTACGTAGGATTTGTGTTATCATCAACCCATTGCTATCAATCAGCTGTGCATATTAAAGGTTTGAAGTGATGAATTTTTAATTTATATAATTTTCTATAACAAATTTCAATAAGAGAAAAACGGGCTATATGAATAATATTTTCATATTAAATCATTATAAAAAGCTCATAAGGCTATAATTAATGCAAAATTTTTGTTTTTTATGTTATGACTAATTCGAACGACTTCGTTAAAAATAGATAATCCTTCGAGCAAATGTTCTTTCCTACCGTATTGATCTAAAGATATCATCACGTCATCTTAATCAAATTTTCTTTTAATTGGAAGACTTACTTCCTCTCACGTATTGAAAGAAAGTCAAAAAGGAACGGAAGCTTCAACGACAAAACGGAAGATGGAAAGCAAAATTAAAAGATCCGAACATGATGTGGAAAACGATAAAAAAATGAAGATGGAAAATTAGTCTCGTGTGGGTCGACGTCAAAGTCTCGATCGGAGGGATGCAAATTTCGAGAGGTGGGTTCACATCACATCAATGTTTTAATGTTCATTCACATCACATCACATATATCATGGAATTGTGCGCTTCACACCTTTCGACGACGATATCATTTCCATGGGATTATGTTTCAACCCATTCGGAGAAAGATTTCTGACGCGGAACGTTCTCACTGACTGAAATGAAGATTAGGATCACTGATATTTCTATCTAATAAATATTAGAATATTTCAATGCAGAGTTAAAAAAAAAAATATGAATATTTCGTCTTAAAAACATGTCTACGAGGGATCTAAGTAGAGAAAATATTATCGATAAATATGATCAAAATTATCATTAGGGTTTTCATTACGATAAGATCAATTTATCATTAATTGAAACTCGTGATTATTGAGATGTTCCAATATTGTCAATACAATGTTTACATAATGCCTCTGGATGATTAATTTCATGCAATTGATACATGCTCTTGGAGTAAAAAACTAGTTCTAAGATGAAAAATAAATATGATTTGAGAAAAATATAGAAAAAAATAAGATATTGATAAATAGTATATTGTTATTGTTAGTTAATCACCATCCAACATATGATTACCGTTTAGTATTTATAGTTGAAAAAAATGATAGAGATCATCCTCCACCCATCTACTCATGTGGACAAGGTTCTAAGACAAACAATTATAGGTTGTCCTTTTCTTTATCACTCGCATGGGTAAGAGGTCGATGAGTGATTGTTGGAGATGGTTAAATGTTCTCTCCTCATAAAATATTTTATTTTACTCCTTTATGATCAAATATAAAAGCTCATCTTAAACATAATAAAAAAAGAAAAATTATCTTTTTGACTATTTATGTTCATACTCATATACATTGGATTACTAATTTGGGCGTCGAAGGGATTAAATTGAAAAATCTCTTTTAATTTTGATCTTTGTGCAAGTGGTATATCGAGAGCTCAATGTTTTTATCTTGAATTCACCTTGAATATTACTATGCATATGGGTCCAGACCATGTCGAACTGATTAAGATATCAATGATTTTTTCTCGTGATAGATATATTAAAAAAAATAAAAACTGAGTATGTGTTTACAAATCCATTGCTCGGGTAAAGCCAATTGCTTTTTTTTTCTTATTCGAGCAAAGCTTATTAGGTTCATGTCTCTTGATTTATCGTGATGTCAACCACGCGTTGTTACTTCTTTGTGTGAAGGTTTTTCCAACAATCCTCATAAAGATATTTTTATATAATTTGAGAGAATGTAGTAGGAAAGTTTAATGTTTGAGTTGAAATAGGTGAATGTCGATCTCTTATAAATATCATATGGGATAGTCTTTATAACACATAGTTGAAGAGAGACTCCATGTATCTTTTATAAGTTAGTATATGTAACAATAAGATGATTCACAATGGGATAATAACACCGGCTAGCTACGCAAGTGTCGTCTTACAAGAGGGACAATCTCTTTCATACAAAATGAACATATGGCATGAACATAAATTTGACAAGAAATATGTACCATGTTTAGTTCATAATCGATTCTATTGTCATATCACGGTACATCGTTCTTTCTCTCGAGTTGAGATAAGAGTATTGACATGACAAGTAATATAATATTTTAACATTAGAAGAGAGTGTTGTTTAGGAGAGCAAAGGGTGAGAAAAAAAAAAAGATAAAGTATAAATGTTGATAGGGAAGGAAGTTGTTGTCGTCTTACTCAATTCGACATGGTCCAAGCTCATATATGTAAGGTTGTTTGAGATACATCCAAGATGAAAACATCAAGCTTTTAATGTATCACATATATAAAGATCGAAGTTAAAAGAGGTTTTCCGATCACATCTTTCAGACACTCAAGTTAGTATCTTGAGATATATATGTAAACGAAAATAGTAAAAAAAAAGGTAACTTGTTTCTTCATTGTGTTGATAATAAACTTTTATACATAGTTGTAAAATGATAAAATATTTTATGAAGTATTATATGAGGAGACAACCTTTAACTGCTTACAATAATCTTCTCTTGACCTCTTGTCCACATGAACGATTAGGGGGGATAATCTATAATCACTTACCTTGCATACATGAGTAAACGGGTGAAAGATAGCCTCTGTCCTCTTGTTCCACCTCGGGCATCACTTGATGGTCATGTTTTCGATTAAAATTGACTGATGTCGTAATCTCTATTATTTGTTATTCCTTATATTGCTCGTGATATTTCTTATACCCAATTTATGATTGGACTAACATTTTTAACAACAAAAAAAAAAAAAGCAGATACAATGATACAAAAACATAATCTATTAAAAAGTTTGGTCGCCTTTTATGTTCTTAGACAATTCATTTTTACAACTCTTCCTCTAAGAGAAAAATATTCTTCGTCACGGATACTGACGCGGTTGAGTTACGACCAAAACAATTGCGGTAGGTATGTCGACATCGTTGCGCTCCTCATGGCAGTCACTTGCAGGCACCTCAAGGTTCTCCTCCCTATTCTGTTCTTACCCATCCCAACCTTCACTTGTTTATGCGAATCCATTGGAGTGTGATGCATCATCATCCTGTGTGCACCAAAACCTGCATGTGATTTCCTCTGCTCCATCTTTATAAAAGAAGTCTGCGTGTGTGTAAACTATTTGCTGTCATGTCTGCTATGTCATCATCCATTCGATACAGATCTTTTCATTGAACATGTTCAGATGCGATTACATCTTCCAAGAAGGCCTCCTCGAAGCTGAGGCTCGTAAAGAAGTCCAAAGATTAACTATTTGGATCTGCGATTCTTACTGCATGAGATTGAGTTTGACTTCTTTTGTTCTTGAAGGACAAGAAGAGCTGTTCATAATGACGTTTGATCTCTTCGATTCCAATATCCAACATCTGTTTGATGAATTGAGACTCCGCTTTCATTAGGAATACCGGACTAACTATTCGAGCACTTCTACAATGGTCATTACGGGATTTACTCGGTACACTTCCCCTCGTCGGATGGCCGAGTCATGAGAGAAGACACACAACTGCCACTATGCACCTGCGATGCCTATTCCTTCACCAACATAGTCTGCCCGACCACCGTACGCTCGGTGGGGAGACAGCGCCCGGAGCTGCCACTGCCACCTTCTCTGCGGAGAGAACGCACATGGCGCCTGACGCACACCACCTACTCCCTTGCAGGCGTGCCGTGGCTCGTCTTGCTCTCCACTGTTCCTTCTTCTCCGAGAGAATCCTTCGGCGTTTCGTTATCCGAGGGAGACGTTGACGATTCAAACACGCAGTCCGCGGAGGTCAATGAGGAAAAAAGTCTTAGACGCGTTCTTCCGTAGGTACTGATAATAAATAAATGACAGCCTTCTTCCTCCGCCGTTGCAGCCTCGCCCGCTGCAGATAGTCGTCTAACGGCAGCAGCAGCAGGCCGCAGCCTCTCCTCGCCCGCGTGTGAGAGAGAAGAGAAAGAGACGCCCGCTACTGACATCACGCATCGAGAAGTAAGCGAGTCGCGCAGAGCTCGTGAGAGGGAAGAGTGGAGCCAACCGGCGGTTCTGCACCTCCATAACGCAAATAAATATTTAAAATAAATAAATAATACATATATTTTAAGTAAATATATTTTAAAAAATCAACATAAATATGGGTGAATTCTAAGAAAAAAAAATCAAAGTTTCAGAATTTTTCACATTGCGTTGTAAGTTTGAAAAATTTTCACGGTATGAAAAGATAATTTCTCTTATCATTTTAAAAACATCCTATTAAATCATATTTGCTCCTCCACTCGTGCTAATTCAAGATGTATCTTTCTCTCACCTTTCTCCCAACCCTTATTGTTGTCATTGATCGTGAGAGTAAGCTACTCCCTTCCTTCTCACCCGTAGTCGTCGACGAGAGGAGGGTGGGGTTATGATTGTCATTAGACCCTCAACCCTCACTGTCATCATTGGTCGCGAAGGTGTTGCATAGTATCACTTATGCTCTTACTCACCTGATGCAAACAAGGAGTATCGTCGCTTGCTCCCTTGCTCACATGAGGGTGATATGGACTATTACTAGTCGTGAATGTGCTATGTAACACCTTTACCTATGTAGGGCAATGTGGAACGTTTTATTACTAATCAAGTAAGATATAAAAGAGGCCATTATGCTTTCATCGGGTTTGATTGAGAAGATTGATGACACGATTAGGGGTTGGGCAGAGGATTGTGATCGATAAAGATAGGATGGTCTTTAAAAAACAAAAATTATGAGAATTTTTTAAAATTGAAGCTCTATTTAAAAAAAATTAAAATTTAAGTATTTTTCGAACATTTAAAACACTGGTTGTTAACTTTATCATGAAATACTAAAATATTATTATTTTAAAAAAATTTTATAAATAGAAAGTGTTAAGATCTAATAAAAATATTTATCAATTGGACTAATGGATATCTAAAAAATCTACTTGAATAATTAATCTTCATTTTAAGGAAAAAAAAATCCACCCTAATCTTTTGATTTGAAGAATAGGTAAAAAGGTGGGAAGGGGAAGGAGGTCTGCATCTTTTCCTGCCCCACCCTCCTCTTCCTATTAATTATTATACAGTTCTTCATAGTTTGGAGCGTTCCATTTTTCTCCTCTCAGGTGCGTTTTCGGGTCTCACTCTTCTCCCCTTTCTCTTGCCGGTCCTCTCGATCGGCGGTGGTGGCGGCCGCCGAGTGACGAGACAGCCGCGGAGGATCGCCTTGTCCAACAAGAAGGGGAGGCGAGAAGGCGGAGCCCACGAAACCCAACTGTCTTACTCACTGACGTTAGCAATCTCAAGCTTATTCTTCTTTGTTCCCGACAACAAAGTCGTCTCTCTCCATTTGTACATGCGCGCTTGTGAAGGGCGATCTCCGTTTCCTTCTTTGCCGGGGTTACTTTCTGGCCTTGGATCGAATTCGCCTCCGAGATCGGGACAAATCTGATCTGCGTCGCGTCGATCGGGTTATGTGGAGAACAAGTTGTTGGATCGTCGGTTGCCCGTCATGACGCTCTACATTACTCGCGAGGCTTCCAAGGTCCTTCCTTCACATAATCCATCTGTTTTGCTTTTCTTTTCCTTCTTCGCAACATTTCTGAAACCCTTTCTCCTTCTGCAGCTATGGAGGAAGGTTTGCGTGGAGACATCCGTGGAGCTTCAACTTCTCGCGGAGAAGTGGAAGCTTCTGCTCGCCGGACTCGTATTCCAGGTATTCATTCGATTCTTTTTCTTGGGTGCATCAAATTGATCGCTGAAGAACAACTAACTATTCGGATGGAAATCTTTGGGAATTCAAATTTTAGCGAAGTTCTTTATTTTGTTTTGGATCGGACATTCTCTTCGAGGGAATCCCTAAATTAGGGGTTTTTTTGTTATGGGTACTGGCTAGGGAATCCAGGTCGTGTCTTGGTACACCAAAAAGTCATTACGTCTGCTACTAAGAACTTTCCTGATTGCTCGATGTGGCAAGTTGAGTGCTAGAACAGATGCAGCTTTTCACGGTCAGAAAGTAATTTGCTGCACTTTTTGTTTTTTTAGTGTTTAAATGCGGTTGGTTTGAGAACCTCGTGTTACCTTGTCCTGAAAGAAGTCTGGGGGTGCTTTCCTTCAATAAACTTTTGCCTTATTGATTCTTCTAGATAATCTGCTTTCTTTTCTTTTTGTATCTACGATCTTGTTCTTAGAGTTCTCTTTTGGTGGTCTTAGTGACAAAATAGGGCAACCTTGGCATTGATCTCTTATATTGTTTACCTGATCTTTTTTATGCCGTTATAATCATATGCCTCTTTTTATCTCTGTTATTGGAATCAATTGTGGGACAATGTGATTAGCTACTGAAATTATTTGTTCCAATTATGTTCATCATACATGGTTAGTGTATGAATAGCTATACAAGTTAAAAATTATGGATGAGATCAGGGAACTAATAATTTTTTTTCTTTTGTTAGTATATTCATGGGCTCTCTACTCGAGGAGTTCATTATCTACATCAACCTGGACCAACTCTTCAAGATCTTGGGTTTATGATCCTTCCGGTGTGTACCGGTGCCACATTCAATTGATTACAATTCAACAAAAAAATAATGTCAGTGCTGTTTTGAAGTGACATGCCAGTTATACCAATGCTTTTGCAATTTCAGGAACTTGGAAAAGAAAGAGGCTATATCAGTGAAAGTCTATTCACCTTCGCCTTTTTGTCCTTTGTACTGGTATGCATTGTCCTTGTCTAATGTGTTCTCTTATAAGTTTCTGCACATATAATTCTGTTAGAATTAAGGAAAAGGTCTAAAATTACAAGGTACGTTTGCTTATTGAAGCAATGCCAATATCAGCATAACTCCAATATGAAACATGTTGGAGCTTTATCAAAATAAAATTATCATCATGCAGACAATTCAAGTTCATACTATATTTGATAGCCCTTTTCTATTTATGTTGCTGCATATTCCCTTCTATTGTTGTGCTCTTATCTTGCTGTGACCTTTTTTATTTTTCAATTGCCTTTTTTCAAAGTTTTTGCATTGTTACCTCTGGTGTTTCAGATTATATTTATTATATAAGCAGGATATCTTCTTTGAAGGCATCACGGTTTCACTCAGTACCATGATGCAGCCATCTCTTTTCTCTCGTGTATGTGTGTGCATATCTTTATGGATACACATATGCTATCATGTGCCATGTCATAGAGTATAGCCATGTCTGCCATGAAGCTCTTAGTCTTACATTATATTTCTTACCTTTACTGCCACAATAGGCACCATATCTTTGTTGAGTGCGAGATAGATGATTATGGAATGTTGTTGTTACTGTTGCAGTGGACATTTTATCCTTTTATTTATCATAGCAAGCGCTTCTACACTGTTCTGCTTTGGCGGAGAGTTTTGGCATTTCTAGTTGTAAGTTTTTCATCTATTATTTCCTTTCTCCTTGGTCATTCTGTTGTCCAACACCTTCGGAATTGTAAGATTGTGTTTCTCTGTTTGTTGCCTTGGTTGTTCTGTATTCTCGTCGCCCTCAGGCTTGTCAAGTGTTGCGGATCATTACATTCTACTCTACCCAGCTTCCTGGTCCTAACTATCATTGTCGTGAGGTATTATCTGCATGAATGTCTTGCCAATTCTTAATACTATTTTGCCGCTAAAATAATTGCTATCTATAGTTTTACTGTAATATTTTGTTTTTCATGTCATTTAGGGATCAAAGCTTGCCAGACTGCCCCCACCAGAGAGTGTATCTGAAGTGCTTCTAATTAACTGTATGATCCTTTATCTGATATTATCTCGTGGTAGTTAAATGACATAAATTCCATTTAATTCCATTGAGGTATCTGTTTTGATCTTCTTGCTTGCAGTTCCTCGTGGAGTCATATATGGCTGTGGTGATCTTATTTTTTCATCCCACATGATATTTACACTGGTGTTTGTGCTTACATACCATAAATATGGTTCTAAAAGGTACATCTTTGATATTCAATTATGCTCGTGAATTTGATGTTCTGGGAGTCCACAACTATGCAACTATGATTGCTTGTTATTTTATCAAAGTTCACCTAATTTCAATAACTTAAATGCAGATTCATTAAGCTTCTTGCTTGGGTTATTGCTATCATTCAGAGTCTGCTTATAGTAGCTTCCCGGAAGCATTACACAGTAGACATAGTCGTTGCATGGTGGGTTGAATTTGTATTCTCATATTTTCTTTTATTTTTTCACTTTTTTTTTGGTGGCTACTGGACTATATTTTGATTTTAATGCTTGTAGGTATACGGTGAATTTAGTGGTATTCTTCGTTGACAAGAAACTACCAGGTGTGTATCTGGGAGCCTGTGTTTTTCATTATCACTATTTATTTTGGTTTTCTTGTAGATTTGATAAATGAAAATTTTCATATTGCTTGACAGAAATGCCCGATCGTTCTAGTGGATCACAACCATTGCTACTGCTGAGTGTTAAAGAGAAAGAAGGAAACTCTAGAGAAGAGAACCTCAAGTTATTGAATGGAAATTCAGTGGATACTGCTGATTGGGTATAACACTTTAACTGATATGTTGCTTTTCTAAATGACCATTGTTAGTTAGTCTTAGTACGTTATGTGGTCGACTGGTGATGTACATACATCTCGCTGTGGCTTTATCAACCAAGCTTATGAGGATCAGGTTGATTTCAAACATAACTTAGATCTACTCTATTTGTTTCCATAAGTGGATATCAAATGCCAATCACTTGTATCCGTATGAAGTCGAAGAACCTTACTTTTGTTTGCATGACAATCAAAACTAGACATATGGATCCAGTATTACCTTCTGTAAGTGTTCTCTGCATGGTGTCTGCTGACATCGAAATAGTTTATGGAACTAAACATTATACATTGATTAACAACATCTAGTGTTGTCTGCACACGGCAGATTCAATAAGTTTCTTGTGTTTTATATTACCGGGAAATTGTTATTTGCCAATGGCTCTTCCTTTTCTTGTTTCCCTAAGATGACTGAAGGGTATAGATCACATTATGCAAACATCAACTGATCAGAATTCTAGAACATAAGCTATTTCATCTACAGAACATAGTGTCTTTTCTTTTACATAATTACTATCTGCTTATGACCGCACATTTGTGATTTGTTTCCAACCAGAGGCAGAGAATGCAAACGAATGGCAATCATGGAGAAGAATCCATCCACATCCGTTCTGAATCTGCAGCTAATGGTAAATAGATGATATCGGACATCACTGTTTTGGCTGCATATTCCACAGAGGGGATTCCAAAATGGATGGTGCCTCTAAGTCTCTTCAAATCAAAGGCCTACTTCGAAGTTGGCACATCATATCGATGACTATACAAGTAATTGAAATTGTGCCTGGGCACACAACCATTTTGCTCTTACATCATAAAATGTTCATATGTATTATTTCCTTCAACAATTGCTTATTAAGCAGTAAAAAAGAATTATCTCCATCCATATATGGTGTTCTCACTCTTGATGGGCTGTGTTCCCTGTGCTTTTTTATATCCTCTTTGTTGCTTTAGGAATTAAGAAGTTGTGTTCACAGGAAAGTTGGAAGGAATATGTACCCCATAAAAGGAAAAGATATCTTGGAAATGGTAGCTAGCTATGAAGTTGTTGCTTTAGGGTTATTACTTCTAGGGTTTCTTTTGTTCTGATGCTTGTTATGTAGCTCCAAGTGGTGCTTCCATATGAATCCGAAAGCATAGTGACTAATACTTCTCATCGACTTGAATGATGATTGTTGTGTTCATTTGCCCATTTTACTTAACAAAAAAAATACTTTCCTCAATATTAGGAATTCAACCTTTCTGATCAAAATTGTCACCTGGAAATAGTTACACTTTCCAGCCCTTAATTCCTCAATTCTGATCTTTTTGTGGCCTTCCCCTCTCTGAATTCGCAAAATAATAAGAATATATAACGATAAAGATTTTGATTGAGGTATCACTGATCCTAAAACAGAAGAGATGGTATGATGTTTTATTATATGGACGAAAAGACGAGTAGTTGCAGGCTCCCCGCATGCACCACATTGTTATCTGCAACAAGGAAGAAGAGGGACGAGGGACAGATGACACCCCCTCGTTCTCAGGTGGAAACAGGAGGAGGAGCCACCGGGCCCGGTGCTGCTCCGGAGCTGAGAAACTCCGCCATGGCGCGGCGGGGGTCCCCTCGCTGAGCCTCGCACAGATCCGGCAGGAAAACACCTGTAACATTGCAAGATAACCACGGTATCAGAACCGCACAGGCTTCTTACTTGTCTTCCTTCTGCTTATCTCTCTGATTTATTAGCCAAGCTTTTGATTGATGTATAAGCCGAATTTATCAATCAATTAGCTTGATGATGGTGATCTATCAATCAATCCTATATGGGTCTAATGCGCCTAAGTAGCATCCGAGAACAAAAGATTAAATAAGACTAATCTTGCCTTTTACCGAATATATAATTACTTCTTTTTAAGATCCTTCGGCCCACTGGGCCGAAGCTGATGAACTGTGTCAGACTTCCTGCTTTCCTTCTAACGTTTCCTTGGAGGCTAATTAACGTAAGATTCTGAGCCATGGAATGGGTTCAGTCATACCTTCTCCGGAAGCGAGATTGAAGTAGAGGTCGACGATGTTGGGGCAGTTGCTGTAGCACTCGGCGGAGCAGATCTTCTGCACGAAGTCAGGCTCCAGGAGGGAGTCGGAGGAGATGCCGACGTTGCCGCGGGCGACGCCGCACGCCCGCACGCACTCGTCCGTCTCTATCCAATCCGATATTCCCTCCGCCACCGCCTCCGACGTCCTGCACTGGTAATCGGTGTGGCCCCCGCCGAGCTGCGTGTTCTCCAGCAGGCACCGTTTCGAGGCGGACGACACAGCGAACGCGCACAGGTCCTGCGGCAGGTCCTCGCAGATCACCCCCGCTGAGACACACCGAGGCGTCAGGTTGACACGAGGGAGAAGATAACAAGTAAAAAGAGGCGCATTTCAGCAACGCACGAACCTGTGGCGGACGGGAGGAGGAGGAGGAACTGAGATAGCAGGAGGACCAAGGCCGTCGCTGACGAAGATGCCGGGAAGGCCATTGGTCAGACGAGGTAGGTCGCGCTGGTGTTTGAAGAAACCAGGATCGAATGGTGGAGTGAATGGCCAAGGAGGAGGTCGCCTCTTTATATAAGTCGGAGAGAGAGAGAGAGCTATTCGGGGGAAGGCCATGATCGTTGGCTTTTTCTTTCTCCCTGCATTCGCGGGGCTGCGGCAGCGTGCGGAGTAGAGCGTTCTGCGGCGTCCGTGGAAGACGTGCGTTCACAGGTTGTAATATAGTGAAGATTGCTATAATCCAACGCCACATAACTAATGTTCCTAATAATTCGGATTAACGACCATTTAATGGAAATGATTAAACAAATTACCATTAGTAAATTTATTAAGACTCCTCACCTCACATATTTAGTTATGATATTCCATCTCATATTAATTTTCACCCATAAAATGATTATGAACATAATAAACTGACTTCATATCCTAAAATTAACAGTAGATGTTATATTCCATCATATATTTACTTCATTCTTCGTCTCATAGTTCCCTAGAATTTCCACTCTTCAATACCAAACTGCAGTGAAGAAATCATAGATTCTCTCAAATTGCCATTTAAAGACTATAGTGATGAAAATTATTTTGCTGTTATAAGCTCTGTCATGAGCTTTAGCTGAATAAACAAACTAATTCCACGAACAGAATGACCGCAGACTTATAACAAGAACAAAATTAAATTAAAATGAGAAACATTCAAAAGAAATTGATAGCAGATAAATCCTAACTAGCAGTGCATTAGTTCGGCCGACAACATTATTAGCTCTTCAAAAGCTTTCAACCCCATCTTCATTTTATAGGTTTTCTGGCAACCCTGTCGAATAGGCTCTCAAATGCCGACTGTTGAATTGAAGATACGTCTCTTTTGTTTGCCATGTTTCCTTTGTTTGCCATGTTTCCCTGATGCACAATGTAAACTGCAGCTGTGAGAAGCATGTCTCTTCAGTGATAACCAGAGTGGATGGCCTTTTAGGTTGCTAGCCGCAGCTTCACTGTTTCTGCTTAAAACACATTCAGATGATCTTTTTCAAAGGCAAGATCAATTTTTAATGTCAAGGGAAGAACAACACTTGACAAGAATATCTATCTATGGAAGAACAACACTGTTGATCTTACTTGGGACTGAGATATGTATCCTGGAGTTTGATATTGTAGGACTTGATACCCATCGGTTGTGAGCTATTATAAAGACTTTATATCCAACATCCATCCCACCTTTGAGTACTCCTTTATAGTGGCAAAATTCGTAATGTTTTGGGCCGAGGTGTGAGAAGGATACAACAGAAAGCAGAATGTTGCGTCTAGCTGTGTTCCTAAAATATCAGCCAACTTCTCAACTCTTGTTGATCAAAGCTGCAGTCTTTTTTGCGATTGATTTGATCGGTATCTCCTGATATCTACATAGAGCAGGTTAAGTTTTCGAGTTGAAATCACCAGTAGTCTTTGCATGAGCATATGCCATTACAGAAATGATGGAAACGACTGGAGTCTCTGACAATTATCTCACGGTTAGCTATATCTGACACAAATTTAAACACGGTGTGGCAGTCTCCACAAACACGGAGGTTCTTTACAATCTGGATAGTCGTACCGGGTTCTGTGCTTAAAAGAGCAAAGCATATGGCTAACCTTTCACTGTGACTAGAGAGGAAGGATTCTTTCTCCTCTTCTTCAACATTATGCATCACTGAACTTGTGTCAGGAACATAACCCATCTTCTCCATTTTCTCACGCAAATCGTTCCAAATATCACGCATCTTGTCATACTGTGGGTGAGATTGATCACCAACACTAAATGCATGGATAGTGTTCCTAATATCGACCCAACTGCAACCGGGAGTTTTATTCACGCCTATGTGATTAATTGCTGATCTCATCCTTCTAACATCGGTCCATCTTCCAACCTGTGCATATATATTTGAGAGAACCACATGATGAGCAACATTCTGAGGCTCCAGTTTGACTAAATGATCCAGTGCAATTTCCCCCATTGCTACATCAGAATGCATTCTACAAGCACCCAACAGCGCTCCCCATACACCAGCATCAGGAGTCATTGGCATTCTTTGAATCAAGGACCAAACTTCACCTAATTGACCAGCACGACCTAGCAAATCTACCATGCATGCATAGTGCTCTACGTTTGGTTCCAAATGGTGTTCTGTCATCATAGATTCAAAGAACTTTTTTCCTTCTGCAACTAAGCCTGCATGTCTGCAAGCAGACAGTACACCGAGAAAGGACACACAATCTGGCTTGACGAAGCTATCCTTCATCTGCAGAAACAAAGAGATGGCGCTTTCACCATGTCCATGAATGGCATATCCAGCAAGCATTACATTCCACGAGACTCTATCTTTTTGATCCATTTGGTTGAAGAAGTCTCTGGCATTATCAAGCCTTCCACATTTTGTGTACATGTCAATTAGACAGTTCCCAACAAGCACTTGAGACACAAAGCCGATCTTGATTATGTAGGAATGAAGAGCAGAGCCTTCTCTTAATGCAGCTAGGAATGCTGCTGCTGGTAATATGCTGATTAGCGAAATTAAATTAGGCTTCATATTCTCAGCTCTCATCAGGCGAAAGGCAGATATAGCTTCGTTAGCACGACCATTGTGCATGTATCCTGCAAACATGGTATTCCATGATATCACATCCTCATGAGACTTGGTCTCTAAGAACAAAAACTCAGCAGATGGAAGGTCCCCACACTTGGCATACATATCAATGGTTGCATTTTTCACATGAAGATCTGAATTAAAACTGTTTTTAATAACCAGGCCATGAAGACAAGCACCAATCTCAAGAGCATTCAACAGAGCACAGGATGGAAGGGCACCTACCATGGTACCAGGATCCGGGCAGTGTCCCGCCGATCGCAGTCGATTAAAAAACTCCAAAGCTTTTCCTGCCTCACCAACTTGTGCATATCCATTGATCAATGCATTCCAGGTCACAATATCTTTGTGTTCCATGTTGTCAAACAAAGAATGTGCAGAAGTGAAGGATCCACACTGAGCATACATTGCCACCAGAGCAGTCCCCACCGAAACATCCAGATGAATGTTTGACTTCAGGGCATGACAATGGATGCTCTTTCCTAACTTCAATTCTGACAAGTCTGCACAAGCTGGAAGTAGACTCACAATGGTAACTTGATTTGGCATTAGACCTGCCATTTGCATTTCCTGGTAAAGAACTAATGCATCTGTAGGGTGATTGGCCTGGACAAAGGCCGAAATCATTGCTGACCAAGCAACAACATCTCTCTCTTTTATCCCATCAAACAGTGACTTTGCCTTCTCCAAGTCTCCACACTTTGCATACATTGTGACGAGCATTGTTTTGACTGAAATATCTGAATCCACTCCTTTCTCAGTTGCATAATTATGGATGCTCACTCCCTTCTCTAGATCTCCAGTCTCAGATGCAGCAGAGAGGGCACTTACCACCGCTACCTGATTCAACTTTATATCTTCACTTTTCAAGTTATCAAAAAGCACCAGAGCATCAGCATAATAGCCATTAAATACATAGCCACATATCATCGTTCCCCAAGTTACATCATCTTTCCTGCTTGACATTCTGTCAAAAATCATACGAGCAATGCCAGTGCTCCCACATTTGCAGTAGGTATCGATCAACCCATTAGACACGGCAGGCAGAAGGCATCTTCTAGTGAGGAAACCATGAATAGCCCTGCACAAAATAAGAACAGAGAGTTCACACACTGCCGGAAACAAGTTTAGAAATGTGACCGAATTGGGGACTTCACCGGCCACCTGCATCCTCGTAAAAAGCGCCAAAGCTTCTTGAGGACGGCCATTCTGGGAGAAACCCGCGATCATGGCATTCCATGAAACCGCATCCATCTCAGCCATTGACTCGAACAGCTCGTGGGCAGTCGTGACCATACCCAGTTTACTATACATGTCAACGAGGCCGGTGGCAATGAAGACGTCACCTGAGAGCCCTCTCCTTGCAACCTCCTGCCGTATCATATCACCAGTTTCCAAGTCAAAAGCGCCGGCGCAGGCCTTGGATGCAAAGGTGAAGGTGTACTTGTCGGGCTCAAGCCCTCGCCGCAGCAGGCGGTAGTAAAATTCGACTGCTTTCTTGTGCTCGCCGGTCCTAGTGTAGCACCGGATTATGGAGTTCCACAAGGCCATGGACGGATTGGGAGAGGTGTTGAAGACGGCGAGGGCGGCGTCGGATCGGCGGAAGGAGGAGTAGGAGTTGAGAAGCAGGATGCAGGTGGCGTCGTCCGTGAGGGAACCGAGGACCAGGATGCGGGAGTGGAGTTGGAGGAGGGATCGGACGTCTCTGCAGGAGCGGAGGAGGTGATTGAGATGCTTGGACGGAGACGTTGGATTCGCAGGAGGCGCTGCGACGGGAACCAACACGTGGAAGGGCCGGCGCCGGCACCGCCATCCGCGCATAAACATGTGAGATATGTGCTCTCCTAACAGCACGGGGGGGTCCAAGCTGAGGCTAGTCGGAAAAAGTAGCGCGGCAGCAGTAAAAAAATTCGAGTTTCTTCGAGAAGATGAGTCGTCTTCTCGTGCAAGAGGAGCTCCGCCCAGAGATTCGACCAGGTCTCTCTCCCTCGCAGTCTGCTCCTGCGCGCAGAAGCAAAAGAGAGGAGAGACGGCGGCAGCACACAGCGGGGAAGAAGACACGAGAATGACGGATTCGATTTATGACGGTTTGGGTCACGAACAAGTTGGTTTCGAAGGCAAGTGTTACATTAGAGTCATATAACAGAGGTTAAACCATGTTATTATTGGATTTAATATACAGTAAATGCCCAGTTCTAACACAGTATGCACGTCCATGAAATGTCGACACCATTAACAACTCCATTTAATTAACAGTACAAGATTTATAAGGTGAATCCAATCATGAAAAATATACGCAACAGCCAATTGAACTCCTAAAACTTGCCACTCTCTTTACCCGATCCAATGCCAACATGGTTTTCTGATTCCATTCTTCTACTTCAATTATATGCATTCAGACTGAACAATCTTTGTTTGGTATCTTGAGACCAAAGTGTGAAATAAAATAGTAATAAATTCATTCAAAATGGACCAATTTGCTAATCATTTAAACAATTAAAAAGATAAAAGACCAATTTGATATTGCAATTCATGGAAGCTTGTAATTGCATGAGTTGAATCCCCAAGATAAAAGTATCTAAACACCTGTGTGGTTCAAATGATTTAAGAGAGAACTTTTGGTGCATTTTCAATTATGAGATAGAGAACTTGGAGCACAGGGATAAACATAAAGGAGATTTGAGATTTGAAGAATGATCCGAGTATCTATTCATAAATACCTATTAACCTAGAAAAACACATTTGTTGAAAATTTGGCTGATCAAAATTTCTGCTCAAGAGAAGTTAATTTGGCAGGGACAACCACCATGTATATCAACCCTTGATAGATAGGATCTTCTGACATTTTCCTTTGATCCATTTTGCAGTTGTCTTTCTTTGTTTGTATTCTGCATCATTTACAAGGAAGAAACATGAACATGTAGACATACTATATGTACAGAACAAAATAAAAAGGATATGAAAAGGTAATGGCAAAAAGATTGGAAAAATCAAAAGACAAGCAGCAACAAGATTATATGCATATAATGGGAGTGTGCTGGAATGTTTCTAGTGTTTGAGCATATCTCAGATCTTTGTTAGATGCGAAGTAAAAGAAATTTTCAGCCATCACAACATTCTCAACTGTATTCTGCATCATTTATAAGGAAGAAACATGAACATGTACATACTATATGTACAGAACAAAAATATAAAGGATACGAAAAGGTAATGGCAAAAAGATTGGAAAAATCAAAAGACAAGCAGCAACAAGATTATACGCATGGAATGGGAGCGTGTACTGGAATGTTTCCAGTGTTTGAGCATGTCTCAGCTCCTTGTTAGATGCGATGCAGAAGAAAATTTCAACCATCACAACATTCTCCACTGATTCAATAATCTTTACATAGAAGGAAATGAATTGAAGTTCAGAATGATGAAAATGTCAGTTGATTTAGCTTTCAGGCGGTTTTGTAGATGGTAAATGTGCAAACGTGTTTTCCGGGCTTTAGTTTTCTTGTATGATCATGACTCTTCTACTAAAACAAAGTCAGGGCAAGCAGTCACAATTGACATAATATGTAATATGATTTGCTTGACAGGAAATTTTGACTAACTTATTGTCTAGCTAACTCTATAAGCCAATCCAACAGATTTGCTTGAAAGGAAAACATTAATAGAATCACAAAATATTAAAGCAACAAAAGACGCCAATAAAAGATTTAAATAAGATGAAAGATAATAACATTTTCAGGTACACTTGCATTGAGAACCAATGAAACTTGCATTGAGGATATTTAAACAACATGGAGGATAAGTCTACAAAATTTGTGGTAAAGTTCATCAAATATTACCAATTCTTTGATTCTTCTTCAGGCAAATAGTCAATACTTTTGAATCGTATGATTATCCAACCATAACATGTCTTCTTGATCTGAGATTATGTTGTGGAAAGGACAGATTCCGCAAGAGAAGCACAAGCAAGACCCCTGATCCTCCCACTTACGATTTATTGGCTGACATACAATATTCCTTCCAGGAATATTCTAGCACCTATTTGCCACAGCTGCCATCCCACAACTTCACTGGCAATCATACACTCTAATTTTGCTGTCACATACATAATCTAAGGTTTACCACATCGATGGAACATAGACTTGCTCTTTCAAATTTTGAGTTGCACTCTCAGTTGGAAACCCTCTCACAGCACCAATTGTCCATTGTGAAATGATTCCTGCAGCAACAGCAAACCGGAGCTGCCTTTCTAACATGTCCTGATCCTCATACATCTCTGGATGTATTGTTAGCTTCCTCATGATCGCGGCCACTACAGCATCACCGGAGCCAGTCCGATCGCATGTGAACGGAGTAATGAGGACATCCTCTGTGCCAACGACTGCCCCATCAAACTTGGGGGTGTAATAATGGATCCGAAGTGTCCCATCCGTTACGAATAAGATCTTTATCCCATCATGCCACAGAGGTGCTATTTCTTTGCGAGTATAATGGTGATAGTCCCTTCGGTTTTTGGTTTGTTCATAGGATTCAGAGTAGTACTGGGGCCGGTAGTTCCGCTTTCTCTCATAGTACTCTTCATCCAGAAGGAATTCCATCTCCTGTCTGGAAACCTCAATAAGGTCAGAATTGCTCCATGCTTTATTGATCACTTCTCGAGTCTCATCTCGTGATCTCCATAGAGACAAGGGTAGATTCAGATCGAAGAACACATTGCTGTTGTACTTCTTGGATAATTTGATGGCCCAAAATAGTGCCGGCTGCATTGCTGGAGACAGGAGGACTTCTGAGTTGAAATGAAAGATCCTAGCCTGCGTATTTAGAATAAATTCCACATTAGTATAACAAGATGGAACAATATGCTCAAAGATAATAAGAAGATTCTTAAAACTGTAGCAGAAAGAATACGTTAAGACAAACCTCCTTCAGGACGGCAACATCGATCTCAGACTTCAAGAAGGAATCCTCGGCGCAATGTTTGACGGTCTTGGCGACCAGTCTCTTCCCACTGCCGTCATCCCTGTCCTCGAGTTCTATCTTCATGTGGGAGGCTGCAGTTCCGACCGCCGGGTCGATCTTGACGGCCCGAGTCTGAACCTTCTCCAAGTTCATGCGGTAGACCAGGTCGCTGCCGAAGTCGTCGTCACCGACCTTCCCCATGAAGGCGGCACGGCCGCCGAGGCGGGCGTGGGAGATGGCGACGTTGGAGGGGGGGCCGCCGGGGGCCCTGACGAACTCAGGCGGACTCCACTGGAGCTGCTTCCAGGAGGAGTACTGGTCCGGGTGCATCTGGCGCTCGGAGACGCGGACGGTCGGCACGAACTCCCTCCGCGCCGCGCCGAAGCAGCACACCAGGGGTGGGGACTCGTAGGGGAAGTCCATCCCGTCGTCAAAGTCCTCTTCCTCCTCTTCTTCTACTGGCGCTGCTACCGTTGGCGCCTTCGCTTCTTCCGGCATCCGGGGCCCTTCTGCCGCTGCTTCATCTTCCGGGGTTTTTTTCTGGGACCGGCGCCTTGTCCTCTTGACGGGAGTGGCAGGAGAGGAATCGGTGGATTTCTTCTTCCGGCCTCTGCGAGTGGGTTTGGGGGCTTCCATGGCTCCATTTCCAGCGTCGTCAACGAGGGAGGCTCTCCAGGTTGTCGTCTCCCTTTGAAGCGGTTTAGGAACGCCGGCTGGGGAGAGAATGGGGAGGGAAAAGGGATCCCTATTTGGAAACTTGTGGAAGAGTTTGCGATCCGCATCGAATCCCCGACGCGCTAACGATGACGGGATGGTGAATGTGTTGCTGCTTAACAAGTGAAACGAGGCGGCCATGGCGGATGGACTCCCCCTTCCTGGTCTTCCAGGCTCGTCTGCCTCTATCCTTTCGCACGGCAGCCTGGCTACTGTGGAGATAAACTCGAGACTTGAGAGAAGGGTTTTTGACACCAGAGGACAACTTTGCCCTTGTAAAATTGGAGTCATCAAATAAAAATGTAAAATCTAAAATAAATAAAATTGGAGTCAACAATCAGCTCATCGGACCATAAAATAATCCCGATGATCTTGCTTTGGCCATGGTTGCTCTCCTGCTCAAAAGATTCTGTCTAAGTGGTTACCGACTGTGGCCCCTCGACAAGTAAGTTAGTGCGAGATTCTCCTTCTTTCTCTCTTTTTTCTCCCCCTTGGGTCAGATGTCGACCAGGAGCTTTTATACTACTGTACGAGGGTCGACCGTACACAGATTTGACGTGGTGGCAAATCCCTAAGAGGTGAGATGGTATCTTTGTGCGGCCACCATCCCGGAACGCGTGGAATGGCGCCATACGGCGTCGTCCCGGACTTATCGGGATGAGACATACCGAGCAGCATCATGGTATGATCTCTGGCTCGACGTATGAGAGTACTCATCTTGCTGACTTGTTTGTGGCGTGGCGTGACATCGATCGTATCGTGACAACAAAACCACACAATTTACCTTATCAGGTGCCATCTCAATCTTTGCGGTGCGACATCATACTGGGGGGCATGATGCCGACATGATTTGTTATGTTAACTTTGATATAGTTGGTTGGTATTGATGTAGCTGTGAGTAGTTGTTAGAGGGTATATTACCAAATTATGCTCTATCAAATACTATGTAGTTTTTGCATGATTTCAGCTTGAATTTCCTAATTTCTCATTATCTTAGTTTTCCACGACATAGGCAACAATTTGTCTTGTCCGGTGCCGATCGCAACGCAATGGGCCGAAGTATATACACATTGGACCGAATTGGACCCGAGCCAACCCAACAACGCAACCCAAAATCCTTCTTCGAAGACCGAATTGGACCCAAGCCAAGACGAGGGGTCGGATTTTGTGCGTGGGATGATCCTTCGACGGCGCATCGGGCCGTTCTTCTCCTGCTGCTGCTATCGTCGGTTAGGTCTCGCCTTCGTCGTCGTCTGAGGGTGGGAGACGAGCCGATCCTGCTTCCTATCTCTTTCCAAGCATCACCTGATCCATAGCAGAACTCGCCTTTTCTCTTCCTCTCTCCGGTTAGGGTTTCTCTCTCCACTCCGGGCAGAAGGTCGGAGAAGTCGTGGATCCGATGAGGCTCCCTGCGGGGGTTCTCATCCTCGTGCTCCTAATCGCTGCACCGAGGTCTATCGCGGGTGATGGCGCATCCCCCTCGAACCATACCAACAAATTCCGCGACCGCGAAGCAAGTGACGATATGCTCGGCTATCCCCATTTGTAAGCTCCATCTTATCGTTTATGTCACTCGTTCCTCCTCTTTTACCTTTATAAAAAATTTACTGTAAATCATTATTATGATTTTGTAGAATTGGTTGCTCTTGATCCTCTTGTACGAAGCCATAGCTTGATCTTTCTATGTGAAATTTGTTAATAGTTTGCTTGTTACTTTTAGCAAAAGCTGGTTTCATGACACTCTTCACGTATATGTAGCCGTCCATATAGGTTGAGTATGATTTCAATTGCTACTACCGCTTGTATTGTGTGGCATGTTAGAGTGAAGTGCCAACAGTTATTGCTCTCTTAGTCTAGGAATGATTCAGTTTTACCTTGTCCTTGTTGCGCCTTCTAAAATTAGTTTCTCTTTCTTTACATGAGTTGATGATTAGGAATCATGATGCTTTCATATCTATCTGACAGCCAATTACTAGTCTCTTGTTTAGCAGGGCTGCGTTATAAAGTTTAGCACTCTGAAACTGCTGGTGATTTATTAGTGGCTTCTATTATTTTGACATAACTTCCAATACCATCTTTGGTGCCAAGGCCACTCGAAGGCAAAGCATGGGTAGCACATAAGTAACCTCAACATCCTTTGGCATTTTGACCCATTACAACACAAAATTAGACCTTTGCTACCAGTATAAGCATTTGATGATAAGCACACTATGTTATACTTCTAGAGTTTTCTGAGCCGAGAAGATATTTTCTTAGTACTAATTATTGTATAGAATTAGCTAATACTTCAAAATATTGTACCCTGTATTTTGCCAACTTCATTTGCTGTGCTCAATTTATTCTGGCTACGCTCCAATAAGCAAGAAATGGTTGTCCCAGTAATTTTAGTTTCTGCTTTGAGGACATCGAAACTTGACATTATTAAAAGAATTAACTATATAATTTATTAATATAAATTTTTATGATGAAATCTACTCGATAACAAAAATTGAAACTATTTTCTATTGTGCTATGTATTTTTGCTAACAACATTTCTGTGTTCAGTATGCAGGAAATCGGTTCTCGAAGTACTTTTAATTTCTGCTTTGAGAACAGTGGTACTCGATGGTATCAAAAGAATCACTCATATAGTATATTTTTTTTCTTTGATAAATTCTACCCCATAGTGAAAATTTACAACTATTTTTTACGACATTTTTTGTATCCAATTTATTAGTTTCATAAGCCTACTAGAGTCTGGCCATACTCCAATGTGCAGAAGATGGGTCTTTCAAGTAATTTTAGTTCCTGCTTTGAGCACATGGGTTTTTGATGTTATCCAAAGAATCACTTGTATAATTATTTTCTTTGACTAAATCTATGCAGTAATCATGGTCAAATCAAGAGCTATATGTCCAAGATGTACTAATGGGTAGTCACTCTTTGTTTCTTTCTCATAGAGATGAAGATTCTTTGTTGAATACAAAGTGTCCAAAGCATCTAGAATTGAGATGGCAAACTGAGGTTAGCTCCAGCATTTATGCAACTCCATTGATAGCTGATATCAACAGGTAAGGGTCATCCAATCGTGTAGTCTTATATGCAGGATTTATAATACGACTGAATTAATTTAATCATAAATTATTAGTGAATCTGCTTGGTGACTGTTATTTTTTAGTGAAAAAATTTCCATACTTTTTTTCAGTAGACTAGTTTCTGTAGAAATCAATGTTGAGTCATCTTTATATGTACTGGGAGTTGAAATAACTATATTGATGTAGATCAAGTTGTTTTATTTAGTTTTTCTGTACTTGGCTGCTATATGCATATATGTTGGTAGTACATAAGATAAAATTTGATTGGCAACGGTTGTACTGGATGCCTTAGTTTATTCTTCCATACTATCTAGCTTAGCTGGTGAAGATGACTTTATTAGATGATCACAAGAAGATCAAAATCCACCATCATCACCTAATCTTTGATTTACCCTTCCTCCATGAGCATGAATTTAGGAGTCCAGTGAATAATGATGATGTGAACCAGCAAGCAGCACATTTGGCTGGATTTGAATGGTAGATATGACAAGTTCACAGTTTGAGCTGAAGTTTCTGAAAAGCATGTTGACTTCTTGATTTTGTTCCGAGGAAGTGACTAGGACTTTAATTGTTTGTTGTGATGTGAATATTTTGTAGTGTAAGTATATGATTGGCTTGATTGTGTCAGGCCCACTGGCACTTTTAAGTTGTATTGGCAATGGTATGGGAGAGTAAGGTTGGCTTGATTTGGGGTTGATCTAGCATAATTAGATTATATTTAGTTCTAGACCAAGATAGGAAGATATGGTTTAACATAACTAAGTCAAAGCATAAAAATAACACTAGATAACTTATGTGATTCCTTTAAACTTGACTTTGCATCCTAACTGTATCCAAAAGGAGCCAGTCAAATAGCAGCAACGGCAATTACACTTCTATTGTCAAACCAGACATTTGGGAATGATTTAAGTTTTGGTTGAATTGTGATTTGGTCTCCAACCTACTCTGAAACTAATATAACGTACCATAAATGTGTATCTGTTGGATATTGTTTCTTGCTTCTTGATGTGTTAAGTGTAGAGACTCCTTTTTGTTCTTATTTTTCTAATTCTGGTAAAAGAGGGTGGATTCTTTCATGAGGCTCCTGCCACTGCAAGGTTTGGGAAGGTCAATGTATGCACTGATACCCATGCTAGTCAGGAGACTACTCCCATGACTTGAATAGATTGCTAAAGAGAAACCTTATTGTAACACCAAAGCTCATCTTGTCTCATTGCTGATATCTGACATATATAATAAATGTGATTATAGTTGTTTGGAAAGTTGTACTGACATTTTGTTGCTGTTTATTTTGCAACTAGTGATGGCAAGCTAGAGATAGTGGTACCATCATTTGTTCATTACCTGGAAGTATTGGAAGGTTCTGATGGTGATAAACTGCCAGGTATTTATTTATATATATATATTTATTTCATTTTGTTTAGCTTTGAAAATTTCCTTTAACAAAGGCTGACTGCAGCACCAAGTGTATACGTGAAACTTCGAGTTATCTGCTAGAGATTCCAGACTTCATTAATGCTAGTATATGCATTGATGCTCGACAACAATATTTGATCAAAAATTTTAATATCTTGCAGATGGCTCTTCTTTTTGCTTTTATCGGTATAGGATGAATAATTTGTATAATCTCAGTTGTCATTGATGACAAAGTTGCAAATTTTTTCAGGATGGCCAGCTTTCCACCAATCAACTGTTCATTCAAGCCCCCTCTTATTTGATATAGACAAGGATGGCACGAGAGAAATAGGTCTAGCTACCTACAATGGAGTGATAAATTTTTTCAGGTAAGTTTCTTCAGCTTCTGCTTGTTGGATTTGTGCATGTCAACGTTAATTGATGGTTTTATAGGGTCTCTGGCTATATGATGATGGATAAATTAGAAGTACCTCGTAGAAGAGTTCGTAAAAACTGGTATGTGGGGTTGCATCCAGACCCAGTGGATCGTTCACATCCTGATGTTCATGATGATCGACTGGTTGAGGAGGCTTCTGCTATGAATTCAATGTCTCGTATGTGATCAAAACCTGTGATTTTCTAATTTTTCATGTTCTGATTCCAATAAGTCAAATCTTTATTACATTTGACCAGAATGTTGGATTGTATGGTATGCTTTTTTTCACTGATAATTAAATGACTCTTCTGATAATAAACTTTCTTCACTCTTTTTTGTGTGTGATGTATATGTGAAATGCAATGATTTTCATATTTGATAAGCATGTATATATCTTGAACGACTTCTTTCTGTGTGATAAATTTAATGGATTGAGATTTTTCACTTCACTTCTAACTTCAGCTTATGAAGTTAGGATGGGCTTTGTCTGAGAATATTACTGTATGGCTCCTAGAATAATATGTTAATATATCACTATTTTTCAGTATATATATATATATATATATATATATATATATATATATCTAATTGGTGATTATGTTTGCGTTTGTTCAGATGTGACTGGAAGCATGTCTGAGACAAATACTTCTATTTCCTCAGATAACTCGGTCAATGCATCTAAGCTGGAGGATGAAGGAAAACTTGATTCTACCCAAAGTGATCAATATAATGGGTCATCAATTAATCTCAATAATAACACCAAGCATGATATTTCAGTGGGAAATGTTACAGCAGACAATACAACACATATCCAGCGGAGGCTTCTTGAAGAAACTGATGGTAAAGGTGCTCAAGATGGACATTCTGAAACTACTATTAGTGCTGGAGCAACTGTGGAGAATGATCAAGATCTGGAAGAAGAGGCTGATTCATCTTTTGATTTATTTCGAAATTCCGAAGAGTTAGCTGATGAGTATAATTATGACTATGATGATTATGTTGATGAATCCATGTGGGGGGATGAGAATTGGACAGAAGAGAGTCATGAGAAACTGGAAGATTATGTGAGCTTAGATTCACACATACTATGCACTCCAGTAAGTATAGCATGCTGATAAGTTTATGTATTTTATACTTGTGTTTAAGCTACAAGATAAAAAATTATCCACATTTTCATTTTCTCTCAAGGTAATTGCCGACATAGACAATGATGGCATCCAAGAAATGGTAGTGGCTGTATCATACTTCTTTGATCGGGAGTAAGAACTTCCCACTTTTTTATTGGTTATGCTCTTTATATGAACAAATTATACAGAATGTTTTGGAAAAAAAAGTTAAAAGGTGATAGGTGGAGTGCTTTTTATTGCATGTGGTCTTTGGTATATGGAAATTGTGCAATCTTGTGTTTCTCTTCTTATGTTAGTTTAACAAGTGTTTGCTGACACAATTATGGCAATTTCTGTCATTCCTTAAAGTCGTTGAATTTTGGGAAATCATCTTTTTAATAAAGTCATCAACCATTTTGTTCACCACGCTATCTTAGTGTTGGGTTAGCTATATCTTTTTACTTGGATAGATCTTATTTCTGTTTTGTTGGATATCATCTATATTCTTGACCTAAACCTTATTGCCATATTGTTGAATCTCATCTTGACATCTTTATAAAGATTTTCTTTTTCCTTCTATGTGTTCACTTATCACCTTTGAAGTATTAGGTTGTCATATAAATGTTTCTAGAATGAAAAAATGAAGTGAACAGCGAACAATATCTTGATGTTTTCTTCAAACAACAGAGTATTTACTTGCTGTACTTAAGTAGGTTCCAATGTCATAATAACAATGGCCAACACGTAGTTAGTGGAACTTTAGTGGATGAAAATGCAACAAGGAGCGTTTTGACACATCTGTCCATGTGCTCAAGTGATTTTTTACCTTTGTATTAGTAGATCAACCATCTTGTTCACGCATGTTTAATGTTTCATTTCAGGAAATGAGTTACAGTTTTTAGGTCATTTTTTATCTTCTTTTAAATGCTTGTCAATAATTTTATGTCCTTTAAATGCTTGTAATAATTGGTGGTTGACAAGTGAACAGGTATTATGATAATCGACAGCATTTGGCAGATTTGGGTGGCATCAACATTGAAAAGTACGTAGCAAGTGGTATTGTAGTTTTCAATCTTGATACAAAGCAAGTCAAATGGACTGCAGACCTTGATTTGAGTGTTGATTCTGGAAATTTCCGTGCCTATATATATTCTTCTCCCACTGTTGTTGACTTGGATGGTGATGGAAATATGGACATTCTTGTTGGAACTTCCTATGGCTTGTTTTATATTTTGGATCATCACGGTAACTTTTGCCTTCTTTTGTAATTAATTGTTCTCCATGCTTAATCAATAACTATCTCTTGTAATTTTCTTTTTTTTCCCTAGTGAATTGTTATATGCTCATCTTTCACATGCTGCAATTTGCGGAATATTTTGGACAACCTACAGCTTCTATACCTGTGGATTTTTTTACAACATTAACCTGCTTGGGTATATTTCCATTACTCGCCAGAACCTCATTAGTTCCCATCAGAAAAATATCTGTGAGACTTGATTATTTCCTGTGCAAAGGCTTGATTCAACCCCCAAATAAAATCTGAAAAAGAAATCTGGAGACTGGTTAGACAAAATATAGAAGTTATTTGAACCAGCATGTAGGAATGTTCACATGCTTTAGCTGGAATGTAGTCATTGTCTGCTCTGGTTAGGGCGTTTTTTTCAATGAGAGAGCTAATGACAGTTGGGGGTGGGCAATAGAGACATTCTCAGGTAGGTTAAGTGGTACAAATATTCTACAGAATCTATCCTTTAGTTTGTTCAGTCATTTCTACCAAAATGAGGCAATAATATAATGCAATAGCTTTTACTAGTTGCACTTTCTATCATAATCCAACGGCAAGAACGGAGATCATATGTTGATAAAACAACGTTTTGTACATGTGTTTCTCTTATTTTTGTATTTTGCAAATATTATATCTCCAATTAGAGGAACTTAGAAAACCCTTTGTACTGTTGACTCTATTCTGATATGATTTTCATATGTAGGCAAAGTGAGGAACAAATTTCCACTTGAGATGGCTGAGATTCAATCACCAGTAGTGGCTGCTGATATCAATGATGATGGTAAAATCGAAATAGTGACAGCTGACACACATGGAAATGTTGCAGCATGGACTGCACAAGGAGAAGAAATCTGGGAAGTGCATCTTAAGAGTCTAATTCCTCAGGCAAGTAAATTTCCGTTATCTATCTGGATGATATTTTAATCTGACTTAGGAAGCTCATAATTGTAATAAATTAAATGATTAAATCATATTTTTAAATATTTAATTAGACTCATCCACATACCTATATCTTGAATTTAACTTATATCCCCGTGTCTGGAATTAGAATAATTATGACACACATGCAACTAACTCTTGAAATATCATGGTTCTAAAACACAAACTGAACAAGCCAAAATGTACCAATCTTGTAAGGTGTTAACCAACTTGTATGACTTTGTGTATTAGCTGATGTTATGTTTGTCTTTGCAAAAGGAAAATCAGATCATATCAAAGGCTAGGCACCTGTAAAAGTTTGTAGGGAATTCTCAAAATCTAACAAAATTGCTGAAAGAAGACTTCATATTAGTCACAACTCACTTCAACAGCGATATTGGTGTCTACCAACAAGTGATAATGAGATTTCAAATTTTCACTATCCTTTGGGGAATAAAATTCAATAGGATAAATGTTTCTTTGTTGCTGGATCTTTTCATTGCCTTTTCATGGTTTAGGGAGACTATATCATTGTAGTGGTTCCTCCTAGCAACGTGAGAATTATGAAAGACAATTTTAGCTACATCAGCAGAAACTTCAAGCATGTCTCTTCAAGGCCTGACATGCATTATAGTGCCAGCAACCGTTTGGGTTAAGTTTTAGTGATGTTCTCTATTAGTTGCTGTTAATTTTATATTGCATTTGTATTTACATGTTTGTGATGTTTGTTTGTGTTAAGACACAGTTGGACTAATTACAGGCATAGAAAATCATCAAAATCACATCTATCTTATACTATGAACAGGTAGTTATCTAACTTTGAGATTTTGATGCCAGGGTCCAACCGTTGGTGATGTTGATGGGGATGGTCATACAGATATAGTAATCCCATCGGTATCAGGGAACATCTATGTTCTAAGTGGACAGGATGGTTCACATGTTCGACCTTTCCCATTCCGAACTCATGGGAGGGTGATGAATCAGATCCTTTTAGTTGATTTAAACAAACACAATGAGAAATTGAAGGGGCTAACCCTAGTCACCACTTCATTCGATGGCTATTTGTACTTAATCGATGGATCTACAGCCTGTGCAGATGTCGTTGACATCGGCGAGACATCGTATGTTACATCCTATGAGGCCTTGTGATTAAAATTAGTACCATTTTCTTTTAGTTGCTATTTTTCTTTCCTTTAATCAAGGTTCTTGTATCCACAGATACACCATGGTCTTGGCTGATAATGTTGATGGTGGAGATGACCTTGATCTTGTTGTCACAACCATGAATGGCAATGTCTTCTGCTTTTCCACCCCGTCCCCACATCATCCTCTAAAGGTGCTTGGGAATTTTTTACTTTTAGTCTAGTGGAAGATGCATACTTGTCTTAAAACTTTTTGTTTATTTAATCAGAAAGTGGACTGTTTTAAATTGAGCTAGTTATAAAGTAACATATTAAACCCTTCTTAGATGAATGCATGCATGCACACAAGCACACATGTCCACAGACATTTACTTTTGTCTACCAATTGCATCCATTTTAAATATGTTACTCTTATAAGACAACTTGCACATATGGTGTCCATGAAATTTATCTCTGGTTTTCCATTACAGGAATGGAGATCACCAAACCAGGGGAGAAACAATGTTGCAGTTCGCAGTAACCGTGAAGGAATTTATATTTCACATGCATCCAGAGCTTTCCGTGATGAGGAAGGAAAACATTTCTGGGTGGAGATGGAGATTGTTGACAAATACAGAGTGCCCTCAGGGTTTCAAGGACCTTATAATGTTACGGTACAACTTCTCATAAGCAGTTTCTTTTTAACTTGAGGCCACCTGGATCGTTAATGGTTCTTGTCTTCTGTTTCTATATCTATTTCTTTTTGTTGTTGAACACAGACAACACTGCTAGTTCCTGGAAATTACCAAGGAGAGAGACGCATAGTGGTAAATCAGGTCTATGATCGTCCAGGAAAGCAACGGATCAAGCTTCCAACAGTGCCTGTGCGGACAACAGGAACTGTCGTCGTCGAGATGGTTGACAAGAATGGGCTCCACTTCTCTGATGAATTTTCTCTTACTTTCCATATGCATTACTATAAGCTGTTGAAGTGGCTTACAGTCTTGCCAATGCTTGGGATGTTTGCTATCCTAGTTATTCTCGGGCCTCAAGAACGTGCTCCTTTGCCATCCTTTTCACGGAACATAGACTAAATCAGGTCTATGATCATCCATGAGTGGTATGATTGGGGAAAGATTTTGAAATTTTAACTACTCAAGAGTCATCAGTGGATTCAAATTGAAGCATGGTCAGACTGTGGAAGTATATGTGGTCACTCTTCGGTCAGCTTAGTTGAATTATGAGTTCCAAAAAAAATCTTGGCTGTTAATTGTTGTGGTTGATGGTCTTGCTTGCTCGAGCATTTTATCAGACCAGCATATTTTTTTCTCTGGAGAAGAAAATTGAGTCTTTTGCCTTAAATTCCCCTCCCATCCTCATGGAAAGATAATTTGAGCTGAATTATCATTAAGTTGTAGTTCTCTCTATATTTTCTTTTTCTATGTGACGAACAACCTTGGTGTGGACGTATGCAACCAAGATCGCTGTTCTGGGTTGTGTATATTTATAAGCACCAATGTCAGGGCATACTGTAGTGATGACTTGTATACGGAGATGCGGATGCTGAAGCAAAGCTCTCCACTGGGTTTACTTCCATGATTAACATCTGCGATGCTTGAAGACTGTACTTGTTTTCTGCATTGCTGATCTTTTTGATGAAATGGCACCACGAAGCCAAGGTGCGTGATATGCAACTTACGTGAAGTTGGTTCCTTTTTATTCAGTCTATGACAACCTGTAGGAAAAAAATATTTCACAATGATAAAATTATGGGTGGATTTTTTAAAAAAAATTTATTACTTTGAGAATTTTTCAACGAGTCTCTTAATTTTGAGAAATTCTTGCATAGCATCCTTGGTCGGGTAAAAAGGTCATTTTTACACTTCCATCGTTGCTTTCTTCTCCCCGCATCGTTGTCTTTCGTCACTTTCACCATTATACTTGTGCCCTTGTCAAACCCTAATAGTCGCTTTCCCTCCCTTTTGTTTGGTAGGACTTAGTGCGAGGAAATAGAGGTTGAGTTCATTATACTTGTGCCCTTGTCAGACCCTAATAGTCGTTTTCCCTCCCTTTTGCTTGGTAGGACTTGTGCGACGAAATATAGGGTGAGTTCAATGGTTTAAGGTTGCAAGTGGTGGCAACGAGGGTTGCGGGCAATGAGCACTCACGTGGGCAAGGCAATAGGCTCTTACAAGGCAATAGGCTCTTACATGGGGTCTGCAAGCGATAATGATAAGGGTAGGTCCTTGTGTGAGGGTTATGAGCAGTGACAACAAGGCCTCGGTGACAAGTCCTCGCATGAGGGTTATGAATGATTGTTCAAGAATAATCGATGGGGCGAAGGTGTGGCTAGACGGCAACAAAGGGTTGGACAGAGGGTCATAGTCAACAAGAATAGAATAATCATTTTGAAGAAAAAAATAAGTTTTAAATTTTTTTTTCAAAGTACAAGTGCTCTTTGGATAAAAACAATTAGATATTTTAAAAATAGTGATTCTTTTAAGAATTCACCGTAAAATCAATTGATATAAATAATTAAATGATAAAGAAAGAAGTGATGTAATAGTTTTTTTCCTTTTCATCCTTGAATTAAAAGGAAAAAAAAAAAAAACACAGAGCACCTTCATCCACGGTTCAAAGTGTTTGCATTAAAAAAAGAAAAGAATGTAAGATCCAGAGAAAGCCCGCTTACGAGGGAACGATAGCATTCTACCGCTACTACTGGAGTGCCGGACAGCCAAGAAGAACATCACAGTAATTCACAAACAATACATGTACAAACGACGTGCGTCGCTGCCGCCCATATGACCCATTATTCGTCGCTCGATGAGGATTTCTAACAGGCCTTTGTTATCTTACACCTGCTCAATGATTAGAAGAATCCACCATATTAAATTGGTACGATCAAGTTCTTATTTTGTCACTCATACTTCTTCGTTCTTCAATTTAATACAAACAGTACAGTGTAAGTTTCTTACACTACCTCTCGATAAAAAACCACTTGTGATATGTCCACCCCACGACATCTCCACAACCAGCACAGAATATTTGCGATACGTTCTGCGTCGCCGTCGTCTTCATCTCCGACTCATTTCTCCTGCGTAATATTCACACTGCCAATCACAATAACTAATCAACATTAAATCATTGTAGGATATGTATTTTTTGGATTTTTAAAATTATGTACGATAAAAAAAATTCTTTGGTGAAGAAAAGATTACTTCAAAAGTTTGATGTTACGATGAGTAGAAGTACATATATGATAGATGTTGCGATGAGTAGAAGTACAGATATGAGATATAGACGCAGCCCTAGTTTGAATCCTCCAATGAGGATAGGATTTATTACGGGTTAAGCTGCTTGCATCTCTATAAATAGGAGGAGCCTCATGGTTCACTACGTCTGCTATGTGGATTACTGTTAGAGAGGAGTACGCGAGTTCTCCTTCATTCGTTCCATTGGATCTGAAAATTTTGGAGATATATGATCTCCCTATGTAACATTACTAATATGATACCTGTGGTTTTTCAGTTTTACGATTTTTTCATACACTAATCGTCGCACAATGACCTAGTACTTAATTTTGAGAAATCTAATTTTATTTTTGTTTTTCGTTAGGCATGAGATGCCGATCGATGATTTTCGAGTACATCTTCATTTGATGAACTCATTTTTCTTGATGCTTTAATCCATGAAGAAGATCAAGTTGTTTGTCTTATAAGGACTAGGAATAGAATACATACAACTGGCTATTACAATTAGCAATTATGATAGCTCAATCTTTTTTGAAGATCTTTATGATAAAATAATCATTCATCATCAAGAATTTTTTTTAAATAAAAAAAAGATGATAATAGTTTATTTATAAGATTATTATATAATGATTAGAAAATGTTCACATTTTACGATTTTTGGAAGGCTCTTACTCAACATGATAAGAAAATTTTATTTTATATAAAAAATATTATTATGTAATGATTAGAAATTTTCATTTTGGATGTTTCCTATTCAACGTGATTGACTTGTATTAGACATGAAACTTTGATGAACGAGAGATTTTTCAGATGTTAAATAGTGCTACTATAAAAATATTTTAACCCTTTTTTATTGATAAAGTTCGTTATTATAAATATAATTAATTTGGATTTAATGAAAAATATATCTATATAAATTTTGAAGTAGTGTTGCACGATACAGTATTAGGCATGACAATCCACTTCTTAACATAATTGATACATAATACTTATCTCACCTTCCCCTTCTTATCTTACCGTCACTCAGTATTTAAGATGCCAATATATTCAGCATGTGGAGGAAAGCAAAAAGAAGCAGACAATTAGTGAATATAAGAGAATGAGTCATTTGTGAATGAAAAAACCTTGAATGAGCCACAGAGTTGATTTGAATTTTAAACTGGAAGATTTTCTGAGGCGAAGGTGTTTATAAAGATCATGCAGGCATAAACACAAACAGCTGACGAGCAGAAAATATTGCAACACTTGAAACAATTCAAACCCTAAGATGCAATTACTTGTCCATCATGATTGATTGTAGTAAAGGAGGCAGAAATAATGCGTGCCATGAGTGTGAGCTGAGCAAGGCACAGCTGCAGTTCATTTGACATGACTCAGAAAAGGATGTCATCCTAATGCAGAGTTGTGCGAGTATTTGGGAACAAAATTGGGATAGTTAAGGTTCAGCCTAATCATAAATCACCTCTAAGTTGCAATCTCATTAAACCAGTTGAGCCGGCCAACCAAGCTTTCTCTCAGTTTTGAAACCGAACTTTAGAGAGTAATGTTGCCTGCAATGTCACCACCGTTTTACCACCTCGGGGTTCCTGTCAAATACATTGGGCATCATGAAGAACTGCAATGAACTCCAGCAAGCTTATGTGATGTATAATTAATCCTATGTTTCACCTCTGAATGTGGTTAAGAATGAGAAGCCTAGGCCCAGGGGGTATATTGACATCTCTGAGAGCACTGGAACATAAACCGAAAAACAAAAAAAGGATTAGAGAAGTTCTCATGCAATACAGGGACTTATTCGGAGAAACTTTAGAACGCGGAGAGGTGGATCATGCTTACCTATCCGTAAGAAGAGGAAGAGTAGCATCACCGAGCAAGCCTTTCTTAAAATTCTTCTCATAATTCTGAAGGCCAAGGCTTGTCAGCATTCTTTTTGTGCGGGAGTATAACACGTCATCAGCCGGTGGCTGTGAGAATTTCTCACCTATCTGCAATATTAACAGAAAGGAAAAACATTAACGGGGAAATGTTATGCAAACATGTTAAAAGCAAGGTCTGCCGTTTCGATGTGTACCGCCCGGTATGGGCGGTACGTACCGGTCCGACAGGTTACCGGTATGCGGACCGCCCGCTACCGGGCGGTACGTATCGGTTTTCGATTTATAGCACTGTAAACAGTGCACTACAGCACGTAACAGTGCACTGCAGCACCGTAACAGTGCACTGTAGCACTGCTACAGTGCTCGGTACACCCGTATCGTACCGTACCAAGCTCAGATCGAAACTCCGGTACGATATGATTTTGCGGACCTTGGTTAAAAGTATCCAAGTTGTCATCAGTTTATATGTTACAGCAAGTA
This sequence comes from Musa itinerans, assembly GCA_001649415.1. Lineage (NCBI taxonomy): Eukaryota > Viridiplantae > Streptophyta > Magnoliopsida > Zingiberales > Musaceae > Musa > Musa itinerans. The sequence goes on along the minus strand of LVTN01000052.1, from coordinate 290,265 downwards.
TCAACATTTACAGTAGCCAATACTGATATTAGAACTAAAAGGATAAGCTAGCATACATCATCTGATGTGGTCATCTACGAGAGAATTATATTTGAATTGCTTCTAGCTTAAATGCCATATGAGTGCCACTGATATGCAAAAGAAGTTTTACTTCTGGGCAAATCTATCCAAACAGAAAATGATTTTTTTAAATATTCACATGAATATACTTTTTATACGAAATTTAACTCCGATGGAGATATCCTATTTGTATGCCTATATGTAGATGGTTTAATTTTTATAGATAATAATGTCTCCATGATTAAATATTTTAAACACCTTATGAAGAAGAAGTTTGAGATGATCGACTTAGACCTAATGACTTATTTCCTCGATTTCGAAGTTATACAAGACAATGAAAAAAATTTCATCTCACAGGAAAATTATGCAAAGAATATTCTAAAAAAGTTTTACATGAAAAATTATCACCCTACAGATATACCTATGGAATATGACACCAAGTTGACCAAGAAAAATGAAGGTAAATCAATTAATCCAACTTATTATAAAAGTATAGTTGGATGCTTAAGATATTTGATATGCACTCGATCTAATATACTATTTGAAATTGATTTAATAAATTATGATATGTGTAGCTTCAAGGCTATAGATAAATATCAACTGACCTGTCGATCCATGTGCACACAACTTAAGAAATAAATTTCTTTTACAATGTTGACACTACTCATGTGATCTCGCTTTAAAAAACAAGTGAAGGTATGTTATGCTAGTTGCTAACTACTTCACTGATTGATCGATCCCCTACTTTTGGGAAAATTATTTGTAATGTATTGGGACTCTATTTTTGATACTAACTATGGCTTAAAATACCAATGCAACACATGGGTCAACAAATTTGAACAAAGGGCCTTTGTGCTTCATATACAGTAGACATTTTATCAACAAATTTGATCTTTTGATTTGTACATGAATGAACTGTAGCTTGCATCATCATGACAGTATGTAACAATAATCTAATATTACATCACCGGTGGCAGATGTTAAATTTCAATTTTGTTTTCGTACCTTGAAAAGGCCCCCTTGAACAAGTGCAAAAAACAATCCTGATGTAACCGCATTAAGAGCTTGGTTTGGGCCTCCCATGCCACTAACCAATGAAAACATTGCTCCAGAACCAAAAGCTGCTACCACGCTGCAAGACCAATTATGAATGTATAAATCTGTAAGCAGTACATCTTATACTTTAAGATGTATAATTAGAATAGACATATTCCATCTATAATCAGATGTCATGTAAGCAAATTTACAATACCTGGACAGTAGTAAAAGTCAGAGAGCAGACCAGACCATAAAGCACAAGACCTAAAAGCCAGGATGTTCTTTCTGACTAAGGAAAGCTCCTAAGAGAGCCATCATAAACAATCTAGTTCGATAACTTTAATCAAGCAAGAAAGTGCTAGGACTAGCACAGTCATCACTTTGACCTTCACGAGGTCAGATGACTTTCAGAATCTGATTTCTAAACGACATAAGTTTCTTCAAAGTTCACAAGTGGAGAAATCAAAGTACTAGAATTACCAATTTCACTTATGAAAAGAAGATAAAGCATATAAGCTAAATATCTCACTGACTCATTTAGGGACCTTTTTGTTAATACCCTCTACCAACATCATGTACATAACATCAACATTTAACCACATATAATTCACTATTTTCTTGCTTTCTCACAGATTGGGTAATTTCCAAATTTGTATGAAAAACACTGCTATAATTTTGTTGGACTTATACACCTTACTTGTGGCTGTTAATGAAGGTCAAGTCAACCATGTCATGTTGTGGCTGAGATCAATAATAGAGTTTATGCTAAGCATAGTAGCCATAACACTTGATAACTTCAGTGGTAACAGTGATGGGACATCAATGTCATATATCATAGGCATTAGTCTCTTAACTTCAAAATTAATTTTATGAATGTCATCAATCTTTTATATCAAAAAAGCATCCTTACCTTACTTGTGGCAGCTTATGCAGGTCAAGTCAACCATGTAATGTTGTGGCTGAGATCAATAGTAGAGTTTATGCTAAACCTAGTAGCCATAACGCTTGATAACTTCCATGGTAACGGTGAAGGGACATCAAGGTCATATATCATAGACATTAGTGTCTCTTAATTTAAAATTAATTTTATTAATTAATATCTTTTATATCAAAAAAGCATCCTCACACTCAACTGACAGAATTTATGTAAGACCTTAAAAGCCAATTGATAAGCTATGTATTGCACACTACATCTATGAGGATAAGGAATTTTTGAAGATTCAAAAGCTTCTTAGATGAGATCAAGTTTGCTTCATTTACTCATAAGTTTCTGACCCTCATTTTCTTTTTTGTTTTCTTCTTTCCATCAACTTTATTATTTTTCATTTACTCAAACCCCCTCCTAGATCGTGCCCCTAACTCTTGCTGCCTATTTTTATTCATTCCCCTCTAATTTTATGGAATCTTTCCTCTCCTACTCATTTCCTTGGCCATTATCTTTTTCCCCATTTCATCTCTCATTTGCTAAACTCTTCAAACTTCATGCTCTTTATTTCTTTTTTCCTTTTGGCTCTGATACCTGTTTGTCTATCAATAGTCACCCAAATTACAAGGATTTCACAATAATGAAGTATTTGCTTCCAAAATTTGTCGAACACTTCACCAATAATGCACTCTGTATCAATTAATGTTCTCATCAAAATAAACTTTTTGATAAGAAAGAAGAAAAGTTGCACAAGACCATTGCTACTCAACAAATGCTGCTTCTTTCAACTGTTCATTTTATTTTAGTGGTGCTTTCAAGATTATGCATCCATGCATAGCTGTAATATCTTTAATCAACACTCATATTTTATTAACAAACCTCTTTGATCCACAAGTAGTTCTTTGTGTGCCCCTAATCGAAGAAACATGAGGCCCGCAAGAAAAAAGCAACAGATAAGACCTTATTTTTCATCCAACCACGTTTGAGTAATTTCAGAGAGTTAAAACACTATGAACTTAAAAGTTGATCGACCAAAAAGCATGAAAAGGTGCCAGTGAACTCACCTACTTTGCATATCTTCCACCCCTCGTTAAAACACTATGAACTTAAAAGTTGATCGACCAAAAAACATGAAAAAGTGCCAGTGAACTCACCTACTTTGCATATCTTCCACCCCTCTTATTCTTCTTATCACGCATGATATGCCTGCATTAGTACCTGTCATGACTGCAAAATTACGAGCTTGCACCAAGGGGCCACCTGCAAACGCCTGCAGTTCATGCCACAGTCCTGTTATTGACAACATCTGTAGGTATCTATATGGCATGGGTGTGACTAGCAACAATGATAATGTGCCAGGATGGAAAGGGTTAAGAATCAGCATAAGTAAAATCTAAGACAGTGCAGAAATAGAAACCCTAAATACTGTGAAATGAACACTGCTAAAATTGAGCATAATATCAAGTTCCAACCATGACACAACAGATCAATCTGAAAGTACCTAACACCTCGATAAGGAAAAGTATATACGATTACCCATTACAAGAACTCCCAACAAGTATACATCTTGACAAGAGGAAATCACACTAGTGTGAAGCATACTGATTTCGCATATCTTTTAGCTAGAAATCTAGAGGGGTGTCATTACTATCCGAGAGATCACTAGATGAGACCATAAATTCGCATCACATCCGTAATGTCTAAGATGGAAGGGGAAACGTAGAACTAAGAGCAACCTGCGCTTGCTTGAGGGAGGCCATGGCTTCGGGGTTGAGGCCGGGGGCGTTGGAAGGTGGTGTGGGGATGGCCGAGGAGGCATCGGAAGTGAGAGATCCCATAAGGCCGCCGATGAAGGCGCCCTGGGCGGCGCTGGTGGCGGTGACGATGGCCGCCTCCATGGCGGTGGGCTGCTTCGCCAGCCAGGCCCGGAACCCGCTTTCCAGCTCCTTGACTCGCGCCTGCAGCTGCGCAACGGGGTTCGCCGGAGGAAGGCTCGGTGGAGCCAGCACCGCCGCCGTCCCCTGTTTCCCGTCCATGGGCCGTGCGAACGACCGCCTCTCTATCCCTTGCTCTGTTCCCCTCTTGCCTTCTCTATCTCGGAAATGAACCGCGGATAAGACCATACTATCTGTCGATAGAAAGATGGTATGTATATATGGCGACGAGTGGCATAACAGATGCATGACCGTTTCTCTTCGTGATGTGATGGGTTGGTTTCATGAAGTATATTAAATGAGCGTTGCATTCGACTTAATCTACATTACTTTAAGTTATGTCCCATTAAATTATGATCCTAATTGGATCGAATTTAGTACGTCTACGGACGTGACGGCTAATTAATGTTACGGCTCGCGTCTCGATGGCAATTGTTCCAATCAGAGATTAACTGCATCCTAATTGTGATTTTAATGTTGATTAGGGATTTAAGCTAGTCGTGCCTAATTGAATCGCTTTAATTTATTAGAACATTACATTAATTGAGAGGGTTTGGTTGGGTGAGCAAGATTAGGACCAATTAGGAAAATGGTTCGCACTCGAGTTTGGGCACTCGAGTTTGGATTTAATTGGGCCGGCTGAAACATTTGGGTCGCATAAGGAAATGTTAACTAACTATGGTTAGTTAACATTTGGCTTATAATTGGGCCGCACAGTCTCTTGGAGCACGACCGGAACAGAATGCCGCACGGCTCGTTCCTCGGCGGTCGAAAGACTCGGCGTGGGTACATTTGCTTGCTCCGATTCGTCCTCCACTGCGCCTCGTCCACGTTTATCCTCCGGCAATTTCTTGGACAGCCAATGGAGTCGCGAGGGTTCTCGCGGCCGCTTACCGGGTTCGTTCGCCTCCGAATTCGTTCCTCGCCGTGCGACACGGAAGACGTGGCGCAACTCTCGTCGGTTTCGGTTCAAGGGGCAGGGAGATTCCCTCTCCGCCCGGTGCTTCTCCGGTAAGGCCTCGTTCCTTCAATCGCCCCTTAGCCTGTTTGTTCAATTGATTGGCGTGTTGATAGATAATTTCTTCTAACCCCAGGACAAATGTTCCCAGCCATCAGTTCCGATCTTTTGTTGATCTTGGAGGTCGTCTGTTGAATTACCTATTTGATTTTGCTTCGGCGTTGAGTTCCGAGATGAAATCGACGATCGATAAGGTTGTTCAATCGCACAAAGTGGCGCTTTTCATGAAAGGAGCCAAAGATTTCCCCCATTGTGGCTTCTCCAGCACCGTGGTGCAGATATTGAAGTCGCCGAACGAAATGCTGCGTCAGGGGATGAAGGAGAACCCGAGCTGGCCTACTTTTCTGCAACTCTGCATTGAAATGCTGCGTCGAGAGTTTTCACATAAAGGTTGTGTTTTAGTTTCATGCATGGCGACCAGTTGAAGTACTCCTAACAGGAACATGAGCTGGGATTTGAAGATGCCTCATCAATACATCAAGTTACTGATACAAGAGAGTTTGGCATGCGCAGCTGTGGATCCAGAGAAGGGAAGGGAAGGGTTATCTACTCGGAGCATTATAAAGTGGCATTGCATCCCCACAAACGCGGTAATGGTGGCATTCATCTCTTCTTCTATTTCTGAGTATTAATTAGGGCCATTTGGACCACCTCAATCCTTTAATGTCAAAGCATCCTTACCAAACACAGTGGCCCAGGTGTTTGATTCCAAGGGTGGTTTAATTGTAGGGCTGGGCTGGGTTGGGTTTTGAATGGATAAATCTGAGTTAAAATAATCCATTATTAGTGATGGATTAAGAGACCCTCTGTTGTTTATTAGGGAACCCAAGCCCTACAATTGATTTATCCAAATTGATTTAAGAATTGGGGATGTGTCTCAGCCCTAATTCCTAATTGGTCCTTGAGGCTTCTTGGCATCAGTGCATCATTTGAATTTAATTTAGTCTTGAAATTTATGCCAATGCTTTAATACAGCTCTTGTACTTACATGACATAAACCTGCGTGCTATACATGTGTTTGTACTTGACATAATTCATGACAATACATTTGCTCTCTCTGACACTGTGACCCCATGTACTTGTACTACATTCCATAGGGTGTGCAGATACCAATATTGTGAGGGTTGTATATGTTAAAGATCCCTAATTCTAAAATAGCCATTTTAAGTCTTTGATTCCCATTGGTCATCACCTTTGGGTCTTTAAGACACATATAAACCATGGACATTTCTTTTCCATTATTTTATTTTATTTTCCTTCTTCTTCCACCCATCTTGACTTCTATTGTATACAGATTGGGTCACCAAGCAAGCAAAAAGATGTTACCCACATTAGCAATCTCACCATGCATAAGAAAACATTCTAACCTTCGTTAAATGGAAATCCCAAGTAAAAAAGTAGGCCTTGTTGTCTTTTATGCTATCAGCTTTTGCCATCTGATATATATCTGACAGATCACTAACCCTAAACTTTACTACTGCCAAAGTGAATGAGGCATTTGGTCACCTGAATGCTGGTAAGTTTGGTTAACTACATTTACAGTTAAACTGTGGATCATCATCGGCAAGAGATGTCACCACCCACAGAAAAGCCACATTCGGGACTGGGTTGAACCCCCTCTTTCAACGTCGGTCACCGGGAGGTTAGTGGCAATCACTGTCTGCTTTTCTAGGTTGGACATTGAAAGATGGGGCGCCCCACTGTGAAGTCCCAACCATCCTTCCTCTGAGCTGTTAGGGTGCCATGCTTCTGCGCAGAAGCCAACTCCTCTCAGGGAGGCGATGCATGTGACAGTAATAACACGCCATTAATGGCTAACGCAAGACTCCGCTACTTCCCAACCAACAAATCCCTTCTCGCATCAGACTGCTTTCATTTTCCTCTCTGGTCTCGTGGGTTGGTGGCTCCAAGTTAATGCGTGGGGGGCCGCGGGTGGCTTGGCTCGCTGCGGCCGAAGGGCGAAGCGGACGGATGATGCGTGTGCCACTGGAGGTCGACCTCCAGTGGTGACAACCAAGAATTCTGATGCTGACATCCATGCTTTCAAACGCTGGTGAGAAAACGGAGAGCAGCCGCACCTGCCTTTCCATGACAGCCACCTCCACGTCCGTCCTTTTTGTTGTTGGCACCAGCAGTTGGTGACTTGCGTACGTGAAACCGGGGACATTGGAGCAAGTGGCTTCTCGCACAGTGTGCCCTACCGATCCCCCATTTATATCCCCCTCCCCCCCGTCACCGGGTGATCCATCAGGTAAATTCCTCGATTCCAAGACCACCGGCGATGGGTTCTCTCAGGTTCAAGACCGTCGACAAGTGTAGCTCCGATGGAAGACTGGAGCAGACTGTGGCGGCGGATCTCGACGGCACACTTCTCATATCTGGCAGCGCCTTCCCTTACTACATGCTCATGGCCATCGAAGCCGGCAGCCTGCTGAGGGGACTCGTCCTCCTCTTGTCGGTGCCGGTGGTGTACGTCGTCTACGTGTTCTTCTCGGAGTCGCTGGCCATACAAATTCTGGTGTTCATCTCCTTCGCGAGGATAAAGGTGAGGGACATCGAGATGGTGGCGCGCTCCGTGTTGCCGAGGTTCTACGCGGAGGACGTCCACCCCGAGACGTGGAGGGTGTTCAGCTCCTTCGGCAGGAGGTACGTGGTGACGGCCAACCCCACGGTCATGGTGGAGCCCTTCGTGAAGAGCTTCCTCGGCGCCGACAAGGTGCTGGGGACGGAGCTGGAGGTGACCAAGTCGGGGCGAGCCACCGGGTTCATCAGGAAGCCCGGAGTGCTCGTCGGGGCCCTGAAGAAGAAGGCCGTCGAGATGGAGTTCGGGGCGAGCTCGCCTGACGCGGGCATTGGCGACAGGGAGACCGATCACGACTTCATGTCCGTTTGCAAGGTTGGGTCCCGAACTCACTCCTCGAGCTTCTTAATTGTTGGGGTTTGTGATCATTCTGGGTAACTCACTCCTCGAGCTTCTTAATTGTTGGGGGTTGTGTGTGATCATTCTGGGCATAGATTATGAAGCTAGATTTAGGTAATTGGACTGAACTGAGGTGAGGCTCTTCTTGCAGCATGAACGCATGATTTCTTTACAGATAATTATTCTTTGCATAATTAGTAATGTTATTAACTAATTAATTGTTCAACAGTGTGTTACATATTTCTTTTTATCTTTTATGAAAAAAATATATATCATCATAATTCTTGAGATATATTTATTACTGAACGAGAACCACATGGCAAGAGTCGTGAAGGATTCGAGCGAGGCAATAAATTGGCATTCAAAAGTAGGTCAGGAATGATTCAAGAAATAAATTGATCTCTCACATCCGTATTATAATTAGCTGTATTGACTCGATCCATTACTATCCGACAAGGCTTCTGTGCTCTGATGGATTTGGTTGCAGGAAGCATACATGGCGCCGCGCACCAAATGCACTCCGGTGCCGAAGATGCAGCTCCTGAACCGGGTGGTCCTCCACGACGGTCGCCTGGTGCAGCGGCCGACGCCCCTGGTGGCGCTGCTCACCTACCTGTGGATACCCTTGGGCTTCGCCCTGTCGCTCCTCCGGGTGTACATCAACCTCCCCCTCCCCGAGCGCATCGTGTTCCACAACTACCGGATCATGGGCATCCGCCTGGTGGTGAAGGGCACGCCGCCGCCGCCGCCCAAGAAGGGCCACCCGGGCGTGCTCTTCGTGTGCAACCACCGCACGGTGCTGGACCCCATCGTCACCGCCGTCGCCCTCCGCCGCAAGATCAGCTGCGTCACCTACAGCATCAGCAGGTTCTCGGAGCTCATCTCCCCCATCAAGGCCGTGGCGCTGTCGCGGGAGAGGGACAAGGACGCGGAGCACATCAAGCGCCTGCTGGAGGAAGGCGACCTGGTGATCTGCCCCGAGGGGACGACGTGCAGGGAGCCGTTCCTGCTGAGGTTTAGCGCCCTGTTCGCGGAGCTCACCGACCGGATCGTGCCGGTGGCCATCGACACGACGCAGAGCATGTTCCACGGCACGAGCGCCAGGGGGTGGAAGCTCTTCGATCCCTACTTCTTCTTCATGAACCCCCGGCCCACCTACGAGATCACCTTCCTGAACCAGCTACCCAAGGAGCTCACCTGCGCCGGCGGCAAGTCCCCCATCGAGGTCGCCAACTACATACAGCGCGTGCTCGCCAGCACGCTGGGCTTCGAGTGCACCAACTTCACAAGGAAGGACAAGTACGGCCTGCTCGCCGGTACCGATGGCCGAGTCCGAGTCCGCCCCAGGAAGGAGGAGGAGGAGGAGGAGGACAAAGAGAAGGAGAAGGCGTAGCAGCAGCACACGCCACTTCCAACACAAACAACAGATTTGTTCTGCTGGGCGTTCTCTAAGATGTGATTGCATTGGGTTGACTTGGTACAGAACTCATCAGCAGCCACTGGCGCATGACACCTAGGATTTATATTTATCAGCAATCAATCTCAATCTCCTGTCTCTTTAAGTTAGTCTTCCTTGCAGTGGAGGGAGGTTGGGTCTTGTCCATTATTGTTGAGGTAAGGAAGTCTTATGTTTCTATATGACGTTTCTGGAATCAGTAGTAAGCTTTTCTTTTTCCAAGAGCAAAAGAAATATTAAGTCAGAGCCAATCCAAAATCTATTCCCTGCCTATTCTTGTACATGTAAATGCAGGAAGGACAACCTAAAAGATCTAACAAATAAACATAAGAGTTAGATTTGAAAGAATCTAAGCATTGAAGTTCCAAGAAATAGAGAAAAACTGGTGTGATAAAAGGAAGCACATAATTCTCACATCTTCTGAAAACACACATCCATCAAGTAACAAAATCATAGCAATAACCATGGAAATCATATATAGAGCTTGCAGTGTTCCAAGGAGATAAAAGAACAAAGCAAGTCATTCAAAAACCAGACATGGTCATATAGTATAGTTCTTCTCGATCAAAAGAATACAAAGAGAGACAATTTATAAGCATCCAGAAGCCTTGATAGTCTCGATCAAAAGCAAGGAGCAAGAGAGTTAACTGTCCATCTTCTCGTCAACACTTTTTAGACAACAAAGGATCTGTTCCCTTGAAAGCAATACTTTCGAAAAACTCGAGAGCAGATATTCATCCACAAAATCAGAATAAAAAGCCTATATGAACCTAAAAGAATGATGATCAAAGCCCAAAAAAATCTTTTTCACACAATTTGCAACCCGACATATATGACTATAGGCAAGTAAAATGGAGGATTAGAGGCAGTGAGGAAAAGGTTTGATGATATTATCCATGGCTTCGGAGCCTATAAGTAAATCGTTACATTAACCAACAAATAGACGCAGAATGATACATACAACTCAAACTATTCTAAACATTGCTGCAACCAGAACAGATTGTCATTTCTTCTTCCAAAACTACCACACTATTTCTTTTGGACCATAAGCATTTCTCGCCATATGCCATCTGCACGTCTCATTTCTTCTGTGAAATGTTTATTTGACAATAGGCATATTAAGTGCCAACAAAAATAGGATTAATGGTGTGAAGGGACCTTGAGGAAGACCTGAGAAAACTTTATCAGAAACAACAAAAGGATAATTGAATACTCTTATTTGGACAAGTGATATTGCTTTTAAATTTCAATGGCAAGAAAGAAACTAGTCAACCGACCAAATCGTTGGCTTGTCAAGAACCTAACAACTATGGTTGATCTCCTTGACATCAAACTACATTTTTAGGTATACATATCTTATATTGTAATCCTTGTCCAATCATACACTAAAAACATCATTATATGGCTAAAAAAATTGATAAAAACAGTTGCCAAACTTAAAATAACTCTTTCAATCCCTTAATTAAAAGGGTTTTAATTACATATGACACCCTTGGTTCCGATATGTAGACTAACAAACTGGAGTCGAAGTGTCTCACATAGCAAACTGGAGCTGTACAGAGAAATGTGCACTTAATTTATCTAAAATATACATATGCACAGCAAATTGGGCCAGTATGATCATGCAAACTAAGAACTCTAAGCATGAGTTTATATTTATACAGAACAAAATTATAAAAATTTGGTGGTACAGTCCATTTATGTGATAGCAAATTTAATATAT
>LVTN01000052.1:180832-277920 GCA_001649415.1 Musa itinerans | reverse complement strand
TATATATATATATATATATATATATATATATATATAAACCCTCTGTTTTATAACACAACCATATGAGCGTGCATGGGTTCTACGACCTCAAAAGTACATGGCCACTGACCGGATACACAAAAAGACAACCACATCTGCATATATTGGCTCCATTAGCAACCTCATGAATAACAGGTCACAACACCGCTCAATAAATCTAATAAACCACATCTGTTAGTCATAAACACCTCCATGCCTTAGATTGGAAACCCTTACGATTACACAATTCTGTCAGAGCCTTCTCCTCAGCCCAATCCATCAAACTTTATCTGCAAATCTTCCCCTAAAAAAGGTTATCTACCTTGATTCCTATCAAAAGAAAATCTCCAAAATCACACTAATAAGATAATATAGCTATCTTCACATCGTATTGGTATAAGATGATATGCCAAGAGAAATATTGTTTGTGTGCATTTCTTGGATGATGTAACTACTATAATCTTGAAGAAAACCACCTTTTTACCGAAACAAACTAAATAGCCTTTCTGAAGCTGACTTCAATATACCTCAAAGTAAAACAAGATAAAATGCACTATAGACCAACTCAAAATCATGAACAAACATTCCCCTGACCGCCGTTCAACGAAGTCTGACATGCTTCAGAAAGAAGTATATTTACTTTCTATGGATACTTCAGATTATCAGACCTCAAGTTGCATGATCTGAAATCAAAATCTACAATAAGGTTGAATTATCTTCACTTGTAAAATTTTTCTTGACTGCCAACTAATAGTTGATATTTGATGACTTACACCAGAACCTATATAATCAAAACTTGACAAAAAATAATAAAGACATAAGAAAATAAAAGTCAATTTAATGTCAAGGTATATATGACAGAAGAACAGTGGAAAAGCTAATATTATGAAAGAAAATGACAAACAAAAAACAATAACCTCTTCATGACAAGAGATCCAACAACAACAATACAATAACAATGACTGATATATATATTAGACAAGCACAGTATCATAATCTCCATTCTACTAAAAGCATGAGAACTTCACAATAACACACCTTAGTCCGTTGATCACTGAGATGGACTGCAAAGACAACAAATACACGATAATAGTCAGAGATATGAAACCAACAGCCCTGAAAGCGGCATCATTTATTCATCTTTGCCTCTTTCAACTCCGAGTCCTGTCTGTTAAACAGAAAGCAGCTATTAATAGTCTGCACGATAGTCGCTGTAATCATCTCTTGCACAGACATCGCTCTCCACCCTTTCAGCGATCTTCTCCTCCTCATATTTCAGTCCTTCCTCAAGCGCCAACCCTCCTAACGCTCCAGCCACCGCCCCAACCGCCAAGCCTGTAGCCGCTCCCATTCTGCCCCCTTTTGGCTTATGATCATAAGCAGAATAGCCTGATGAGTAGCCCGTGGGCGCTGATGGCCCCCCGTAGCCGGACGTCTGGTCATAGTATGTATGGGTCTGGGCAGGGGCAGGGGCAGGGGCAGGAGCCGGAGCCGGAGCCGTAGGTGCTGAGTAGTAGGGAGCAGGGGAATAGTATCCAGAAGTGTAGGGATCAGAGTAGCTCCCGTAGTGGTACTGCGAGGAATGGGGCTGGGGCTGGGGCTGGGGCCGAGGCGGCACAGGGTGGCCGTAAGGAGGAATAGGAGGGGACGGGGGAGTAAAGGTGCGGTAATCTCTAGCCGAGTGAGGAGGAGGAGGGGGGGAAGGAGAAGGGAAGGGGGGAGCGTTGGAGGAGTAATAATAGCTGGAAGAGGGAGGGGGAGGGGGGAAGTGGTGATGGGGATGGGGATGGAGGTCGGGCGGGGGGCAGGGCCGCTCTCGGATGGCGAGCTTGATGCGGATTTTGCCCTGGGGACGGCCGGAAGGGCGGCGGAGCTCGAGGGTTCGGATGGGAGAGGGCGAGCCGTCGACGCCGCCGCCGACTGTAAAGGCGTCGGGATCGAGGAGGTCCTTGACGGGGAATCGGGCGGTGCCGACAAGGGGCTTGGGGGTCTCGGAGGGCTTGGAATGGAAGACGTCGAGGGTGAGGAAAAGAAGGGTTTCTGAGGAGGGGAGGGGAAGGGGAAGAGCGAGGCGCTCGTTCCAGACGGGGCGAATGGAGCCGGCGTCGTCGGGCTTGGTGGCGACGCGGCAGTCGGGATCGAGGTAGGCCACAACGTAGGGCTTGAGGTCGCCGTTTCGCCAATTGACGTTCTTGAGGTGCTTCGCGGAGACGACGGTGACCTCGAGGTCCAGGGGCCTCGGCGATGGCGATGGAGGAGGAGGGCGCAGCGGGGAGTCCATGGATTCCGATGGGTTGACCACCTGCGATGGATTGGGCGTGCGGAGATGATCGATGATACCCACCAACAGGGGGGGGCGTTTGGGGGCGGAAATCAGTGGACGCGCACAAAGCCAAGCAAGGTGGTTCCGCGACGTTGACGCCGTGCTTACTTTTTCATTATTATTTATTATTTATTTTTTTTGTTTTATTCGGCATGTTTTTCTGAAAATTTTCTTTTATATAAATATAATTTATATTTTAAGTAATTATTATTATATTAAAATCACCTACTCCAAACATAATTTCGACTAAATTAGTTACCAGCTAATTTTGTTGGTAATTTATTTTGACTACTTATAATTAGAAAATCCAATGAAGCAACAAGCGAACAAATTACATATTAACTCTTTATAGTTAATCTTTTTAACGTCTTGATTCCTAGATTTAAAAATTTTATATTAAAATTTTTATAATTATGAAAGTGAAACATTTAATTTTATTAAATTTAATGTTATCGATTTTACATTGATAGTATATAGGAATAATACGAAAATTATAGATAAAATTATAATTTTAACATCCCAGGTGAGACATTTGCATTGATGCCACTCTGCAATTGCGTTGACAAGAGGTGAGGCAAAAACCTTACATCTTGCTGACGTAAATGTAGAACTACACAATGCCAACACAAATGTCTCACCTTTCCATCGACGTAAATACAAAGTAGTGCTAGAGGAGAAAGAGAAAGGAAATTGATACTGAAAAATGAGACAAAGGGAAATGAAAAAGTAAAAGTGGATGAGAACGATAGCCACGTTGAGCGATGTTTGACCTATATGATCACTATATGCTTCTATGGAATGTTTATTCATATTGTCCTTACAAGTTACAAGTATGAAATTTAATTTTGATTCAAAAATCCAAAGAGTTTGATAACAGAACCTTTGGCACCTCTTATTTTTTTTACCATAAAATAATATAATCTTATACTAATACAAAATAAAGATATTAAAACCATAAAATTATACTAATATCATTATGGTATGTAAAAACATGGTATTCACAACAAAATAAATAATATGACATAATATAATTAACAAATAATATAATATAGATATATACATAGTTTATATGTATATATAAAAATAAATAATATGGATCATTAAAAATATATCACAACAAAAGTAATCAAAATAATAGGGCAAACCAATACGGTGGTAACAACATTCAGCATCACAATGACTCATTCAATCCCTATTCTTTGGTTTGAGAGTTTTATCCTGTGTTTATGATAGCTATCGGACTATTTCAAATAAAATAAAATAAAAACCAATACTTCGATAGTAAATAATATAAAATCAACATAAAATGTTACAAATAAAAAAGGAGTGTGATTAATAATGTATTATGTGTATAACACGTATATATTATAATATACAGTAAAAACTTAATGGCGAGAAGATCATCCCACAAATAAGTAAAAGTATCCTTTAAGTTAATAAATTAACATAATTATTTATTTGATATCAAATTTAATTTTGATTTTAATATGGTAAAATATTCCATGTCAATAAAGTAATAACATAAGAATATTAATTAGTGAGATATCGGAAAGGTAGGCCAACTCATCTGCCATTTTAACGTGAGGGTCTAATATAATAAATCTTTCATGTTAAACTACGAATGGAATTTTAGAAAAAGTTTTTAAGTTTGAAATTTTTTTATAGAGCACATCAACTTTAAAAATTCTCAAAATTACTCTCTATCATATGAAAGATTATTTTATCATTGCCACTTTTCATTTGCCTTCATCGAATTGAGTAGCATTACGAATGCAAGCATAGGCATAGCTCTAGCCACCCTCGTGATACCCAAGGGTATCGTACGCATGGAGGCAAGTGGTCGACGAGGTCTGCTCATGGAGGCACAAGCGTAGTCAACAAAGTCAGTCTACACACAAAGGCATAGGCATGACTAGTGCGATTAACTCACGTATAGAGCATGACAATCGACGAGAGCCAAAATGCATGTAAAGGCATAGGTGACCACTGTACAAGGATGGGGCACAGCCAGTGAACTAACATGTGCATGTGCAAAAGTGCAAACGACTATAGGAGAGGGGTGTAAATGGCGATGCTAACATATATATGAAAATACAAGTGGCTTGAGGTGGACGATCGACGAGCATAGGCATAGCTCTAGCCACCCTCGTGATACTCAAGGGTATCGTGCGCATGGAGGGAAGTGGTCGACGAGGTCAGCTCATGCATGGAGACACAAGTGTAGTCAATAAGGTCGGTCCACGCACAAAGGCATAGGCATGACTAGTACGATTAGCCCACATATAGAGTATGACAATCGACGAGGGCCAAAATGTATGTAGAGGCATGAGTGACCACTGTGAAGGGTGGGGCATAGCCAGTGAACTAACTTATGCATGTGCAAAAGCACAAACGATTATGAGAGGAGGGTGTAATTGACGATGCTAACCTATACATGAAGACACAAATGGTTAGAGGAGGACGATCGACGAGGCAAAGGGAGGCGGAGGGTGGTGGTCGATAGGGGTAAAATAGTTATTTAAAAAATAATATTATCTAAATTTTTTTTGAAGTTAAAGCGTTTAACGTTAAATTTTCAAACTTATGGGTTTTGTTTTATGAATACATCCTAAAACTAAAATATACAAAAGGAACTCTCTCCATATATGAGATAAAATTTTAATCAAATAGTATTTTTTCATATAGGATCATCCTAACCTGTGTTAGATGGGTATCAACACTAGTCATTCAACAACCCACAACTTAAATAAACATAAATAAAAAATCTTGGCATCGAATTCAAGCGTCAACGGTGATGTCTATTTCCAAAAATGAATCAGGCCGGATCATACTCGACCTTTGAAATTATAATATCTCATAATTCACGAATAAAGAACTCTAATCCAATTGTGGAATCCAGGATAATTAATTATAATATTTATCGACTTTGAATCTAATCCAATTGTGGAATCCAGATCATACTCAGATAATTAATCATATATAAAGTGCGTTGAGATTGTTGACCAATTCTTGATGTGCGTGTGAGATTTTCAATTTTGATACCGCTTATATTATATACTCAAATTAACAAAATTATTCTTTTTTATTTTTCTTTTTAATCTCAGTCGTTGATTTGCTTTAAATAAAATAAACAGATCAAATCGCTGAATTGATATAATTAGAGTGCAAATTCCATTATCCGTTGGATGTCACATCACCCACCAAAAATGCCTCTTCTATGTATGTGGACGCGCCTCTGTAATGGATGGCTCCATCGCTGGTCCTTCCTCGTGCTCTGCTACCGGGCGTAGGGCAGCCATTACCTCCACCTTCTGAGCACGCGTGCCGGTGCTCCGCAAGCGACAACGGAGATCTCTTAGGGAGATTGTTGCAGCAGGCTGAGCGTTTCATCCATCCAATTCTTCTTCCTCCTCCTCCTCGGCGTGACTCTTCGAGCTGGCTAGCTGTCCCATGTTTAGGTAGAAAAAGGAATGATTCTTCTCTCTCTTCTGCTATGCCTTGAATCCATTCCTTCCTACAAAAACCGCTCAATTTGATGCAGTTCGAGTTGTTTGATGTCAGCTTGAAATGGAACGTGAGTTGTTGCTTCCAGTAAATGGAGATATATAAAAGGCTAGTGTACAGCTCATACTTTCCGGACCTCCGCCTCCTCCTCTACTCTGCTCTCTACAAAATCAATCGCCCCCTGCCCTCATCATCTCCTCTCTACAGTAGATCGTGGAGAATCTACTCTGCTCTCTACAAAATCAATCGCCCCTTCCCTCATCATCTCCTCTCTACTGTAGATCTTGGAGAATCGATCGAGGGTGTGACAGAAGACTCCTCTCTCTGTCTCACTCCTCTTCTTCTGGTTCAGATCACCAGGCTTGATCTCGCGTGGTAAGTCATCGATCGAAGCATTTTGAGTTCCTCTGTTATCGTTTCACTTCGATGTCGAAGATTTGGTAGATTTCTGTATGCTGATTTACTTGGAGATTGATCGATAACGGTGATCCCGATTCCCAAATATCGTTAGTGATATTTGAATTTGAATTTGAATTCATCATCATTATTCATGTCAGTGCTCATCTCGCAATCCGCGTCTAAGACAAAGCATCACTGTAGGGGAGAGATTGAAATCGAGATGATTTGACTCACTTGAAAGCACTACTTGCATTCGGCCAGTGTTTTCATTTTATTTTGGCTTTCGAGACATCCATGAAAAGCACAAATTTTGGTAGCTTGTGCTGTGAAATTTCTTAGGATTTACTCAATCTTGTTTTGGAACCAGTCACTCTGGTGATTGTCCTCTTGCTTGTCCACTCAGTTGACTGCTGCTTTTGCTCCTTGTTTCTTTTGCCTTGGCATGCTGCCTCAATCCTTGTCATTGCCAGTATTGCAAGTAGTGCATCATTCAATGAATCCATCCGTGACACCTTCTAAACTTTTTCTCCTTCCTTGTTCCTTACATTAGACTACTGCATCAAATCTAAGATTGTTGATAAAAAGAGGTAGTAGGATCACAAATCTTTTCTAATCAGATAATTATTTATTTCTGTATTTATAATAGATAAATGATTCTGCAACTCATTTTGTAAATAAATTTTATGATTATTACTGTTTTTTTTCCTTTTTCATAAATTTGTTTCCCTATTTGTCTTGATAATAATGTGGCAAACATAGTAAACATATAATTAAGATTGTTGCCAGTTGCAACTCTTTCCTCTATTTAGTTGTCACTTCTAATCCTTCATTTCTTATATTTGTCTATTAATGCACATGGTCTACATATATGAAAAGACTAATAAATACATTCTTGCTAGGTTTTATACACTTATGTTGTTCATGGGATTCCGCATGCTTGTGGATGTAGACGGCAATTCTTTTCATTTGCTAATCACACTTTGTCATAAATGCAGAGATGAACCATATTCTGGCTTGAATAATTAACAAAAATAAATAAGAAGTAGGATCTCAATCCCA
Organism: Musa itinerans; assembly: GCA_001649415.1. Classification (NCBI taxonomy): domain Eukaryota; kingdom Viridiplantae; phylum Streptophyta; class Magnoliopsida; order Zingiberales; family Musaceae; genus Musa; species Musa itinerans. Next base: position 270,617 of record LVTN01000052.1, on the reverse strand, counting down.
CTGCAGGATCATATTTTTTATAGCAACTATTCAATTAGTAAATACAGTGAAATTACTGTATTTATGCATGAGGTGGCTTTGTTTGAATTTATTTATCCCCTAGATTATAGTATACCACTGTACTATTAAGTGTGCAGTGAGATTGAACAAGGTAAGCCTATTGTTGTTCCTTCCTGATATGAAAGGAGTCGATAAATTTATAGATAATATTATGTACAACCACTCTCTTATGTTATTGGGATTCTTATGCACTGAGTATTGCAGTGTACTACTAAAAGTGAAATAATTAACTATACGGGGTATTATAGTTCACTTAACATGTCATTTTGGTTGTCTATGTCAGAATTTTTTATTACCATGTAACTTGCAAAATCCATTTTCTTTAGTCTAAGTTTGGATAGCTGTTTGTGTCTCCATGAACAAATCTATAGTTTTGTTCTTCAGTCACCTTTCTGATTTCAGAGACAATTTATGGAGCCGTTGGTGAAGCTCAAATATATTGAGTGCAGCTATGGTTTCTTCAGAAAAAGATATTGCAGCTATATATCTACCAATTTAGCCAGATTAATCATAACCGGCAAACATATATCTATACTGCCTAGTCACTTAGGTTGTAATGACCTATGATTTTTTCCCTTGTCATAATGCAAATTACCAAAATTAATATTTTACTTTAATTGAATTATTTATTTATTTTGTTTGTATAACATAATTAAAATGAGTCTCCTTTGTCGTGTCTATAATTAAATCAATTAAATAATTTGAAAATTATTAATTGATTTATTTCTTAATGAGTGATGTGATTTTTAGAAAATAATTATTTAGAACTTTATTTTTGTGTGAACCATAATAAATAAATATATTAATTTTATTTTATATGTGAAAATAAAATAAAAAATAAAATATTATTTACGCTCATCTTCTCCTATATAAACGGGGTTTCATCTCCCTCTTTTTTTTTTAGTGAGCTTGGTAGAAGGATTTAGGAGAATATCTCGAAGATACCGGAGGAGAGGTAATATTCTCTACTCTTTTATTAACAATTCTGTTAATTTACTTCAATATTGTGTTAGGGATTTTACTCATACTGTAGTGGCATAATATTCTAATTAATAATATACACTCGAGATCTTGAAGATCTTATTGGTCTGACAATAACTTAGCTTGCTTTGAATTTATCAGTCAAATGAGATTTGCCATAAGTATTTATATGTTTTGAACACTGTTTATGGCACACAGGAATATGTCAGTATGTGATAAACCATTTAGTTTAAAACTGCATGCGCTCTACTTTTGTTATTGGTGTTCATATGATAAAGTAGATTCGTTCTTCTCTAATGTGTTTTGGTATTTGATTGTGCACCGATAAGTTGATTTTATATTGTTTTCATATGAAACAATGGTCTCAATTATTGTGCCATTTATTCGACTATTGTCTTCGATGACGCTGAAGCGTGGATCAAATGTCAGATTCCGAGTACTCCTAAGGACTGTCAGACAACAACCATGGAGGCAACCGATGAGAGGTACACTGAAGACGGGACAACAGATGTCCATGGAAGGCCAGCTGTGAGGAAGAACACTGGGAATTGGAGAGCTTGCCCCTACATTCTTGGTATCATCCTCAATTCACCTAATTGACATACAGTAGAATGAAAATTTATGCTGTGTTGTAATCTAAGCATCAGATTTTTGCATCTCATCGCAGCAAATGAATGCTGTGAAAGGTTAGCATACTATGGGATGAGCACGAATTTAGTGAACTATATGAAAGACCGTCTCAACCAAGGGAATGCAAAAGCAGCAAATAATGTCACTAACTGGTCAGGCACATGCTACATCACGCCACTTCTCGGGGCTTTCATCGCCGATGCGTACTTGGGAAGATATCGGACAATTGCCAGTTTCATGATAGTTTACATCATTGTAAGACCAGCATTATCCTTTCTATATTTGATCTTTGGAGATTCCTAAACGACTTTGATCTCGTTTACAGGGTTTGACATTGTTAACGATGACAGCATCTGTCGAGGGTCTGAAGGCTCCTTGTAACCACGGCGTCTGTGATCCAACAACAGCACAAACAGCAGTGGTCTTTGTGGCTCTTTATCTCATTGCACTGGGAACCGGAGGAATAAAGCCTTGTGTCTCTTCTTTCGGTGCTGACCAGTTTGATGAATCGGATGAATCAGAAAAAAAGAGGAAGAGCTCCTTCTTCAACTGGTTCTATTTCTCCATCAACATTGGGGCTTTAATTGCTTCTTCTGTGCTGGTGTGGATACAGAATAATGTAGGATGGGGTTGGGGCTTCGGAATACCAGCGGTGGTGATGGCTATCGCAGTTGTGAGCTTCTTCCTGGGAACTCCATTGTATAGGCACCAGAAACCCGGAGGGAGTCCTGTAACACGAGTTGCGCAGGTTGTCGTGGCATCATTGAGGAAGTCTGGAATGGACGTACCAGACGACAAGTCTCTTCTATATGAGGTGGCAGACAAGGAGTCTGTCATACGAGGTAGCCGAAAGCTTGGACACACTGACGAATTCAAGTAAGTTCATTAGAACTCTTCGTATTAATACTCTGCTTTAGATTTCTTTAACCTTCATCTGCTCATATCTTATTGTGCTTTTCCGTGATTCCTTGTTGCATATATTCTGTAGTATTTGTTTTCTATCTTTTGGTTAGAGGGATAGAAAAACACAGTGGATTTGTATGCTCAATGTTTACAAGCTCGGAATATGATTCGTGCTACTCTGAGTTCCTTTCAGGTTCCTCGACAAGGCTGCAATTGTCACTCAGGAGGACAAGAACCCTGTGAGCCCCTGGAAGCTTTGCACCGTCACCCAAGTAGAGGAGCTCAAGAGCGTCGTGAGGCTTCTTCCAATATGGGCGACCGGCATCGTCTTCTCCACAGTCTATGGCCAGATGGGAACCATGTTTGTCCTGCAAGGCAACACTCTCGATCCTTACATGGGTCCTCACTTCAAGATTCCTGCGGCTTCGCTCTCCATATTCGACACCATCAGTGTGATCGTCTGGGTCCCCATCTACGACCGCATCATCGTCCCGTTGGCTCGGAGGTCCACCGGCCGCGAGCGCGGCTTCACGCAGCTGACCCGCATGGGCATTGGCCTCGTCATCTCCATCTTCTCCATGGTGGCTGCTGGAATTCTGGAGGTCGTGAGGCTCCGCATCGTGGCAAAGCACAACATGTATGACTCCCACGCCTACCTGCCCGTCTCCATCTTCTGGCAGATCCCTCAGTACTTCATCGTGGGAGCAGCTGAGGTCTTCACCTTCATCGGGCAACTGGAGTTCTTCTACGACCAGGCACCGGATGCCATGAGGAGCTTGTGCTCTGCGCTGTCCCTCACCACCGTGGCGCTCGGCAATTACCTGAGCACCGTGCTCGTCACGGTAGTCACAGGCATCACGACGAGGAACGGGAAGCTGGGTTGGATTCCGGATAACCTCAACCGAGGGCACCTCGATTACTTCTTCTGGCTCCTGGCAGTTCTTAGCTTAGTAAACTTCGTGGCGTACCTTCTCATCGCGAAGTGGTACACCTACAAGAAGACAACAGACGAGGAGTTTGATTACGGCAGTTCTTCGGAGTTGGGTACACAAGGTTGAAGATGCTAAGCTAGCTTTGATTCAGATCGTGCTTATAATTTAGCCTTCTCGCAGACGGCTAATAGAATTGCAGCATGTGGAACTCGTTCTTTTCTCATGATGTAGATGAGATAATACTCTTAGCGGTCGTTTGCTAAGATAATTGATGTGCATGACTTGTGAGACACTTGTTAACTTTGCCTCGAGTCACTAAATGTTCTTAGTATATGCATATATCGCTTACAGGAACATGATCACATAGAAAGTGTTTTATTTGAACAAAAAAGAAAGAGGTGTGTTATCTAAAGAAAGCCATGATCACAGACAGGAGCAGCTTCGTTCAGTGGCTGCTCTTTTTTCTTCTTCTTTAGCAGAAGGGAAATAGCAGAGTGGTTTTGTGGTGAAAAGAGAGTTGATTGTTTCTTTCAATTCTTTATCCTTCTTCACCAACTGGGCAGAGGCTCCCTTTGCTTTTTTGCTAGCTTTGGCAGCAGGAATATATGTAGCTCATCAGGCATGCCACTTGCCTGTCACAGAGAAAAAGCATCAAAAGCAGGGTTACTCATTGCTCATTTTCCCAGCCCAAGTGCCTTTGGATGATTTCCATGCAACCCAATCAAGCTTTATCAGCAGCCTCTCAGGCCATGGGGGCCCTTTCCTTTGTGAACTCCAAGGAGGAGCAGCATCACCACTGAGCCATGCAGGTCCTCCAGCAACCAGCAGTGCCCCCAGGCTAAAGATCTCATTGGAATATTGTGAATCCCCAAGAAGGTTTGGCCTAGGAGCTGTCCCTCTCTTGAGGGTGAGCTCTGCCATGCTTTGTTCCCTCAAAGCAACATGCAAAGGATGCACTGGTGCAGGTGAGAAAGCTCACTTGTAGGATCAACAACAGCCTGAGGTATCTGTCTATCACATGGTCTGGTGTTCATCAGCTTATCTTTCCCTTCCCCTCTCTCTCTCTCTCTCTCTCTCTCTCTCTCTCTCTCTGCATGTCGAGTTGTGTCCTACCAGCTTGCGCTGTCTGCCTTTTGCGTTGCTTGACCTGCAAAAGCTTTGCAAAAATGTCAAAATTAGCAGCCTCATTAGCACATGTTCTTGGTAAATCCCGAGGATCTTTTCAATTTGTTCCAATGGGTGATGCCAATCGTAGTATTCTTCACTCGATCATTCAGCATCTTACCAACACATACACACCCACAAACACTCTCAATGGATAATACAGATACTACAGTAGACCAGCAACAATACCACAAAAGAGAAGAGCACAAAAATAGCAGAAACAATAAAGAAATGGATCCAAAGGGACACTCCCAACAACACGTCAAACGGCTTCCATATGAGAACAAAACCCAACCCACTGCCAATGCAAACAGGCCTTCTCCTCGAAGAAAAGCTTAAAGAAACAGGAAGAACTGACACTATTATACTGTCCACGAAAACCCCACAGGTGTCTCTCTGAGACAGCACCGTTCTTAATAATATGCATAAAAGATACATGCAACGTGATGTACGACGAGCCTACGTTAAGTCTTCATTACCAGCCCAAGCATCATCATCGCCATCACACTAGTTTAAGGACATTTGAATTGCCATGAATGTTTATGGAGTGTATATTCCAACCCAGACGTGTACGGATCCACCTTGATCCTGTCGCAGACCAGCCGTGTAGTCTTCTTCTACACAAGACTTTGAGGCGTATATGATGTTCTCCTACACCTTTATACCTTAGTAGGGCTCTTGTTGTTTAAGCCTAACATACAGGAATGAATAATCTTGATCTTGATTTGTTTCCGAAGCCAAAGTGAAGTCTACTGTGATTGCAAAATCAATCAATCCTAAGGCCGAACAAAAGATAGTTTAAGTCTTAAGATAACAAAACATTTTTATGTCCAAAAGAATTTTTATATTATTATTATTATTATTATTATTATTGTCGTATGATTTCAAGATAATAGAGGGATAGACAAGAAGATATTTATTGCTTTGTATATTCATCGTAACATATCATTTTTTTTAATGATTATAGCTAAGAATAAGAATGTTTCTTTGAATATAAAGAAAGGGACACAAGTTTTATATTTTATGATATATTTTTTGTTGTAATAGAAGATATCCAACTATTGTACAAACTAGATTAGAGGTTAATTTTTTCACTATATAAGAGAAATTACAATGTCGTTCAGTTATTCTACTAGAGCTTTGTATATTCATCGTAACATATCATTTTTTTTAATGATTATAGCTAAGAATAAGAATGTTTCTTTGAATATAAAGAAAGGGACACAAGTTTTATATTTTATGATATATTTTTTGTTGTAATAGAAGATATCTAACTATTGTACAAACTAGATTAGAGGTTTAAAGATTTAAATTTTAACGTGGCTTGACAACTTTTACCTACGAAAAATTAAACTTTTCATTATATAAGAGAAATTACAATGTCGTTAAGTTATTCTACTCGATCATGATTTTCTTATACATTATCTCATATAAATCTAAAAAAAAAAGTCTCTTAACCTTTTTAAAAATTATAGAAAAATATAATATTTTTTATATTTTTCTCAAGATACATAAGATATTTATAAAACTAAATCTTAAATTTTAAGATTTTTTTCGAGAACTTTCTTATTCTAATGGGATATTAGATCCAAAAATCTTAAAATACTTAATATTTTTTAAATTTTGAATTAATAATAATTAATCTAAAAATGTATTTTTCTTGCATTACCTTTGAGCTGATCCATAAAATATAAAATATTTAGTGTAATGAAAATATTTAAGTTAGCATCATACATTCTGAATATATATATATATATATATATATATAAACCTTTCTTATTTCATCGGATATTTAATCAATTCGTGTGTGACGTTCGGATGGTGCGTTGGAATCTGCCCCTTTTTATATGATATTTAATGAATATTTATATTAAAAAATATAATTGACATGAACATATTGAGCGCAATATAATTTTGTAAAATGATATTAAGTAGTTAAGGGAAAACAGAAAAATAACAACCGAGGGGGAATAATGAGGAAGTGGCAGTAATGCCAAGCTAACAAGCAGGAAGAAACACAGCAGTCGAGCTTTAAGAGTGAAGGAGAGAGAGAGAGAGAGAGAGACGTCAAAGAGGGCTTCATTGATTGCAGGGGACAGGACGAGACTAGACGCTATTCCATGACGGTCGAGATCGAGAGCCAGCAGCATCACCACCACCACCACCACCATCAACAGCATCTCCCTCCGCCGCTGCAACCCCAGCGCCGTCCCCCTTCGTCGACCTGCGATCTACACCCGGGCGAAACCGTCACCGGCTTCTGCGCATCCTGCCTCCGCGAGCGCCTCGCTGGCCTCGAGACCCCCGCCGCCACCTCGGGCCGTAAGTCCACCTCCGCCCTCCGATCCGTCTTCCACAAGGTCTCCTCCAGTACCGCCCCCGCTGCCGGGCCCTCCTTCCTCCGCCGTTCCAAGTCCTTCTCCTTCAGCCGTGGCGGAAGCGGCGGCGACGGCTTATCCGCTCAGAGGCCCCCTGCCTCGGCCTTGGAACCCCAGCGGAAGTCCTGCGACGTCCGCGGCCGCAGCACTTTGTGGTCCCTCTTCCACCAGGACGACCGCCATCGGGTGGCTCAGAACCCCGTCGTTCCACCCTCCGCCTCAGCCTCCACTACGGAGGCGGCGGCTGCAGCGTCGACGGGTGGGGCAATCGACTTGGAGTGCGGGAACCTAGGGCATCCGGGTCTCTCCGTCGCCCTTCCTGTCCCGGAAACCCGTAAAGAGGAGGGAGACAGCGGCGACGAGATTAGGCCTGTCGACCCTGTCGTCGTGGTGGTCGGAACGTCGGGAGAGGTAAATGAGGAGACACAGGAGGAGGAGGCAAACGAGGACGAAGCGGAACTGAAGACAATGAAGGACCACATAGATCTCGACTCCCAGCAGCAGGCGAAGAAGCCTCCGTCCAAGGACCTCAAGGAGATCGCCAGCAACTTCTGGCTCGCGGCCTCTGTGTTCAGCAAAAAGCTCCAGAAGTGGCGGAGAAGGCAGAAGCTGAAGAAGCAGGGCGGCGAAACCGCAATGCCGGCGGATAAGCCACCTAAGACGTCCCGGCGGTTCCGCGACACACAGTCGGAGGTGGCCGTGGATGCCTCCGGCCGGAGATCCTGCGACACCGACCCGCGCTTCTCTTTGGACGCCGGTCGGATGTCCTTCGACGACCCGAGGTTCTCGTGGGACGAGCCGAGGGCGTCTTGGGACGGGTATCTTATCGGAGGCCGATCGGTGTTCCCTCGGCTTCCTCCCATCCTCTCTGTCGTCGAGGACGCCCCTGCTCCTGCCGTCCCGCGATCGGACTACCTGATCCCCGTCGAGGAGGACATCGCCATCCCGGGGGGGTCAGGGCAGACCCGGGACTACTACTTGGACTCGTCCAGCCGGCGGAGGCGAAGCCTCGACCGATCGAGCTCCATGCGCGAGCAGGCTGTAGAGGTCAACGAGCCCAAGCCGGTCCCCAACGGGAAAGTATCCCCAGCAAATGGTATGGACTTCTTGCACTTCCACAATGGGACGTTGCTTGACCGGGATATAAAGGACTGGAGTTGCAACTCTCTGAGAGACGATTACTCGGGAAGCTTCGAGTCGGCTTTCAGGGACCCTCACAGAGGGGCTGCTGCTAAGAAGACCAGGAGATGGAGCAAAGCATGGAGTATATGGGGGTTTATTCAGCGAAGAAACGGTGGCAGAGGAGAAGACAATGTAGTCGACAACTCTCTGTCGGAGTCTTGGCCAGAGCTACAGTCGAGGGGCTTCGATAGCAGGATGCTTCGGAGTAATAGCTCTAGGAGTTCTTTCAGTGGCAATGCAGGGTATTGGGGCATGAGGAAGAACGGTATCAAGTCCAATGGTAACCATCAGAAGAGGGGAGACGATTTTGTTTTGGAGAGGAACAGAAGTGCTAGGTATTCTCCAAGCCATGTTGATAGTGGTATGCTGCGGTTTTACTTGACACCGATGAGAAATAGCCGGAGGAATGGAGTCTCAGCGAGCAGCGGAAGACAGATACCTTCCCGCCACTTCACAAGGAGCATGCTCGGACTGCATTGAGTTGATTCCTGCCTTGGATCAGGTTCCTCTCTTCTTCCTCGTCTCAAATCTGTGTCTATTTCTCTCTGAATGCTGTTTACTGTTACTTCGATAACAATTGCCTTTCCCCTTGACCACACTGTTAATTGAAAACAACTTACGGATTGCCGGGGATAGCATATCATATGGAACTTACAGTAGTAGTCGAAGGAGATCAGGTTATTAGTGTAGACATTTGGTTACACTTTATCAAAATGGTTCTAGTTTTTCCACTTGCAGCCGTGTGCATACCCTAATTTTAGATAAGTTCATCATGGATTCCATACTTGTAGATTATTCTGTCAATGCTTTAATTTAGAATCTAATTATCCAAGATCACTTTATTGATACACCGACTGATCTAACATATAGCTCGGTCGCAACTCATTTCTGTCAATGTTTTAGTCCCCTGAATGTAGTTTTACCGATGCTTTGAGATCTTCCTCGCTAGATAATCTTGAATTAGGTCGGGCTGGACATTTGATATCGAACCTACTGAGGAGGTTTAGTTGCCTGTGGCCTTTGAAAGAAACTCTAATGAAGGGCATACATGCAGCACTACAGTGTTAGCGAAGACGATTGCTGCATAATTCTCCGACCATTTAGAATATGGTTGTGGGGTTGTTGGGGATCCACTTTTGGCATCTAATTAGAAGGGTCTTTTCATATATCCACAAATTGTGTTGTGAGCAATTATTTGTTGGGATGGATGTGTTATCAAGGAAAGGGAGATAGATAGATGTTTTGTGCAATCGTGGTTGGGGGCTTTCAGGAAACCAACATATACTCGATAGTTGTTGCAAGGATTCTCCTTTGACCTTATGCTTGGCCCCATGCTCCAATTCTTTTCAGTCTATTCTGCCATTTCACTCCAGCATGTAACTCGCTTTGGTCATTGTCTTTGGATGCTCTTTAAACCGGTCCACCTAAAAGATTGACAAAGACAGTTGGAAAGAGGCATCTGACCCCATGAGTCTTCTTTTTGGAGGAAAACTGATGGGTTTATTTTTGGAGCCACAGCAAAAAAAAGTAGAACTCACTCTGAAGGATCAAAAACATGTGATCGATCATTAGGCTGTCTGTAGTGCGAATCTTAGGGACACGAGCACTTATTTACTTGGTGTACTGGCCACTTCAGTCATGTGTCGCTCTCCACCTCCGAATGAAAAATACTTATTAGCTCTCCTCTTATTCATCTAGTTAGTATGAGAGACTACATATTGCTGACACCTGCAAAAGGTAATATTGGTAGGACAGCAGATGCCTCACACCACGGTTCTGTGCTTCCACTTTTGTTGTTGCAGGTGATCCCGTCCAGAGATCATGCGGTCATCAACCGCTGCAATAGTATGATGACATTTTTGTTGGATAAATTACAAGGCAGCGTGATGTCAAAGGCCTTGTTGCATATGCATGTGTGGGGACTGGGAGTGACACAAAGCCGGAGGAGCGAGTGTGGGAAACGAGTCGATGATTCGGACTTCGACACTGTGTTTCCCTGCAGTTGGTGATGTCATCTTAAAGCCAGCTGAAGACTTAATGATTCCAGATTGCGGAGTTCATCCTGAGCAAATTTATGAGAGACCCAACTCCGGGCCGGGCGAACTGTTCTTTACTTGCAATTACTACATGTGGAACTTTGGAGTCGAACTGTTCTTTCTCTATCTTTTTTCTCCGTGTCAGCTGCACTGCCTGGAACCATACCTTTTTCTGAACTATGCCAACTTTTAGCCTTCGGACTCTGATAAGGATTATCACAATCCTGTGGTTGATCTGTTAACTAATTGAGTCCGAATCAATGATTTAAGTATAAAATACTCAGACTCCCACAAATGAATCTAAACCTTTATTCATTTTAGATATTTATGTGATGAATAAACGATCGTTGAAGTCAGTCAACTTAACGACGACGGCAGGTTGGCTGTCGGACAAGGATGACATGTATATATTTATTTCCTCAGCACAGAGACCCTACAGTGGTAAAAGAATACTATAAAATGAACTTTAATTAACGCCAGGTCTAATACAAAAGCAAGCCAACAAATTTACCAGCATGATCTACACACAAATCGCTGAATACCAGTTGCTCCAAGAAAAAGGAAAAAAAAATAGTGAAGCTCAGTCGAAGGACTCACAGGCATAAGTAGAGATTTTGATGCAGCCTACTAATGGAAGTCAAACCGGATCTCAGAAAACTTTCTTCAACAACACTCATGGTGCATGAATTCATGTATCGCGTACTTCATCAAGATGAACTGACATAGAGAACTGGAACCAATCCAGCCATTCTCCCGTCTCTTCCAGGTCGCTTTTTCTTCACCTGTGCCAATACAACAAGAGAGGTAATGTTATACCAGACCATCATTGTTCCAAGTCAAGTCTTCTAGGGAAGGACCTCGCGAACTTACATAGTACCAACCGTCAACCTCATAATCGATCTCAACCTCCTCTCCCGCTGTTAAGCTTAGCTGTAAACATGATATCCGGGTAAGTGGTTCAGTCTTCTTTCAGGATTGACATAATTAACCATTTCCACTCAGGAACATGGTGCATCAAGAAGAAGCGGAGAATCAAAGATGCACAGGCCATTGTTTTAAATATAAGGAGAATAAAGAACCCCTTCTATTCGCTTAACTAGCATTCAGACAACAATGAAACAGTAATTTCATGTAAAAGCTGCAGGATACCTCATCGTCGCCACCAGCAGTGAAGTCATACAGTGCTTTCCCAAACTGTGGATTCTGGGAACCTGTTTCTTCATCCTGCGAGCCAAAACTCTGTGCCCCACGGCCTGCTAGAGGATTTTCGAAAGACTCAAACTTCTGAAGAACAGATGAGGAGTATGATGGTGGCTCTTCCCTGACCTAGACATACAAAATGGAAAATAAGGATATTTTGTTTTAAGAAAAAACGAGTGCTGTAACTTTGCAGTAAGGCTAACCGGCGATCCTATCCCCTCGAATGTCGGACCACCAGTGGATGTGTTGCTGAACCTCCTACCGTTGTTTCCTGACCTGATCTCCTGCTTGGTCCAATAAAGTTTTGCTTGACATTATTTTTCAATTCAACTCAAATAAGGAAAACAACTTCTATAGTTCACAAGGCATGAAATCCAAGTAGATGGTCAAGTAAATATAAAAAAGAATGTATTTTATTTTATTGAGTTAATTTTCCTATCTATTATTAAGTCCTATAAATACATCAACCAGTGGAAGAGCAGGTATATGTTAAGGAAAAAAAAAGTTCAAAATGCATCTGCAATAGTACATACAGTGTATAAGAAATGAAAATTTTTCAAAGATGAGATGTCACATATGTTAATCCAAGAACATAGATTCAAAAGAAACTTTGCAATTTGACCAACATAACAGAGAAAGGAAAAGGTGCCTATTTTCTTATTAAATGAAGTTTAAGATATATACCGAATTCTGTGACACTCCATAACCTGATGGACGTGAACTGAACAAGGATGGATAGCTCATACCACCAAAATGGGAGGATATGGAAGTTTCAACAGAACCAGTTGACTCGGGAGATGATGTCCCCGATGACCTTGCGTCATCTTCCTGGAATAAATGGAATCTACATAAAGATCCAAACTTGAAACAAAAATATAAAGAATGGTTATGGTACCTCTGCTTCATAAGTTTCTAGAATAGACTTAGCCCATAAATCATCATAAGTAACTGATGGCCGAGATGTTATGTTCTCTTCCTCTTCAACATCAGGAGCATCAGTTCCAGCACCGGCGAGAAATTCATTTACCTGGATTGGAGAACAGGCAACAAATACTCAATACCCACAGCAACATAATTGTAGACGGTAGCAAAATGGAAAGACTTGCGTAACTTAGTAAATTAAATAGTAGTGTAATTAGCAGATTAGAAGTCATAGTTGCAATAACTAAAGAAACCCTTGTGAATGGCAATTCATACTTTAGATAATAGGTTTCTCCCTTTCAGTTTCATACTGCAGTCATGTCTCCTACATCCTTTAGCATTCGTAATGCAGTAGTTGGCTCGATGACTGTTAAATTGAGACTAAGAAAAAATTATCCTTGTCGAAACAAGATAAACATCTTACTTTTTCCATTGCAGGCGCATTCTTTCCCCATAGGCCATCTTCTAAACCTGCTGCCCAAGCCATTGCCAATTCAGGATCAATGGCATCAGATTCCTTTTCAGCTTCCTTAGATTCATATACCAGTTCAGAAATCCCATATACCAGGTCAGAAATCCCCGTAGCAACAGCTGGATCATTCAGCCCAGTTGATGTGCTAATGTTATGCCGGTTACGGTAGATTTCAATGAGTTTGGCACTAAATCACAGTCCAAGAAAATATAAGATGAGACAAATGAGACAAAATAATTACAAATTTTCATAGATAAAGAACGTTAAGCAAACAAACAAAATATCATGAAACTCAAGCCATATATCAAATTTGTGACCTTATACAACCAAACCAATAAATACAACTGAGCCTCTCATCCCTTATTTGTAGGTAAAAAATGGAAAAAGGTTATTCCAAATGCAATTTGCTGCATCATTGGTAGACATCTGCCTTTTATTACACTGTATAAGTATTTATAATCAAGTTCAAAGTTCAAAGTTGAAATTTTATTGCCATGCAGGACATTTTTTTATCATTACATTGGAGTGCTTTAGTAGGGCTGTATGCAGATAGATTTGAGATTTTCTTCGAATAATGAATATATAGTAGTTAATTACAACATTAGCATATCCACTTAAAATGATTAATATTTATTTGTTCATAAATAATTTTACTATATTTAATGAAGTACTCATGATTATTCATCATCATATTTTTTATATGATTTTCTCATCTTTTACATTTTAGTTCCTTATTTTAAAAAAGTTAGATATTTTATGACATAGAAGGTAAAATAAGTTTTCAGAATATGCACTTTCTATTTTCTAAAAACCATTTTGATATTTTTAAATTTTTATTTTCTGGATTTTAACAGTTTTTCACTTATAAAATTTTCAGCCGATCCAGATCACGTGATGCCAATCCTGACTGATCCAATCCTTAATCTTTATATTGTGCTCACCATTCCCTGACAATTCTTAACTCCCAAATTGTTACATAAGGCCATACTTAATCAAATTTATAAGATATTCATAAGAGAATAATGCAGTTCGCTTGTAATATATATTAAAATCAAATTTGCAAAATAACAATTCCCCTTTCCACTAACCAGACTTCAACTAGTTCATGTTGACCAAAGCTGGTTATCAGCAGCAGATAATTACCTGGTAGGACCTAGAGGAAGATACTTTGCTCTTGGAACATAGCAGAACAATGAAACTAAATTAAGAAGTTTCTCGTGAGTCTCATAAAGTTTCTTCAGCTCCTCGTCTGTCCATTCTTGCTTGTTGTTATCATGATTGCGCATATCTCTGGAAGTCAACACAGTTAACAAGCACAGAGGGAGAAAGATATATAACTTAAAATGTAATGGATCTTTTTCATAGATTACCTAATTAGATCATCTTGTGCCCTGTACATCTCATCAAGGACCTTTAGCATAGGGCTGATTAAAGATCCAAGACCAGTACCACTCGCACCTTGATCTTCCCCATTACTAATTTGTGACTCTGAAAACTGGGATTGCACACCCCCTAGAGATAAAGCATGCAAGAATTCATATATCTGTAGTCTGTAAGGCTCTCCTGACCTAATTGCAATAGTGATCAAGGCTTGAGCAGCAATGATGCGAACCTGAGAAGGATCAACAGATAGAATTTAATAACTGAAAGCTTAAAACTACAAGGAATCTTATATATAAAAAATTGTCAAAAAATTACCTCCCAGCTTCCACTAAAGGCACACCTCTGAAGCCGTGTCAGAGCTCCAGCAAGGGTAGGATTTCGAGAACTTGCAGCAGCCACCATTTTATCAGCATCTAACATCATAAGTGCAGTGCCGGGAGGTGTTGCTGACTCCCAAGCATATTCAGAGGCAGCATAATTTGCATTTTCACCAAGAAACCACACCTGTATTGATCATTAGAGATAAAATAATATTTTTTTCATACTCATAGTATAACCCCAACGCACAAAGAGAAAACACAAACATCTACACACAAACAGATTATATATATATATATATATAATTGGGAAGCAAAAGTTGTCCTTACTGCAGCCTGCACCAGTCTCTGCAAAGCCAAAGCAGACTTCGGATCCGATGCAGAGACTCTATCAACGGATGTAAGTCCCAACATGGACCCGGGGTGAGGAGGTGGTAGATCAAGGACAATGGTAACTGCTTCCAATGCTGTATGCTTCCCTTCTGGACCAGCTCCAACAAGGCACGTCTGACAAGGAAACAATGAAACAGGATGGCATTGAGTTCAAAAAAAGTTCAAACGACATATATCATGCTTACATATAACAAATTGCCTGCTTGTATTTGAAGAGAGAGAGGTACAGAAATTAAAAGGAGTATGTTTTCATAACTTAATTTTAGATGGACAATTCACCAAAAAAAAAGGATTAAACAATTAATATCCATCTCAGAAACATATCCCAGCATGGTGTTTAAGGATTAAGAGTGTCAACAATTTTTAAATTAGCAAACCAAGCAAAGGAATAATAATAGAAAAAAAATTTGTCTACCACACAAGTGATATGAGGCACCAAAGTTGAAAATCCTCTGCAGTGCCTGTGTATTTTTTAATATAAGTTTTTTACATAATCTTCAATAACTTGTATTAGAATCCTTCCTAATAAGACCATAAACTTTACATAATTTATTTCCTACATCTAGCAGAATATTTCCCCCAAGGCTGCCAAATTCTACCTATTAAGAGAGCAAAGTAACAGACTTTCCATAGCAAAAAAATAATGAAGGTTTGCAGCTCTTACAAAATGATCCAGAAATCTTTTGTAAAGTAATTTAATGGAGTCCCATGTGTCTTAACTGATTAAAATGAAGTTACCCAAATAGTTGCAAGCAATAATCAACACATTGCCAAACTAATATATGCCACAAATGTGAACCTACTTTCCAAAGCAGTTGCAACACATCAGCATCGATCTTCCCAGGGACTTTGGTGGCAAATATTCTTGCAATCTCAAGTAGTGTCACTGCCATATCTGGAGTTGCCTGGTAGATCAATAAATAATCAAAGTTAAATGACAGGCATCTCACTAAGAATAAGAACACCACATATTGAAGATGGCATTTATGTAGCTGAACGAAAGGAAATCACGACAAAATCAAAATGCCAAATATCATAAAGCAGTATTCCAGAAATAATATAGAGAGGATACATATTATGAAGCTAGTTCTCTAAAATTTTGGACTCCAAAAATAGCAGTACAACATTTACCACCGTCCTATATCTTCCAAACTTGTACTGTCTGCACTGAGAAGAGCCTCTAGTATCAATCATGAACAGATATATTACCTTACAATTTGAAAGTGCAAATGGTATTCAAAGAGGTCGTAACTATCAGATTCAGGCATGCACAAGTAGACAGTTCATGTGACATAAATATGATGTACTTGTATATAATTATAGAATTTATTTACTAAGATAATCTAAATCATAATTGCTCAAAATATTATATCAGGATGTACCCAGCACAGGTTTCCAAGGTTAATCATGCCAATTGGCATTGGTCAACACATGTTGTGCCAGAAAGTTATTGGTAGGTGGTCCCGGTACATAGCTAGGCCATCTTTTGGCCTGTGCCAGCTTGCACAAGTGTGTGGTGCCAAAAAGGTATTGGGACAATCCCATGCCACAAAACAGCAATCCTCGCAAGCATCATAGGTCAAAGAAAAATGTAAAGGCATTCTAAAGATGCAATTTGGAGCAAAGCAGCCAAGAAATTATCCTCCATTAGAAGCAGAATGTGATCTGACATATATCCATGTCTACAAAGAGTGGGAATAACATATCAGACAAGAACTCCAACTGTAAGTGGGTAACTTATATTGCTAGTGCATGAATCTCCCACCAATGCAGTGTGCAATAATAAAAAACCATTAGACGCGTAACTAAAAATGCGCATATAAGACACAAAAAATGATATGGGTCATTTATTGTGGTTATGCAACATGAAATTTAGTTTCAGCTGCTAGGCAAAGGAAAGATCAGAAAGAGTAAGTCCTCATATGTTTGCACAAGAAATACAGGAAATTTAAAGAATATAGAAGTACCTTAAACCGAGCATGCAAAGTAAGCAATATATCATTCAATAGAGATGAAGGCCAAGCTGGATCAGACAACTCGCATGCAATGATAGATTGCAGTTCCTCAAGTGATTCGTGTGGGTTTTGCATCCATATTAAAGCCTTTATTACCATTGCACGAACATAAACACATTCACATGCTACAGTTGTGCGCACTACTTCCAATAGGGAAGCCAATAAACCTGCAATAGTATCCATACCACCGGGGCCATTTGACACAGGTACTGTCTTACGTGTTCCTGCAAGCAAAGACTATCAGCAAAATTGAAAAAAGTAACATAAATTCAAGGTTTATCTCAATTATGACATATTGAAATAAGACTGACACTTTATTTTTGTCATAATTTAAAAATTGATGAATTGCACCATTGTTTTGTTATTCCCCTCTTTTTGCCAATGACAAAGGGGGAGAAAGAATTTCTAGCGTGCACATCATGAAAAGAGACAAACTTGTTAGCTTGCACAAGTCAAGAAATGCAAAAACATGTTAGCTTGCTCATCTCAAAAGAGAAGCAAAGATTGCTAACTTGCATATTTTTTATAAATAGATCTTTAAAGAATCATTGCAATTATATATTGCAATGATAAGTCGAAGCTTGATAGATGACAATGAATAATAGGGAATAGAGATAATAGATATGGGGCCTCAGACTTCCACATCACCCCAGTGCTTGGCACTTTTGGATGTGGGCCTTTGGTGACTTTTGTGCCAAAAGCCCACATATTTTAATAGATAGCCCTGTGAAGGAATAAGGAAACACAATTTGAAACTGTTTATGCAATGTTACCATTTATTGGACAATGTTACATATACAAATGTGTTTTCAATAACAATATGATGGAACAATAGTGATAGCAAATGCATTGGTTTGTTTAATATTCCTTTTGATGCCTGTTCTTTGGTCATCATGTATAAATGTATTTTAATTGCTTTATTGCATTTTAAGAATTATACCATAAGAGCCTCATCCTGAAGTTACTGCAAACCATGGCACCATATGTAAAAGTCATTCGAGTAATAAGATTAGATGATACCAAACCTGAACATGAATCATGACAACTCTTGATTACCTTGCTAAAGCATCAGCATGTACATTAATATGTAATTTTACTTCAAATCACAGAAATAACATGACATGCCATTTGAATAAATAAGATAACCTGACACTCCTCATTATCAATAAATTATTAGACACTTGATAATAATAACTCATATATCGATGATAATGTCAGCTTATCAATGGTGTGCACCTCGTTTCTATATGTAATTGTAGTACAGAGATAAAGTACACCTTTGTTTTGCGCCTGTACATGTTGCCACAACTTTTATGTTCTTACTGCAGTGTTCTATAGCCTAACCAAGGCTTTAAGTACCAGTCAGACTGATACATACCAACCAGTACATTCTGGTCCAACCAAGTATCGGTATTGAAATGCATAGCTAAATATCTACATATACCATTTATGTTTTTGTGATTTTATTCAATAATATTGGATGGTATAGATTAATACACCATGTAGTATACCAGTACCACATTGGCTGATAGGTAACAGGTAACCGAGACTAGCACTAGACCAGTATTAAAAATCTTGAGCTTGACTATAACAATTATTCATTTTTTCTTTGTGCAATCA
Organism: Musa itinerans; assembly: GCA_001649415.1. Classification (NCBI taxonomy): domain Eukaryota; kingdom Viridiplantae; phylum Streptophyta; class Magnoliopsida; order Zingiberales; family Musaceae; genus Musa; species Musa itinerans. Next base: position 252,030 of record LVTN01000052.1, on the reverse strand, counting down.
ATTAATCCAAATTCAAGTTGAAAGGTAAACCTAACCCTTTAAAATCTAAAAGGTACAAAGAACTATACTACTCCCGCAAATGATTTCTACATCCCTGTGGGTCCAGGAATCATCAAGAATGACAATATTTCCAATGACAAAAACTAAGAAAGTTTATGGTGGCATATATCATATTAGATACGTAAGGTTTTTGCCAACTAATACTTTAGAAAAGCAAATGTAGTTAGGATGGAAATCAGCTTCAATATCTCCATTAGATGCAAACATTTTCAGGGACAAAAAACCTCAGTTCTTAAGTTGACTGATCAAGGGAACATTTTATCACAGACAAATGCACTAGCCTCATGACAAACTAGTCAGTGTCATAGCACTTCGATCTTTTGGTATATTGAATGAATTATAATGAAAAAATAGCAGTTAAAAGAGGACTATAAATGGTTAAAACAGTGCATCAGTTCACTACATGCTTCTGCATAACAAGATGGCCTTTTCAAACCCAAAAGTTAACAAACATAGAGGCACCCTCATCTTGACATCAAATGAGACAAAATCTTGCATTTAAGCTTTAGGCCTACCATTGTTAACTTTTAGTTTTGTTTTCAATTGTAGTGATGAAATATACAACCCAGATGGAATGAACATGATGAGATGAGGTTGTCCAAAAGAATAAGATCTTGTCAAAAGCATATGATGGTTAATCATCCTAAAGACACAAAAAATGAAAAGAATTTCAACATTCCAGGAAATAGTAGAAGTATGACTCTGTGAATATGATTCTAACCATGCTCCTCCAGTAGATGAATGAACAATTATTTATAACTTACCTTCAGATTGTGAGCTGCTATTAAACTCAGTGTCAAGGGACTCAGCATTCTCAGAATATGCATGAAGCTGAATTCCCTCATCAACGTCATACAGACCCAATGCATATGCAGCTGCCCTGCTTTTTCCCATTTCCTGAACAACTCTTGCAGCAGCGTGGAGCACAGGGCGGGAGAAACTTCGGAAAGAGGACTCCAATCTGAGTAATTGAAACAAAAAAATGTCTGAATACCAACATTGCTGCCTAATTTAGAGCTTTACACTAACAACAAAATAGAGAGACAAGAAAAACTGAAAAGATCCATAAACCTTCTCATTACAAGTTTTATAAGGGGCTGAGGACGCTTTGCTTTAGAAGAAGGCTTCACAGTATTTACTTTTGCCGTAGGGTTATCGGTGTCTTTTATTGTAACAGATGGTGCCTCGGGCAATTTAAGAATTTCTCTGGTTAATCTAATCCATCCAGCAGCACGCTCTTCAGTTCTGCAACAGAGCAATAAAAGATAAACTTCTATAATTGTCTTGGAGAATCAAATCCATAAGAGTGCATGAGGAAATTAGCAATCACCTCTCTGTATTGTCAAACTTCCCCAAAACACAAAGTATTGCCTCAAAGCAAACTCTGTCACTGGGATCCAGAAGCAGTTGATAAAGAAGAGAACTGAACTGAGACGTTATGTCAGGCCTCTCTGGATAATAATGATCAAACAAGACATTCAACTCTAGTGTACGAGTAAGAAATAAATTAACATAAAGATATTAAAATTAAACATAAAAAATTAATGAGCCAACAAAACATGCATACCATCCAGTGCACGGGCTCTAGATAATGAATGGCACAACCTAGCAAGGGAAACCCGTGCGAGAACATCATGCAAATGAAGTATGTCATGCAAAGCACCTGCTCATCCAACAACTGTATTTTATTAGAAAAATTGAATATATAAAAAATATATTGTACGAAAATACCATTAACCTGAGTATACTACCACAAAGCAAAGTGACAACAATGTTGAATTATATCTAACCACCTGATCAAAGAATCGGTAACTGCTGTCATGTCATAAAAAATAAGTGACCAAACTCAGTTGAGATCACAATGACATCAATCTTCTATATACTATGGGAGGCCTAGTTATCACTGAAAAACACAGCAAACTCTGAGAAGCAAGGTCTCAATTTAGTATGCCTGAACCAGCCATTTTGACCTTGAACTTGACCAGCTAAGTATTTAAACCATCAGGGTTTTTGGATTTAGAGTTGGGTCCATAAAGTGATTTAGAACAAATCAATTTAATAGGCACAAACTAGCAATGTTGGCCTTGAATTGGACCAGCCAAGTATTTAAACAATCAGGCCTTTGGTAGGGTTGAGTTTCAGTTTTTACAGGGCAAACACTCCATGTGCCTCAGAGCTCACACCCCTCCACAATCCCCTGCTACCAAGGAGACACCAGAGGCAACGTTATCAAAGGCATGCCAGGGGCACACTAGTGCATTTATTGTTGAGGCTCAATATTGAACCTCACCTTAGACAAAGTGTAAGCTTCATGGAGGTGTACCCTGTACCCAAAGAGAATGCCTTTATCATGTCATACTGCCATCATTACTCACTATGATATATATGTGACAAGTTGTCACATGGCAGCATCTTGTACTTTTCATTTTAATTTTCTAAATTGATCAGGGAGAAGAAAAATTAAGTCAAAGCATGGAAGAAGTCAAAATTTCATATTTGATTAAAGTTTCTTGGGTTTGATTAAAGATTTCATTCTTGTATAGAATTTTATGTTTGATTGAAGAATATATACATAAGAAAGTCCATAACAGTCAAATATTCTGTAAAAGGGTATCTCACAAAAAATAAACTTTGATATAAATCATCCTCACCGACAGAAAGTAGGTTGACGAGTCTTGATCAAAGAGATGTATTTTTCTTGATTGCAATTTGTAAAATGAATCACATAGAATGGATAAATAGATGGAATTTTTTTTTTTACAATATTATGTGAGCGGTGTGAGGCCATATCCTAGGACTGATTCCTATAACTAAAACAAGTTGATATTTATCGTTAATGATGTAATGCTATCATCCACCACATGTGAGACATGCACAAATGTGAGACCTCCATCCCTGTTAGTTAATCCTTAAATCAAAGTTTGGCATATATTAATTGTTTTTTTAATCTGAATCATTTAGTAGTTTTTGCTTACTCGTTTCTCTTCCTCAACTATCATCCACAGAAAAAAAAGTATATGTTCTTTGTTCCAAGAGCCCTCCATGCATCCATATAAAACTGAATAGAAGCACTAACAGAGGAACAAGGCAGATGGCTGAGAAGAAATAGCAAAAAGAAGAGGAACAAACCCTAAACCCCAAATTAACATGAAGAGAAATTTCAGAAAAATAAAAAACATAGAGCAAAGTCCATGTGAACTGTAACAGTAACAATTCGAAAAGATCCAGCCAGACAAATAGATGTTGATGGTTATGGATTACATAACAACTTTCCAAAATAGACAATCCACATTCCCTTTTATATTTCCACAAAAGATCCATTCTTTAATATATGTGCTTATTAGAGAACATAGTTTATCGTCAGACGCTTGTTTCAAAATTTTCCTCCATCTTCTGATCAATAAAGAAATATAATATGCCATGGGACATCTTTTAAATATCAGAAAGTAAAATATTAGTTCAGCCCTTCAAGGTTTTTTTGTCCTTTAAATAGGTCAATGTCACAGTGTCATTTGTGCATAACTTCATATCCAATTAAACGACAATCAGAGGATATCCAGATGTTCAAAACTATGGCCTCGAATGACAATTCATGCATACATTATCAATAGAAATGTGAAAATCTTGGAATCAGAGAATCAAATTTTAACTGTACCAATCAGCACAACCTAGATGTACTAAACCAACCAAGGAATGGTATCGGACCATAGAGGCTAGTACCAATTGATATTTTTTTAAAATTATTTTTCTAATGATACCAAGTGGTATGGACCAATATATACCACTCAATATATATGTACCATACTGGTCCGACCTATTGCTAAAACCAGTATTGACACAATGACACCTATCATATAAGGTCTCCTTTTCATATATTTAGTTAATTTAAACACATCCTTCATTTATTCCGGTCTTAGAATGAACGTATCAAACTAATTTAGTTTAGTTCATTGTCCACTCTAGACTTGCTCGGAACTGAATATTGAAAAGGAGAACAAATGATCACATAATGCCGAAAGACATTAATTACTGTTGATTGATAAAGCATGATTTCCACTACTTCAAAGGCAAGCTTCCAGATTATAAAACGAAGACAAGGAAGAAAGAGAAGTGCACCTCCATGTTCGATGTGTTTTTCTGCATAAGAAGAAAAAAGAAAAGACTTAGTACAGAGATATTGTACCTGCTATAGACATCTCACACAAAGTTAGCTTTATAGCAAAACTGCAGAAATACGAGAACTTTAATGGTGTGCAATCAGAAATGGTTGTAACAGCAATAAGTATTTAAAACGGACCAAGAGCCATTGCAACAGAATAAGGATCTCTTGTAGCTACATCAGAAATAATCGCCAAGGCATGCCTCACGGCCACTGGATCAGCAAATGAAATCCTACATTCATATAGAGCTCGAAGAGTTAACAGCTGGTGAATAACTCAGAGTGATAAGTATACAAATGACAAATTTCTAGGAGCACTAAATTAATACAAGATAACAGAATCATATATATGATAAGCCAACTAGTAAAAGAAATATTCCTGTTATTAGTGTTCTAGTACTAAAAGTATTCAAAATGATCGACAAAAAAGTTAGCAAGCACCAGGATCAACAACTAGCATCTAAAAGTAGATGAGACTTACCACGTGAACACCTAGAAGAAAGTTGACTGAACAACCTATGCTTTGTTGGGACTTCAAAGTGAACCATATAGATAAATTTCTCATAGAAAAGGTATGTCAATGAAAGACAGTTTCACCATGAATATGATAGATGTACAGCTCATGAGCTCACTGTTAAAACTGAGATAAGATAGGTAGGCTCAAAACAACAGCAAGGAGAAGGGGAGGAAACAGACACCACCGTTTTGTGAGTATAACAAACAGATATTATCGAATTCAGGGAAGCATATCAAACAAATTTCACTATAAAGCTCCCTTAGCTTCCTACTAAGCCAACTACGACAATCAATCTCCATAGATATACAAAAGAAGAAAACTGACCAATGACCAGAAAGCACAATGAAGTATTTTAAACGACATTTTGCAGCCAGGAACCTCCAAGCTTTCCATATATAATGTTTAAACATCATAGTTGCTAGTGAATATCTGAAGATGATAAGCATTGACTTTAGTGCTCTCAGCATATATGATCGTCTGAAATTCAGGATTTGATGACACCATTGTTTTGAATCGGCTAGGACGTTTTACAATGAAAAAAAGTCTTTATGTATCAGTTATGAATTATTTTAATCCACATTAAAAATATTGGTGGTAGATAACCTTTAACAACATACTCAATTTTGGCTGTATGCAATGTTACATGGACTAGTAGTGCCTTAAAGTCAAGGATAACATCATCATTTAAGTGACAAAGTTGATTACAACAAGAAGATATAGTATACACGTATAGAATGAACATAAAATGGTGCTTGGAGCAATACAACTAAACCAACATAAAATCATGAAACACATGCAAATACATTACAAAGGAGGTATACGTGCATGTATTTTGTCATTTTATGAAAATTATTTTTACTGCTTCATAGAAAAAAAATTCAATGAGACTTGCAGAATATCATTTCTAATTAAAAATCTAAGATCTGTTCTTCATTCGCCTACCTTATGTCTATTATGTGTCTTCATAAACCAAAATTTATCTAGTAACAGTATCATTCTATTTTACAGAATAGACATGGAAGAGACAGTGAGACCCATCAAAAAAAGTCTGATCAACTGACCCTTGTATGGCTCGATGGAGGAATGCTGGATTTCCAGGATCCAGAGGAAGTCTTCTTAGAGCACTAAGAGCAGCATATTGCAGATTGCTACGAGTATTTGACTACAGATATGAAAACAAGACATCAACCACAGCAATCTCATGATTACATCAACTTTATGTTAGGTTTCATTGCACTGCAATTCTGATGGTAGATCTTCATAATGTATGAATAGAATCAAATGAGTATTCACAATTCTATATGCAACATAAGTACATGGACCTTCTTTCTAAAAGGTTATCACCGATGGTTAATTTTTTGAAAACCCCATCAACTGTGAACAAAAATTGCACTAGTGACTGAAATAACTCTCTCTTTCATGGAAGTTAATTGAATATGCCATTAAACATGAACTTTGGTTAATTTACTGATTAAGTATCTCATATGTGCAACTGGTAGCAACAAAGAAACAAAGAAATATAGACCACATGAATATATGACATTTGTTATATCCTATGAAGCATGGATACAAGACATGAGATGAACTACAGGAAACAGACACAATAATACATACATGTAGATATGACAAATCTTTGGAAAATGGGACACCAGCCAACCCTATTGAAAATATTATGCTTTCCTTCTAATAATAGAGGTTTTTTTATAGTTAATTTTGTCTGTGGAAAGGACTAGCTAGCCACCTGAGAACTGGCTGGAAGTTAATGACCTTGATTAGGCTAAATTGAATATTAATAAGTCTTCTTCTGTCCAAAGTCTGAAGGTAGAATAGTGTCTGTATAGAGATCTGGTTTAGGTCTTATTTTGGTAATGGCTCATGCTAGGATATCTATGTTGTCTTAGAACTGGAATCTGAACACTCATATAACTGTTTCAAGCCAATAAAAGTGACACAGAATTTTGAAGAATGAAGTTGAGCCATCGAATTCGTGAAAATGATTAAGAACAAGAATGCTCCATCTCAACTAGGAAATATCTTCAACAATATTTTTTTTATTAAACAAACGTTACTTGTACACAGGAAGCCAATCAGGTAACTATGCTAGCAACACAATGCATAATTATATTTGGACCAACATGGTACCAACTGATCTGTCTTTGCTTTGGGGGCCTTTGATGGTCTTGGATCTTTGTATGGTCATAGCACTTATTTGAAATAAAAAGTTCTCTTTTTTGCAAAAAGAAAAAGAACATAATTCAAATTGACTATTTATTAGCCAGTAAAGCTTTTATGTAGAACTTGTGATGAGAGTTTCAGAAATTAATTTTGGGCACTTAATCTTGCATCTCAGGTGAGGTTGATAGGATGACAGGTATGTACGTGTAATGTACATTTGTCCCTACGTACACATATACGCATAAGAACGTGCACACACATCATAAGTTAACATTGGCTGATGTTTCGCTTCGCTCACCACGTAAGTTAACATTGGCTGATGTTTCGCTTCGCTGCTTCGCTCACCACGGTCACCGCGGCACACCAGAACAGCCCAAAAACAGGTCAGAGTGAAGAAATTCAAAGTCTTTATAGACGATACAAATGTTAAACATGTTTAGATAAATCTGATGTGCCAGAAAGTGTTCGACAAGAATTGGTGATGAACAAGGACACCACAGAATTCTGGTGTCTGTCCATCAGAGCATATAACAATGTTTTCTATAAGAAAGAGCTGATGAAGCAAGCCAATATAGTTTGTGTGGTCAACAAAAAGCAAGTAAATGTTTAGTTCCAAATTTTTAGCACATAAACGGCAACAAAGCTCATTGCTACATTATGCCTATGAGAAACTACCTCCTTATCACCACCTTGCTTTCCAAATAAACCTTTACGACGCTTTTGTTTTGCATCTCCAACCTGAAAGATTAAAAGCATGTGAGGTCCATATAGTACAATGTTAACTACAAATAGAATTTGCCATAATAGGACAGAATTATTAAAGTCAGGTGAGAAGAAGTTCAAGATTCAAGGAACACTTGAAAGAGGACCATTAGCAGCAGGTGCACATAAATTCTTTTAAGGAACTGGGACTACAGAGAGGGACACACCAACATCAGAATAAAAAAATTGAAGTTTAAAGCTCAAATAGTACTCAAGAGGCATCATAATGAAGCTTTTTCAACAATGTTAAGGAGATACAACAACTGTAGCCATCATATACACTATACAGGCATTCATAAAGGAAACAGGGGAAACCTTTTCTAGTATGCCAAACACAATTTCATACAACTTCTCCAAAATCTCAGAACTGCTTGCCGATGTAGAAGTAAGGGCCTTTAGAGCTGCAAGCCTTCGTGAATGGACTTCAAAACACCAATAATCAAGTTATTCAAATGAATAAAAATTTTTTAACTTAATGCACTAGTTATAATCTTGAGGCAAAAGCAGATTTTGGCTTGCTGGTACAATAGAATAGACGAAATAAACATGGTACATTTTCTCCACCAGTCAATTTGACAGGTAAAGATGATTAGATCATAAATGCATACATGGTAGGAGATCAATTTAAACTAAAACAGCAACAAGACTAATTCATAATTAGCTTTCAGAAGATAACATTTACAATATTTCCATCCCGTATTCATGAGAAAGACATCTTTATGTCAACAAGCCAGGTGTTTTCTAAGCAAGTAGCAAATGGTATGTCTGAGGAACCAGAAAGGGAAAACTGAGAATTCACTAAGAAAATTTTACACATCTGTAAGTTGTTAACTTTTGAAGCCCGCAAACTCATAACAGTGGTAATCATGCCAAATTGTTACTTTAAATTTCTGCATGACCACTTAAGTTGATGGAATAAAAAAAAATTCAAAAGCCAGGTCAAGTATTTTTCTATTTTTTGTATGAGAATCATGCAGCCTTTTTAACTCTAAAAGAGTTTCTTGGATTAACTGGGTTTCATGTTAAGATAGCACTAGCTCCGCATTGCATTATTTGGGAGCAAAAGAGATTTAACTTACTTGCTGCTATTGCTGCTCAAAATGAATTTATTATTAACTGCATATTTCATAAAACAAGATATACTGATGAAAAATCAAAATAAAATGAACACAGGAAATTAGGAAATGTTTTAACTCCAAATTTTAATATGGAACAATAACATAGCCTAAAACATAGATAAAATTAAGAAAGGAGTTACATTCAGGATCAGCATTTGTGGCATCAGCAGTAAGTTGATTTACTATTCGAGGTATCACATCTGCTCGTGTGACCCCTCCAACAGCATCAATATCAGCAAGTGCATCCCAGTTCGGTGTAGGAATTCCACCACCTGGACTTAAACCTTGTGAACCACTGTCAGACAAAATTCTGGCCAAGTAGTAGTAAACATATCGTAGAACATTCCTGTCTTCACATTGCTGGTGAAGCTGTCAAAAGGTAAAACATCATGAGTTTGTTTCATTCTGGCATACATGAGCTTGCAATGAATAACGTATGTGATGTGTGCTGTTAAATTAAAATTTTTAACGTGCGGTTATAAAATCATGTCACTAGAAAGAATAATTGTAACAAAATCTAGAGCACAGAACCTGAAACAAGCCAATAGAACTCAACTACAAATAGATGGGATAAAAACCAATGTAAAAGTCGAGGCTTACAGAATTTATAATTTGTATTTTTCTCCTATTAAATGTGGTACCCTTCTCTTCAGTGTTGCCTCTTCCCTGCATTACCTTTGCACCATTTTTATAGTCATCAAGGACCTTATAAAACAGCTATTTATAAATTTCTTGACCCTGCGAAAACTAAAAAGATCTCTTCATGAGTACTTTGAAATTGGAGGTCCCCCACCACCACCCTAGGTTGTGTCATTTTGGCCAGATCCTAGGATCCGATCAAATCACCTTGATTAGTCATGACCAGATCCATACTGACATGGGCCCAGACACATGCAAATTGAAGTATTCACATACCACCACCAAGCCAGCTGTATTGTTTTTTGTCAAAATTCTTGGATCTAATCACAACACCATGATTATTCACGACCAGAGCAATCCAAGTCCTATGATGAACACGCTCTCTGGAGCACCTATACTTTATGGCCCCTATCTCAAGCATTTGTAGTTTCTATTTCTCTTTTGTAGTTGAAGTTACAGAAACAACCAATTCAACTGTTACCTTATCATTGTGTTAAAATTTGCAAATAAATTGTGTCATAAAGATGCCAGATTGCAAGTGGCTTGAGAAAGTCAATGTGCCTCACATGCAACGAAGTTAATTTAATCAATAGATACACGTATATGTACAGTGATACACTTGACCAACTAACAGTTTGCCTCAAACTTAAATAAAGATGTATAATTTGTAAAACGCAAGCCAATTTACTATAGTAACTAGAAATAAAGTGTTTTGAATTATTCCCTATTGGCAACAAAGAAACTACGTGTATGATTAATGAAAAAGATACACTGCATAATGCACTGTAGATACTTAAGAAAGTAGCTCATGTAGAGACTTATGGTATAAGGAGTTCCACAACATCATGGAGAATTTCTGTTGCTTATTTTGAACTGAGTTATCACACGTTTCAGTTTTTTATTACCTTATATAAAATTGATCAACCAACCTAATTACTCAACCCAAGGGCCTCTTTCTTTCTGCATCTCCCCTTCCCCCCTCAGACCCTCACTCCCTCTCAGGACAACAAAATTGAAAAGACACCTCACCGAAGACACTCCAACTCTTTGGCAGCTCCAAGCTCATGCAGAGACATAGATATGAGTCCAGCATGGGTGCAATACACTTATTATATTTATTACAGAATCTTACCTCCCTTTTTGAATTATGTAATTTCTTTGAGATCCACAATCAAAGGTATGTTATGTTGTCTAGCATTCACAAGTGTGTCTAAGAAGCAACATGATCGTCAACAAAGATACTTGACAAAACACAAAAACATTTGAGAAATTGGAATACCATGAGAAGTGATGGAGCAACTGAAGGATCAACCGAGTTGTACACGGCAAGTTTTGGGAACACATGCTGCACCAACTGCTTCTGGGAGCTTTTCTATACAGAACAGCATGGACAATCAGAGATCAGTTCGCCCTTCAAGCAATTTAAGCAGCAAACAGAGATAAATAATGACGCAATTAACAGAGACCTGATCGGATGTGGCGGCGAGTTCATGAATACTCCTCACCAGCTGAGCATATGAGACCGGCTGCTCAGATTCGATAAGTCAGGGAGGTATTAGGCAATGTCAGAGAGGCCGTAAAGATATCAAGAAGGTCGTACGCAGTTCTTGAGACCAAAGAAAAGGATTCTCCAGACCAAAAAGAAAAGATCAAGAAAATGGAAGAAGAGAAAGATCTGGAGGGAATGAATTGGACCTTCTTCTTCTGCCGCTGTGGGATGGCTCTGACGGGATTGAGGGCCTTGGCAGCGGCGATGGTATCGTTCTGGATCTGCGTCAGGGTGGCCCTCTTGGACTTCCGATCCGTGGTCACCGGCTTTCCGAGCGTGGAGGGGGCAGCCGCAGGGGCGGGGCTGGGGGCAGCAGAGGCCGCCGTCGCCGGATCGGAGGTGATGAGATCCATGAGCGTGGTTCCGGAGGACTCCTGGCCGGAGGCCATGGTTTCGGAGGAGTCTTAGGGTTTGGGGAAGCGGAGATGAGGGAGATCGCGCGCGCCTCAACTCGGACGCATCTTCCTCTCAACGACGGCAACGAGGGAGGAACGATGGCCACCAGCCGCCCGACGAACGGCCGCTTCTTAATCGCTTGTCTTCGTTCGAGGTTTCCAAATCCAAGAACCCGATATAGCAATAAGGCAAGACTAACCCACAACTCTAACTCTAACCATATGCATGTAAAATTACATTTAACAATGTCATTTATAATATTTGTTATTTATCATTTTTGTATATTAAATCTTCATATTTCTTTACTTGATTTCTTTTTTTTTTGGGATGAAATATATATATATATATATATATGCATATTGAAATACTATTAAAAATTATTAGAACAACAACAACACAATCTTAACTCTTTAACTATTTGAGATCAACTAAATGAACCTTTTATAAAAAGATATATATTTAATTAAGTTAAAAAAAATTAATTTTTTATTTATAATTTTTATTGAAGTGTAAGAATTCATCTATGTCTCCTCCTACCATTAACAACACCTACAACAATAGTCGATTTTTTTTTTTTTTACTATTACATCTATGTCTTTACCTTCTTAAATAATTTTTTTTATTTGTATTCCCTATCAAAATATATATATATATATATGCATATTGAAATACTATTAAAAATTATTAGAACAACAACAACACAATCTTAACTCTTTAACTATTTGAGATCAACTAAATGAACCTTTTATAAAAAGATATATATTTAATTAAGTTAAAAATATTTATTTTTTTATTTATAATTTTTATTGAAGTGTAAGAATTCATCTATGTCTCCTCCTACCATTAACAAGATTTATTTTTTTTAACTATTACATCTATGTCTTTACCTTCTTAAATAATTTTTTTTATTTGTATTCCCTATCAAAATGATATGAGATTATTTATTTGAATGTATTAGTATATTATCATAGTTGTTGTATTTATATTTTTTTGAAATATTTTGAATAATTATATCTCAATATTATCTCTAGTGTTAAAAATGATTGTAAATTTGATTTGTTGAACTCGACTCGATCTGTCTAAATTTTTTTTGTATGTTCTTATATTTTCTATCCAAAATTGTATTGCTAACTCTTACTCACCCGCATGTAAACTTTGAAGAGCCCTTAGTTACCATCCGATGAAGAAGTTTAGTGTGTGACGAGTCTCTCGATCAAAATGATGGTTTGACCCTCTAACTTGGATTTCTTTACACAATCATGATTTGGAATGATTTTTGGTAAGGCTTTTACCGGGGATACGCAATACACCGAAGGAGTTTGTTATTTAGAACCTCATTTTTATTATTTATAGTTTCATCTTAAAAATTTTATTTTATTTTTGTAAATAAGCATATATATACCCTTATTTTATATTTCAATATCAATAAAATCTTTTTCACTCCTTTTGTACGATTTTTTTTCTTTTTTTTTCCTTTTCTTTGAAGGTGACCTAAAATGATATATATATATATATATATGATAAATTGGTCAGGTGAGAAATAGTTTTTCATGTTTATTTACATTATTTAATATTTTAGGGTCATGTAGATTCTATAATAGCACAAAAGATATTATCTTCTAGGTTAATTAGATTGACGTGTAGATACCATATTTTGAGCCTTTATAAAGTATCTAGAGTATTATCTCTTAGGCATTTGTAAAATACTCGATATATTATATTTTATGAGGTAATTCAAAAATATTCAGAATATATTATCTTAGGGGTAATTGTAAGATATTCAAATGCTGGATTGATATTTTAAATATTATAGATCATAACATCTGAGGTATAATATTAACTATTTTCTTTCATTCGGGTGTTAGTAAAAATTAATAATGTACATATTTAACCCATAATATATTGTTACATTTATAGGATTATATATTCTATAATAATAAAGCAAGCATCATCTTTTGGGTCAATTGTATTTATCTGAAAGATGTCATATTCCAGAGCCTTTAAAAATGTTAGAGTATCTATTATATTCATTCATAAAATACTATATATACAATGTTTTCCTAGGTGATTCGAAAAAGCATAGAATATATTATCTTTCGGACATACGGGGCTATAGGGAAAGGGAAAAACAAGAAAAAAAAGGAAGATAAAAATAAAAAATAAAAAATTGTGAATACTTAATCATTATTTTTATTTAATTTTAAATAATATAATAAAAAATGAATAATATAAAATAGATTTTAAATAGTAACCTTCTAGTGTCAATGAAACTTGGGATGCTGAAATGAATATAAGCATGAGGTAAAACGTAAAGTATTAACGATAAAGAAGATCCCAGAAATATAGAAGTCTAATTCTATTGGCTTGTTCTATTGCTAACCTCGAATCCCGATATGGAATCATGGCTTAAGCGTTTATCGTAAAACTTGTGTTGATGCTCGAATCAGCCTACAAGAAAAAGATTTCGTCGACCACATCCTTCATTATACAAGCAGTTATGCTTGGCATTTCAATTAGAGAAGCTCTATATACTCGTGAGACTAAAGCTAAGAACAAACCATCTGAAGCACAAAAGCCTCATACTTAGGTATAAGTGGAAATCGTTAACTCGGCCAATGAAATAAGTAGATCTGGCCTTGGATGTCAAGGGAAAGAACATACCAAGACTCTAATGGTAAAGCGAGTCCAGTCGAAATTCAAATCTCTACCAAAATCACTGCATCTAATCCATTCAAGTATACTTGACCTTGGACAAGTATAAGTGTTGACTTTTCTTGTTTACCCCCTTGAATGTTCCTTGTTTCCTTTGACAATACAATTGTTCATTTGATGCTCCAATTAAACACGCTACAGGAAGAGAATGCGATACATATGCTGGTAAGTTCACATGACACCAGTAGAATCACCTTAACAAACCAACGATAGCACACCACTTGTAGGCAAGTGGCTATGTATGCAAATAGCATGCCAACTGCTGGAGAATGTCGTGTACAGCCAAGCTAATTCTCACTCCTCTTAGGCTTGTTTGAATTTGGGATAACCTGGAATGAAACGACCAGATCATGTGTTATATAGAAGATATAAGGATGTAGCCATCAATCTATCAGAGAAGACAGTCTTCGCTTGTCATACTATATCAGCGGATGGAATCCATTCGTTTGTAGCTGGATTCCCCTTGCAAGATGCCTGATAGCTAGATGAATCAGATACTGGACATAGGACAAAGCTACTTCCGCCGGACTTTTCCACGTTGATGAAACCAGTTCCTGTCTAGAGAGCCAATTCATAGAAACAAAACATGAAAGGGTTAACTTTCGAGGTATTTAGCTAACAAACAAGATATTGGGAGAAAAACAATGCTTAAGTACACAGATAAACGGACAATACAATTGTGGTTTTTTGGTTTCAAGATAAAACTAGGATTTTAAACGAGTTACATAAGGCAAGTACAACATTGGAGGAAGATGGTCTATCCATATTAGAAAATAGAAACTATATCTTCTGCAGGGACACGGATGGTGGTCACCTTACAACTCTGTGAAAGAGAAGGGTAAGGGGAAATTATCCATGTTAATAATGAAATTAAGGTCAACGGAAACATCCTGCGACTACATGTCTCCGACAGCGGCAGCCACCTCATCCAAGATGCTAGGACTACTAAGTTACGATAACCAAAACATCTGTGTTGAATTTAATTGAACACGTAAATATAAGAGAACAATTCAAAAGGTGATCAAGATGGTCCACAACATATTGCACGTTTGATGCATATAAATTGGTGGTTTAAGAGCATCAATGAGATCAAAGATGCCTATGCAAGTTTGGCAATTTGCAGTCCAACACTAAAAAGGAACAAACAAAAACACATGCAGTACAATTTGGATTATGGTAGAATATTTACTGGAGTAAGTACAACATAATGTTTGCCCTCCTGGTCAAGAAAAAGAGTAGATCCATAGCTCACACGATTTTTCCAAAGATTTCCATCAAATGATATGGCCAATTGAATTTATGCAGTAGTCAAGGATTCAAGAAGATATCTAAAGATCTACATCAACAAGAGTAAACACAATATACTGTTTGCCCTTTTGGTCAAAAGAAAAAATTAGATCAATTAACTCACAAGATGTTTGTTCATAAGATTTCCATCAAATCATATGACCAAATAGAGCTGTGCAGTAATTGCGGATTAGAGGAAATCTAAAGATGGTACCGTGTGATGCTGCTTGTCGATGCAGCGGAGATCCTTGTAATACTCCGTCTCGACGTATTCTTCTGCCACTTCATGGCCATCGCAAGCTAGCTTCTGCCAAGAATCCCAAGAACCAACAGCGATCATTGAACAGAGGATACAGAATCGAGGTAACAGATGAAGAAAAAAACAGCATCCGAATCAAAGAGAGGGCAATTAATGAAATCGGAGTGACAAGAAACCTGGCGACGGGCCTCGAGATGCCGGAGCTTATCGATCTCGGGGATGGAGTCAGGATCGGCCGACAGGAGGGCGTCCGAGTAGACAGAGGAGTACTCGCTCCGGGAGGGTTTGGTGTGGCGCTTGGGGGCGATCCCCTCGAAGTACTCCCTCGTAGCCGCCTCCACCCTCGCCGCCTCTTCCGGCGGCAGATGAGCGTCGCTGCGATCCGGCCTCGACATCGTTCTCTCTCTCTCTCTCTCTCGCCCTCGTCCGGGGTCGATCGTTGTCGATGGAGACTTCTGGAATACGATGGGTTTGATACGAAGAACCGAGTATAGCCAACTCCGACCAAAGGTTGGATCTACGTCATCCATGATGATGTCTGTGTCATGCGTGATATATGCTTCTATGTCATGTATGGCCTGTGATTCTGGAATACGATGGGTTTGATACGAAGAACACATTTGCTCCGTCGAGTCTAACCAACTCCGACCTAAGGTTGGATCTACGTCATCCATGATTATGTCTGTGTCATGCGTGATGTATGCTTCTATGTCATGTATGGTCTGAGGTATTGGCTTACATGTATACACATAGAAACGACATACATCATAAAATATAATGTTGTGTTAGAGTTGGCGCACAATTGTGAACCGACCCGGAAAATTTACCATCGGAGTGAGCCATGGTGGATCCCGCTCCCACACCACTTAAGCAGTACATCTTAATAGGACAACTGCAGCATGGGGAATCGAGCCAATTAATGTTAATGGCCACCTCTGCAGTTTCGGAGAAGGAGGATGCACGAATCACGAGAGAAATCGTCCGAGATCAGCCCCATTGCTCCTATCTTGGCCACAGCGAGAAGAACGCACCACCGTCAGATTCCTTCCACGATGGACGGGCAGATCATGTGACGGTCTGCCCACTGTCTCATTAATAGTGTTATCAGTACCCGTTTCCTGTTTCTTATGCTACCGAGTCAAGGTTCATAGTGACTAAACATCCACAGGTTGCAACGTTACAGCAAACGGTAACCAGGTATTGCGGGTAATGGATCTAAGCCGTCAGATCGGATGATGGTCCGGACGGGACGACAACGAGTGGTACACCGGTACTTCAGACAAGATCTCGTGACCTCTGATGAGAAATCATCGCCGCTGCTTCCATTACCACTTGAACGCATCTTTTTTAGATGCACGAGGACAGGAAGCTTCAATCCATCCATCGGACCCTTTTCGTCCAGGTAGAGAGGGCTTTACTCCTCCTTGATGATGCATCTGCTGTCATCTCTTTACCTGTGATTCCAAAGGGAGCGTTCTTAACTATTGGGTCGATTGGAAATGGATATGTAGTGGCAGTAGTCGAGTGATTGGGGCTTGTCGTGGACACTTAGCTCTGTGGTTGTCGCAATTATTGCTGCAGGAAGAAGACATGGCGAACAAAGTGACAACCATCTCCGATCTGCTTCAACGAGTCGCCTCCTCCTGTCTCACACATCGTCTTCCCGGAGGCCACGCGCTCGAAGACGGCGACTGCGATGAGGGCGAAATTGATCGGGCAGAGGAAGAAAAGGCACAACCCAACGAAGAAGAGGAGGAGGAGGAGGAGGGTCTTAGGATCTGGGAAGAGGACGGTCAAAGGGCATCCACTGTCCCTGGATTTTCCCACAAGGTGAAGATCAGGGAGATGGAGGGGTTCATGTACGAGGTGTTCGATGCGGTCTCCGCGGTGAAGCGGGCTTACGTGGGCCTTCAGGAGGCGCACAACCCGTGGGACCCGGAGAAGTTGCGGGTGGCCGACGCGGCGGTGGTGGCTGAGCTCCGGAAGCTGGGGAGGCTGAGGGATCGGTTCCGGCGGGGGTGCGTCAGCCCCTCCGCCGCTGGGCCGACGGCGGTGCCGCTGAGGGATGCGGTGGCGCCGTACGAGGCGACGATCGACGATCTCAAGAGACAGCTGAGGGCGAAGGAAGTGGAGGCGGATAGCCTCAAGGAGAAACTGCGGAGCGCCCCGCTCGGCAGCTCGGGAAGGAGAGGGCGGCTCTATTCCAGCAAGAGGTTCGGATGCGTCAGTGTCCCCGGTAAGTAGAAGTAGTCTACCTTCCTCTGTTTCTTCCAGCAACCAAGATTTCTTGTAATGGCATTTCGGTCGCTCGAATAGGTGCGCCGGGCACGGCCACGCCGGAGCTGTTCGAGGCGTACATGGAGAAAGTGAAGTCTGCGTCCAAGTCCTTCACCGCCCACCTCCTCTCCCTCATGCGCTCCGCCCGCTGGGACGTCGTCGCCGCCGTCAGGACCATCATCGATGCAGGCGGCGGCGACGACGCGGAAGACCGTCCTCTGGCCATCCCCGACCTGGAGCCCCGCGACGCCAAGTACGCCCTGGAGTCGTACGTGAACCGCAAGTTGTTCCAAGGGTTTGAGAACGAGACATTCTACCTGGAGGGGTCTCTGAGCTCGCTGATCAACCCGGCGGAGTTCCGGCGCGACTGCTTCACCCAGTTCCGGGACATGCGGGGGATGGAGCCGGAGCAGCTGCTGGGCATTCTCCCCAGGTGCCCCTTCGGGCGATTCGCGGCCAGCAAGTACCTGGCCGTCGTGCACGCAAAGTTGGAGGAGTCGCTGTTCGGCGCCGGGTCGGAGCAGCGGCGCCAAGTGCTGGAGGGGGCGCATCCGCGGACGGGGTTCTACAGTGAGTTCCTCCGGCTGGCCAAGGCGGTGTGGCTGCTCCACCTGCTGGTCTTCGCGCTGGACCCGGCGCCGTCCCACTTCGAGGCGAGCAGGGGGGCGGACTTCCATCCTCGCTACATGGAGAGCGTCGTCCGGTTCGCGGGAGGGCGCGTGCCGCCCGGCTCGGTTGTTGGGTTTCCGGTCGGGCCGGGCTTTAAGCTTGGTGACGCATCGGTGATCCGCGCCAGGGTCTACCTCGTCCCGCGGGCCCCTCCCTCGGCCTCAGTGATGCGGAATTAATTAACCACGGTGTAA
Organism: Musa itinerans; assembly: GCA_001649415.1. Lineage (NCBI taxonomy): Eukaryota > Viridiplantae > Streptophyta > Magnoliopsida > Zingiberales > Musaceae > Musa > Musa itinerans. The sequence continues at coordinate 233,257 of LVTN01000052.1, read as the reverse complement.
TTCGTGGGGTGGGTAAATCTGAGTTGCTATTTCCGTCGATTACATTTGTAACATGTTGATCTAATTAGTTTAAACCGAGCACATCCTACCCCGAATAACTAAGCTTCTGAGTGCTTTCTTTTGAGCGTTTTGGTCAACGTTCTGCTTCCTCTTTTCCTTTCTAACGCATCGAATGTATCGCTTTTCAAATATATTTATTAGATATTATAAAATTTGAAACTATAATCATAAAATAATAAAGACGTGCGTGTTTAGCGTAAGAGACTTACCGTCGACAACAATTCTATAAATAAAGTCAAACAGAGATTCCGCTTACACCACAATTTGTCGTCGGCTCGTGGTGAGAGTAAATCGTACATGACCAAAATTGTACGTCGATTACACTACAATACCACAAGAATACTTCAGTTTCAAAGATATTATCTGACACGAGAGAAGCAGTGAATTAAGAATTGACATAAATCAACATCATCATACTTTGTATCTTTACAAGATAACATATTAAACACATACACCAAGACTAGCAAACCAATAAACATTATCTATTCTTATCACATCTCATAAATATAATTCATAGAGGACAAGATCGCAAGATTACTTTTACACGAGGCAGTTGCTGATAGGTTCATTCGTGGGGTCCGGTGGAGCCCAATACGGTGTCTCCAGTTGCCACATGGGTAGGTCATGTTCATCGATCATTAACAGCCGGGGGGTCAAAGCATCATATCCAGCTCGTCGGCTCGCTGTCTCCGCGTCCTCATCGTCTGCAAGTGGGTCCTTTTAGACTCCAACGTTAGCGTCACCTACTATTTTCTGCACCTACACCACCAATGAGTCCGTCCTCTGACGTGCAGTTCATGAAACAAAGGGTACGAAGTCGGAGTACGTATAGCAGGGAACGTTTGCCCTTTACACGTATATAAAGTAAGCGGAGTTGGAGCGCCACCAACCAAAAAGCTGGTTAAAGCGCGAATGAGTTGGTGCACTAGTCGGACCCAAGGACACCTTGGGCTACGTGTCGCGGCGCTGGGGGTTCGTCTAAGTCAATTCGGAGACTTGGCCAAATAGAGGATCCCGTGGCCGCATCGGCGATCGAGTTCTCATCTCTATTCACGTTCGTCGTCATCGCTACCATCGCTTCCGCACTTTCCATCTCGTGCCCTCTTTGGATTTATCCTCGGCAGCAGCGGCATCCCGATTCGTTTCTTGCCGATTTGGGTCGGGAATCGATCGGTCGGCTTAGAAGGAGGGAACGGACTGAAGGGACAAGGAAAGAGGCGAGATGGCGTTCAACTTCACGGGCACGCAGCAGAAATGCAAGGCCTGCGACAAGACGGTCTACCTGATGGACCAGCTGACCGCCGATGGCGTCGTCTTCCACAAGTCCTGCTTTAAGTGCAACCACTGCAAAGGAACCCTCTCGGTATCCTCTCTTACCCTTTACCCTTTGCCTTTTCTTTTCCGGGATTTTTTTTTCTGGTGAATATTTCTATAATATACATGATCTATCTCCAATAATGGTTGGCATCGATATTAAGGAGTTTGTTCGTGCCGGCCTCGTACGATTTGTTCCGACAATGGAACGATCGGCACTGGTCGTCATTGATCGATCTCCCAGATTTGCTATTCGTGGGAGGCCTTCTAAAAGGCTTAGCTGAATTCACTACGATGGCCGAGAACTCCATGCTGCTGTTGCTGCTGCGGCTACCTTTTGTTCATATGATGCCAAGATAGCAAATTTACCTCCATATTGTTAGCTGATTACCATCTTAATGCATCCCAGATCGCCAAGTCCATTTTAAATATCTTTCTGCAAATTATTGGTTTTTAATCCGGAATCTGTCTTTAGGATAGCACTCTTGGTATGGTTGATTATTTTTAGTCAATTTGCTTCTGAGATACAAGAGCCACATAGGACTCATTTGAGGTACAGCCAATAATCTGGAAATGTTTTTTGACCGAACATAGTGGCAAGATTATTGTTAAAGGATTACCTGGAGCTTTGGTTGAATTATCTATGATTCAACAGAAGACAAAGACCATATATTGTGATGACCATCAAAGAGTTTGGAAATGCAGAATTGGTGATTATTAAGATCATGGACTTCTTGCCTTTTCGGCTTTTCCTTGGGTTTTCTCATTGATTCATGCGGATAAGAGAAAGATTCATCCACACAATGGATTAATAGAATAAATACAGTATGATGTTGACCATCATATTTCATAGTTACAAATAGAACACATATTATGCATACCAACTTCTTAACCAAACTCTGAGATGTAAGTTCATTTTTGTTTCAAGTGGATACTACATGTAGAAGTGCCTTTGGTTCCTAACCATATGCAGTAAGAAAAATCAACCTTTCAATCCTGAATCAAAGAACTGGGCAGGCATAATAACCTAGGGGCAAGCGTTCTAATTCAGAAATAAATTTTCTGAAGTACTTGGAATTTTAACCTAAATACTCTTTCGATGTGAATTTGGAGCAGAGACAAATTGTTTATGTTTCTAATTTATTTTTCTTTCTTGTCAGCTAAGTACATATTCTTCAATGGAAGGTGTTTTGTATTGTAAGCCTCATTTTGAACAGCTCTTCAAAGAATCTGGCAACTTCAACAAGAATTTTCAGTCACGTGAGGGTTCAACAAAGCCACTTAGAGATAGTTGTGTAATTTTCTCATAATGCTTTAACAGTTTAACTTATGAACATGTTTCCTGTTTTGCAGCTGCAAAATCAGCTGAAAAAGCCCCAGAATTGGTAAGTTTAGTGTTTCCACCACCACTTTCTGCCCTGTTTGTCTCCAAGTCACTTATCCTTAATTGCTTATTGTAAAAACATTTTCAAATTAACCATAATTGTGGTTTGCTATTTAATATGGCTAACATATCTTGACTTCAGACTAGGTCTACCAGCAAAGCTGCCAGTATGTTTTCAGGAACACAAGAAAAATGTGCCGCTTGCACGAAAACAGCATATCCTCTTGAAAAGGTTTGACCACATTGATAGGTTCTAGTTATTCCTCTAGTCTTATGTTAGTCATATGGTTAGGTATTCTACATGTTTTCAATCTAGTAAAGTTTAGTTTACTCTGAATCTAATACAAACAGGACTCATCAAACAATTTTGCTATTAAAAGCATGTCACTCTGCTGTAAGTGCATAATCTAATTTTAAGTTGTTTCATTTAGTAGCTCTAGTTATATATCCATACAAAGGAAGCCAAAAAATGTGGACGCCATATGTATGATAATTATAAAATCATATGGTTATCTTTTCTTGTATACTGTGTGGTGACCTTCAAACTATCTTACCTGCTTTAGGAATTTCTGAAACCAAGCATAATGGTAGAGGTTACTGACTAGACTCAATGTAGGTGTCAATTGGTGTCATCTTTTCATGTCTAGGCCTATATCTCTTCGTTGTCTTTATTTCTTGAGCAATACTTCACCTGTTATTTAGATATCAGTTCTTGTTTCTTTTCACTTCCTAATTCGATACTGAAGAACTTGTAGGATTGAGTTCTGAAAATAAGTAAGCCTGATGTCATGTTTCTGGATGAGTTGGTCTGTTTCTAAAAATTACTGGCAATTGTCATTGATTGTTCTAAAACGTTTTTGTTCACATTTTGACTGGTTGTATACATTAGCAAAAGCCTGAGAAAATATTATATCATCTTAATAACAAAAGTCCTAAAATTCTCTCCACTACAAGGTTAGACATGGGAAACCTAGTCTTGTTGCTATGTGGTGATTTATCTTGAACAAGAAAATTCTTTTCACCATCCTCTAGTTGCTTTAGAGGACACTTGGTGTATTTTTAAGTTATTTCAACTAGCTTGACTAAGGGCCTTTCTGAAGAATACAGTTACTTGCATTAGACATGCAGTTGAAACTTTTTAAGTATGAGACAGTGTACCTGTCAGCTTTCAGTGAAGGGACATGCTGTTGAAACTTTTTAAGTATGAGACTGTACCTGTCAGCTTTCAGTGAAGAATTGAGTATCAGTTTTTCATTTTGTTGTTATCTCCGTCATCCTTTCTCTTATTTGCTGCAAAACTTGTGTTCTTTATTAAGATAGAATCCGACAGAAGAATCTAAACCAGTAAAACTTGGCAGATTTTTTTGTTAATACTAGATTCAATTGAGTCTGGCAATTGGTTGATTTTTGGGCCAGCTTAGTGATGGATGCTGCATTAATCCAAATCTTTCTAATGCTAAAAACTAGGAACAGGGTTGATGCTACATACCATGAAAGTTTCTGTTTTGTAAAATGAAGCAGATGTGTATCTACTGACCCAATTATTCATGTGCTCTGCTTGCTTCGTTTTTAACATAGAGCAAGCATAATCTGGTTTCCTTTTACTGTTTCCACACTGTTTTGTCTCCATATTTCTAGCTCTGATTCTATACATTGCAAGACATGGGACCATATTTCAACTAGGTACCGGTACCTTTTTTTTTCTAATTTTAATATATTTCTGTCTCATGAAGTTTTTAGCTGATCCTAGCAACAGTTGAGTTGTTTAAGGGCTGTTCGGTAGGTACGGATGTGGATGTATAAACAATTTGATCCAATATCTGCAATAAATGAATGGACCACATGTATGTTTTTAAGGTCATAATATTTTTTTTGGTCCTGGAAGTGATTTCTGGTGACTTTACAATTTATGTTGTTGCTTTTTTCATATTTTTAGGATTTCTCATTTATGGAAGGTCTGATGTTGTCAACTCAATTGATTAGACATTTATGCCACATTAGCTAAAAGAATTCTCTTCTTCTACTAAGGCCATGAATAACTGATTTGACTCTAATTTAGTTGGTAAAAGAGTTCCTCGAGCAAGATTATCCCCTGCTCCATGTTTAAAATCTCCAAATTACCCCACCCGGAATGATGTCATGAAGAAAAAGTAAAATGTGATGACACATCCAACTATTATGTCCTGAAGTAAAATTTTCTAGAGAAGGACAACACATCCAACTTTGTTAAGTATGCATCATAGTTGTTCCTTTCTTATGATCAGTATTTTGTTGCAACAATGAACTTCTCTTTCAAACAGATACACTTCATATTCTGCTTTGGCTGATACCGATGTTATTATTGTCAGGTGACTGTTGAAGGACAGGCATATCACAAGTCCTGTTTCAAATGTTCTCATGGAGGCTGCTCGATTACCCCTTCAAACTATGCAGCTCTTGAAGGGATCCTCTATTGCAAACACCATTTCTCCCAGCTTTTCAAGGAAAAGGGAAGTTACAACCATCTAATCAAGTCTGCTTCGATTAAGCGTGCCGCAGCAACCGCCTCAGATCTCTAGTTCTGGTGAAATCTTGCAGCTATTTACCATCTCAGTGGCAAATAATTCTGTATTCTATGCTTCCGCCTTTGCCGCTTGATCTGCTAAGACATTTGCAATCTTGTTTCTCCTTGTTGATTTACCTTGCATTCATCATGTGGAATCTGTGGCAGAACTTATCCAAGAGAAACTGGTCTTCTAAATTGTTATTGTTGTCAGGTTCATCCATCTTTCAAATCTGCATATTTTAAGGTTGCTCGATCCTACAGGGAGACCAAAATTTTCTGTAGTTGAATTTTGTCGGCCACTAATTTCTTACTGTGGATTATCAAATCAAGTCACTTATTTGAGCAAGTTGTGCATGCTTTTGTGCTTGTCATGCCATGCTGTCCATCGTGATATTTCCATCTATTTACCTTCTCGTGCAATGAAATTGTGTTTCAATGTCTCTCATCAGACACAGGCATTTTAAGTTTCCTGCGTCCCTAAAAATAACCTGCGTTTCCACCTTCGTGTGATGATCATCTCCGGTTGTACTCTAAATTGGAATCCTTCAATTCCAACATCTTAATCTATATCATAACGTGGGAGGATCCTCGAGCCTTCCGCTTTCAACCAGTAGAGCTGCAGAACTGTCCCTGAGATGAATAAGAATAAACCAATTGAACCATTAATAGGGTGCTTGGCTTGAGGAAAGGGCCTGATTTGTGTTAATGACCACTCCTTTGGTTAAACTTTTCGCGCAATGAAATTGTGTTTCAATGTCTCTCATCAGACACAGGCATTTTAAGTTTCCTGCGTCCCTAAAAATAACCTGCGTTTCCACCTTCGTGTGATGATCATCTCCGGTTGTACTCTAAATTGGAATCCTTCAATTCCAACATCTTAATCTATATCATAACGTGGGAGGATCCTCGAGCCTTCCGCTTTCAACCAGTAGAGCTGCAGAACTGTCCCTGAGATGAACAAGAATAAACCAATTGAACCATTAATAGGGTGCTTGGCTTGAGAGGAAAGGGCCTGATTTGTGTAAATGACCACTCCTTTGGTTAACTAGGATGGATACCAAGTTTCATTTTTCTAATTTTGGAATCCTCATAAATGTTGTTGATGTAGTTAATGTTGTTTCGGGGATAGATATGGCCCGTTCGGTTTAGTGAATTCCGAGATATCTTATTGGTTAATGATTAGTCCTTTTTCTATATCAGGAAAAAAAATCTGTAGTTAAATTGGTGGTAGATATGGAGATGCTTTTGTCAATCTACTCAAACTTGGTTTGGTTTGAGGGTAATTTTGTTAATTGACGTCCTTCCCCGTAGGTTTGAATTTGTTAGAGGGTATTTCTGTCAATTCTCCATCTGCCGGAATTTTTCTGGAGAAAAGACCGCCAACCAAGTGCAAATGGAGGGAAAGCTGCTGCTTTTCCCGCCAAAATTGCCCTATTTCCTCTTCCTCTCGTCCGCGGCCCCTCCCCATCACTCGCAACCCTCTCCACCCGGAAACGGAACCCCTCTATCCTCGGCCAGCGACATCGCCTGAAGAAGGAGAAGATGTTGGAGTTGCGGTTGGTTCAAGGCAGCCTCCTGAAGAAGGTGCTGGAAGCAATCAGGGAGTTGGTCACCGATGCCAACTTCGATTGCTCCGCCACCGGCTTCTCCCTCCAGGCCATGGACTCCAGCCACGTCGCCCTCGTCGCTCTCCTCCTCCGATCCGAGGGCTTCGAACACTACCGCTGCGATCGCAACCTCTCCATGGGCATGAACCTCAACAACGTGTCCAAGATGCTCCGCTGCGCCGGCAACGACGACATCATCACCGTCAAGGCCGATGACGGCAGCGACACCGTCACTTTCATGTTTGAAAGCCCCAGTACGACGATCGACCCCTATCTCACCCTAATCATCTCTCCAGAGTCCGACATGTGCATATCTTGATCTCTCTGCTTAGACTCTGCCAGTTTTTTCGTAATAGGATCCTTATCTCGCATGATGCTCACAAGAACCGCTCATGTTCTTGTTGTCTGGATCTATTACCTTCTGTGTTCTCTACGCTCATTTATCGCGATTTTGTTCAGATCAAGACAAGATCGCCGATTTCGAGATGAAACTAATGGACATCGACAGCGAGCATCTTGGCATTCCGGACGCAGAGTACCAAGCTATTGTTCGGATGCCGGCTTCAGAATTTGCAAGGATATGCAAGGATCTGAGCAGCATTGGGGACACTGGTACTGTAGTTATCTTAGTTAAACTCTCTTTCGAGTCTTTGTTGTGTTGCTCATGTAGTTTATTTACTGCGGTCTGGAACTGGCAGTGATCATTTCAGTGACCAAAGAAGGTGTGAAGTTTTCGACCGCAGGAGACATTGGAACTGCAAACATCGTTTGCAGGCAGAACAAGACTGTGGACAAGGTACCTTGTTCTTGCTTCGTCCCAGGAAGCCATTGATCTATTGGATGTACTCTATGTTCTAACATCAATCTTTAATCATTTGCATTCATTTTAATCTTTGAATGCACCCAAAAATGAGAAAAAAGATGAATTGTTTGGAATGAGTTTACCTACTATGAATGTAAATGTATATGCTTGTACGAATGTTAACCATTCCAATTTTATGGTACAGCCTGAGGAAGCTACCATCATAGAGATGCAAGAGCCCGTTTCATTAACCTTTGCTCTGAGGTACTTGAACTCCTTCACCAAGGCAACGCCACTCTCTGAGACTGTGGCCATTAGTCTCTCGTCTGATCTGCCTGTGGTGGTCGAGTACAAGATTGCAGAGATGGGATACATTAGGTTTTACCTGGCACCCAAGATCGAGGAGGAGGATGACATGAAGCCATGAGCTAACCCCCCCTTTTTTGTTATGATCATGATGTGTTTCATGTCTGCAGACCAGAGATTATTTGATCTATTTCTTATTATTGTAAGCAGTCTATGAATGCTCAGAGGCAGATGGACAAGTTGATTGCTCTTTCTTTATATCTGTAGCTTTTGATTGAAGAAAGATTGAGGATCCATGCAACCTGTCTTGCCTGTGGTACAGAGAAATTTCTGGTGAAGTGAGCCAGTAATGCATATATAAGTGTAGTCTAAAGAACATTAAAATCTCATGATGAAGTAAATCTCATGTTTTCTAAGTTTACCATTCTATATCAAAACATTCACGTAATGTAGAGATCATGTAACGCAACTTGTGATAATTCAGATTTTGTGAATGTTTGTACATGTAATTAATATTATGGATTATTATTTAGTAGCACTATACGTAATCTAGTGTATCCATTCAAACTCATTGACTATAGATTTGAAGTCTCTAACTAAAATTTTGCAATAGTAAATATTTTATTTAATGAAAATGAATTAAATACTTTAGGGCATGTGCACATACGATACTGAAGTGGATGTCAATTTCTTAACGTGTGGTGGGTGTATAGGTCGTTTGTGTCGTGATGGACCTATCAGTGGTTCTTGATGTCAATAGATCGAGCATATGGTGTGCAGACACAAGATATGCGTATGTGCCGCGGACCTAATCCGACGAAACCCGGTCGGCTAGGGCTAGGTTGGTTCAACAACGACTTGGTGAGCCCAACCGCTTGTTTATGAGAAGCCCTAGAAGATGATGAGCACCGCCGAAGTGCGATAACCGCGGTCCCGCTGCGACTGGGGCTCTCCTCCGCCGCTGCATCCATCGGCAGCTGTGTGTTCTACGACCGTAAGGCTTTCGCTCTTGTTCTTCCGTTCTCTTTGCTGCAGGAAACAAAATTTTGCGCTTTCTTGAGCAAGAATGACCTCTGTTTCTTTGATCGTTTCCAAGACAATCTCGATGCGCTACTTCTACGAAGTAACTTGGTCCTTGTGATTCTTTGTTCGTTTAAAGGATTAGTAGTGTATGAGGATCTCGTCTTCGGTCTGGATTTGTTTTCTGGCAGTGTATGCGTGCAGCATGCACCCCTTCCTTTCTTGATAGTTCACTTGGGCCCTTTTCCTTTCTTATCTTGTTTAGTTTTCGCTGGAAGATTTACGGCATAACATTCGTTGTGATATATCTATCAGGATCTTTGATAAGGTCCACAATGGCTGCTAAAAATGGCGCAAGCAGCATCGAGAAAGAGCAGGTACATAAACCTTCTTGTGTCACGGAAGCTTTCCTTAGCTTGTTCAGTGAAATGGATGATTCTAATCGTTGGATATGGGCCTTGGAAGCTCTATTCTTTGCGTGCTTGATCTATTATTTTCCGGAAATATTTGCTTTGCTTTTTGCAAATTTGCTAGAGCTTGTAAAAATCGATCTTTTCGTAGAAGAAACATAGCCTTATTGTTTCAGTGTAGGGCATTTGTAACTTTACTTGGTCTTCGACACTTCTAATAGCCATGTCGATATATCATCATTATTCAAGTAATTAGGAATATCATCACAACGAATGCTTGGGGAGACGGTTTAACTTTTTTTTTTAGTGATGAATAGTGATATTTTTACTAGTATGTCTACGGAAGGTCATTTCACCATTTTATTTCTTTTTTCCTATGAAATTATCTGACAGACTTTGATTTTAATTGAGCAGATTTTTGGAATGGCAGAGAAAGAAATGGAGTACAGGGTGGATCTCTTCAACAGGTAAACAGCCTCTAAGTATTACTTAGCTAGCAGTGTCTTTGCCTCGATATGCTGTTGATGTTTGTCATGCTCCAATAATTCGTGTGTATCATGTGGCTAGGTTCCTTGCTTTGTATTCTCTTAATCTTCACCTTTCTAACTAGGGCATGAAACGTATGAAAAATTGAACTATGGTGAGAACAAAATAACCAAGAGTCAGACTTCTTTGGAGCGTGTGTGTACCCTTATTTACAGAAAACTATATGCTACAATCATAACTTATTAGGGGAAAAGGCCTCTTTGAATTGCCATGCTTATGCCCTGCCTTCACTGACCCCATAATTGGTTTTGGAGCCAGTGCCTGTTGTAAGGTTAGCTGGCCCTGGCCTGATGGGTACGTGGCTGATTGGTTACTTCCCTAGGATGGCTTGATCCATTTGCTCTGTGGTTCAGGCTGATAACAATCCTTTCAGCTTAGATTCCTGCTGCAGTCGATCTGCTAATGACCTTTGGGGGTTTTCTGAGTCTTTTTTGCTTTGTAGACTATTCAAGCTCGTCTCTCTGCTTTCTCAGAGAAGTGCATCACCTCGGGCTTTATCTGGCTTGTATGGGTTCCCACAGGAGCTGGCCCAGACCCTGCATTACTGTGGCAGCCTGGCCAACTGCTGGTGGGGGCCAAACAGCACTGATGCTGCACGGCCCGGTTATATACTAGGGCATGCCACTCACATCATGGCCCTTGGAATTGTATTGCTAATTGTAACATCATTGTGTTCTTTCCTTCGTGTTGTTAAACAAACCACATGCTTTTCTTCTTACACAACATGGTATGGTTTAGATGAGAGGATACAGTTTTAGTTACCTTTAAGGTAAATATTATGCATTATTTCAACTTTAACATTACCGTTGTGTCACAAAATCTTGATATTTTGAACTTGAATCTGAATTTTACTCATTACCATATTTTATCTACTTGGAAGAAGTGGAAGGTTCCTGCAAATGATTTATGAGTAGTGCAATATCAACTAACATGCAGGTTCGTTTACTGCTAGTTATATGATTTATCTTGTATCACAAGTAGAACCATCTGAGTAGTTTCTCTTTATTCTTGAAACAGGCTCACACAGACATGTTTCGATAAATGTATCGAGAAAAGGTATGCTATGCTTCAACCATTTCTTCTGGTGGATGTCATAGCTTTTATTTTGATGGTATTGATATTTTGATGATAGATTGATGTATTTTGATCTTAAGAATTATTTGGAAGATTTTTTTTTCTAGTGCGGAAATCTATTCTGTTTTTCCTTTAAAGAATTAAAATTTCAAATATTGTTGTCTGCACTGAGCATCTGATTAGCTAACAAGTACTCTCAATATATTCCCTCAGGTACAAGGAATCTGAGCTCAACATGGGTGAAAACAGTTGCATTGATCGATGCGTTTCAAAATATTGGCAGGTAAGATACTTGGAATTGCAGATCCTTATGTAATGTTGTATTTACTTAAATGATCTAAGATACTTGGAATTGCAGATCCTTATGTAATGTTGTATTTACTTCAATGATCTTTGTGCAAAGACTTTCATCGATACATCTAAATTTAGAAAAAAACACCCTACATATAATCTCTCGTATGTTGACATCGATATATGCAATATAATATGTGTGATATCAGTTTGTCTTCTTTCAATTGTTTGACTGATTGGTCGTTCTTTAAGTTCAGTGATCTTAGTCTCCAGCATTGTGGCATTTCAGGTGACAAATATAGTTGGGCAACTACTTGGTTCGAACAGGCCTCCGATGTGAAGCATCTGATATGCCTTTTTTCAGACTGAAAAGCTATTTCACCGTCAGCAACATACATCAAATGCTTATGCAATCACATTCGGCATAACTTGAGATATATGCAACCTCTAAGATAAATTTGTTTGAGGAACAGACACCTCTTACCTTGATGATTATTATTTTTATTGGTGTTGACTTTCTTGGCATCAAATAAACTTGCAGCTGTTAATTGAAAGCCTTTGGAACGTAAAATCAGTATGATTGTGTTGAACTTGCAGCTGGTAATTGCCAGCTTTTGGAATTAGTCAGTATGATTGTGTTATTAGACATGTGTTGACATGGTTGGAAAAATTGTACTGGAATTCTGCCGACGATTGGTGTTCATTGTTGTTATCTCCGTAGTGTTGATCTCTTGACTGTATATAATTGTGCATATGTTAATTATTGAATAATGCTGCTTAACATGAATGGTCCTGAGTGATGATAGGTGGCATGTAATTGTGCCACTATTAGATGACAATGTATCATGTTTCTTAGCAAACATAGCTTCCTCATGTATTACTGAAGAACTCAGGCTTCTTTACACATTACAGATGAGTCACTGTTCAATGAGATGTAAGTACCTTTTCTCTCAGTGGCCAGAGAACTACTACACTTTGTACAGGCACAGATCCATGATGCTTGGCGTTTGGTCCCAGCAAACTGGGGGTAGCTGTGAATGGAGGAGGTCGGTGTTTTTGATCACCTCCACTACAGTGAGTAGCTAACAGCACAAGAAACATCTGCACAGGCACAAATTGTGTCAAGAAGACAATTAAGCTCTCCCAACAGGTGACACAGGTGGATGATTTGGTACATAGCTATTAGGATCACCACCTTGGGCTCCAGCAGGAGCTTTCCCTGACTGATCATTCACAATGTGTTCCTGCAAGATTTTTGGCTCTGTTGAAGGACTGTCAGTCTTCCTGCCATGGAGGACTGCCATACATATTGCAAAAGACTGAAGCATTGAAATGGAAGATAGGAATTCAACAGTGTACAGCCCCTCTCTGAAAGATACAATGCTGAAGGCAAGTCTCTTTTCTTGTGATCCACCCTGAAACAGTTCGATTACTAGTGTTATCTACTGAAACACCAATGCTACTAGCAAAAGCAACAGACAGTAAATAAAACTGCCATACCTGAGTGAACAGTTCAGATCTATGAGTTCCATCTGTAGTTTGACAACCTTGGTCTGAACCAAAGGTATTGCACTTTCGGGCCTTGTCGGTAAGAACAGTCAGCGAGCAACCCTCGTCCCAACCTCCGCAATCGCATGCTCCTCCTGATCTCCATCTCTCTATCAGAGTTGAGGGCTCGCCATCGGTCGACAAGCCATGAACCCCGCTTGGAAGCATGACGGAGATACCAGATTGACATAGATCATCATTATGCTGATCAGTCTGCAAACGCTTCTCATCATTTGAAGCACTTACATTTCTTGTTGATAAGTTTGCTCCGCAATTACTGTGGCCTGCTCGGGTGGGGGTATCGGACTTATCCACAGGTGGTGGCACCTTAACAACAATGGCAGCCAGCTCGCTCATAGCAGAAGAGTCAACAGTTGCTTGTTCAGCACCAAGCAAAACAAACTCTCTCATAACGTGAGAAGTGTCACCTTCATGGCTCCTCAAGTTGCGAAGTGAAACCTTCAACTGACCAACAACATTGGAGATCAACTGATGCTTCTTGCTCTTATTTCCGGGGCTGCTCCAGAACATGGTTTTCTTCTTTGAACCATTTACAGAGAATATCTTATATATGCACTCTAGGTCATTATAATTGCTAATAATACTTCTCATTGTTATTGCTGCAGCAAATACTTCACCGTCACAGGATGAGAGCATAAACAACGGAAGGCCGTTCTTCCAAGCAACTTGAAGAAGAGCTTGCTTCATTGGTGCAACATGCTTTTCATCCTTTTGAGTTCCTTTATAATTGTTGGATAATTGATTTGAAGTAATCATATTTCCCCTCACCCGGCATGTCGAGTCAACACTTGATGGCTTGTGCACCCCATGGTTTGATTTGTCGGTCGTACTTAGTTCACAAGAACGGTGACTGCCCGATAAGGCTGCAATTGGCCCAGTCGAACGAGGATTGTTCTTTGGCTTCATTATAGGATCTAGTATTCTTCTCAATGGGCTTTGCCTTCCTTTATTCTTTCTGGTTGCTTGATCTCCATGCGAATTAAACAAATGAGAAACTGAAACGATTTGCTCTTCAGATGAACCTTGCCTCAAGCTAGAACTCTTGCTCTTGCTTTTTAGATCAGCACTCAGTGGACGGTTAGATGATTCCCTTCCTGCTGCAGACACCATTTTTTTTTCTGATTTTGTTGATCCCTCAGTTATATTGACTTCAAGTTGCTCGCAAGTACCTTTAGAAAATAGATCATTTTCCCTGTTTCCACATACCAATTTATCAGTTGGTGCTACACCTTCTAACAGAACAGTGCAAGATATATCGGGTTCGTCATTTTGGATGGTACAAGGGAGAGGACATGCGCGAGGAACATGACGATACTGATGGATGATCTCGACATCTTCAGCTAAATTACCTGAATGGTTATAGCTATTTCCCTCAGTGAGCCAGTCGTCAGCAGTTAATGGGGAATCAGAACTAAGGCATCCACTGTCCACGTTCTCTTGAAGATAATCCGATATTCCTTTGCAATCCTGGGAAATTTGTGGAAAATTTGTGTCCAAGGATTGACTATGGCCGTTGTCTACGCACTTTTCTGCTTTCATCGAGCTTCCATTTTGGTCTTTAGCCACTCCAGTTGAAGTGGCAGTAGCAGTAGCAGTAGCAGTGTCAATCTTATATCTTGAACATGAAGCTGCAGAATGTCGAGGTAGGCATACTTCGCCTGATATGGCTTTCAAATCTGAATCTTTACTGTTACCTTTATCATGTTTATTCCCTAACAGTTTAGCACTTGGAACAAAATCTCCATTATCATTCTGTGTAGGAAACTTTGTAGAAGAGATACTTGAACTACGGACGCCTTGTAAATGTTCAGAATCTTCTCCTTCACACATCTCTGATCGGCTGCCTGTAACAGGGTTTCTCTTATGAGGAAAAACAGGAGATTTCTTCCCTCGAGAAAGAGGACTAGATATGGTCTTTCTAGATTGGTTAAAGGAACCAAATGTAGCATATGCCGATGACTGAGTACTATTACATGCAAAGTGTCCACCTCCCACATCTGTGACACATTTCTGGTGGTTCGTCCATCTCTCAAGACGCCCCCAGTTCAGAACTCCAAAATTCAGTGCCTTTCCATGAATACTATCTCCTTCCTCCAGCCGCTGAAGATAAAAGGGTACATTTGACATGTTCATAACTGGTTCGTCAAACCCTGGTCCCTTCCTACTGGGCCATGGCTTTTGAGAATTTCCCAAAGATGATGAAACTGAGTTTTTCTTCACCCCCTGCCGATCTTTGGCTGTTTGTCTAGGAAGCTTTTCAGTTTTAAGGGCCCCAACCTTCTCTAAGAGGTCGACATTCTTGATTCCGCTCGGGAATAAAAATCTCTCGTTGGACAATCTTGAGGAGTTATTTTGCAGTGAGCACCTTTTTTCATGTTGACTGAACAGCATTTCTATCATTCTATCATCCTTTGCTTGAGCTGCTGGTGTTTCAGAAGGCATGTTTGGCTAGTTTTCTTTCAGAAATTCTATCAGTTTCATTGCTTCAAGTACAACTTGTTTCTTGGTACAGCACAACAACGCTTGTCGCGATTAACTGTCAACAAGATTTTGTAAGTTCATGATTTCCTTTTCTCATGTTAAGGGAGACAGAACCTTAAATTTTCAATTTCTTCTAATATCACAGTGCACAATGCTGTTGTATACATGAAAAAGAGTGTGTTATCTCTAAGTGCTGATACTGACTATAATGCAATCTACAACTGAAGCATCGTATCTTATCTCACTGACCTTTATCTAACTCAAGACTAAAGAAAAGATTTGTCACATTATGACTACAATTTCACTTTGTAGAACATAAATATTTCATTTCATCTACAAACCGAACAAGCAAAAAGAAAGAGACAGAGAGAGACAGCACAAAACCAGACGAAAGGAACATGGCGTCTCCGCCACACAATTTCGCATTTTTACGAAACAATACGCGAACTTGATGCGTTCGTATGAAGAATTTCTTTGATTTGAGTCGCCGCAACGCATCAAAGAAAGGTGCACGAACAATAAAAGAAAGTGTCCAAAAACCCTAACCCGTTCACCGCCTCTACTGGAAGTGAGCAGTGGATCTACAGCAATCCGGCCGAATATCAAACCCGGAAGTGCCTACACTTTTCGTGGATCCCAAGAAACGAAAGCGTAACATGTGCAAGCAAGCAAGCAAGCAAAGCAATCAGAGAGAAAAGAAGAGGAAAAGAGAAAGAATCTTAATCAAAAGAGTGAGCATATACTCGGAGGAGGAAACAGAGCGGCGCCGTACCAGAAAGGAGAAGGAACTCGAGATGTAGATCTGCTCGGCCCCTTCTTCGCCGGTTTCTTCAAGGTAGTCTCGGGAGACCAAAGGAAGAGGAAGGAGCACGACCAAACCAGAGAGGGAAGGAAGGAGAGGTCTGTTCCTCTGCCGCCACCAACAAACGAGCTAAAGTAGACGACCCGGCGATGGCATTCTTTAAGTGCGGAGGCGCAGAGCGGGCGGCGGGGCTGCCTCTTCCGTGGAGCGGCGGGAGGAATCAGCCGACAGCGACGGCGGTGGGTTGCGAGTCCGTGGGGTGGGAACGGGTGCGTGGTTGGCGATGAGGCCAGCTGGTGGAGGGAAAGAAATGGACGGGAGTTGAGTCGTCTGCGGGCCCCGCGCCGCTTCGGCTCCGCGTCGCTTAAATTTAAACGCCTTTCCCACCCATTCGTACACCCCACCCAATCGTATGCTTGCGGGTGGGGTCACCGTGAAAACAATTCTTTTGCTACGCGTTGTCGGCGACACCAACCGCGTACCGACCACAGGTTGGCTGGAATTTCGAAGCGGTGGGCCCCCGCTCAGCCTGATTTCGTGTCTGTCTGTCTGTCCGCGCGTGAGTAAAATATGTTTGTACCCAAAGAGGACCACCACAGTGTATACTATTGCTTGTACGCGTTCATCCATATAGAAAATCCAAAGTGCACTGATTTGAATTCTCCATCATGATAAGTTGTGAGTGCGAAGGCACTCATTGAAGGAAGTAATAATCATGTCCACGCAAGATGTGATGTTGATGACGATAAAGATACAGGTGACATTTTGCTTGAGTCGATGCACGGCGACTACGAATTATTATCATCATCGATGCTTTGATGGAAGCAGTCTTTTTGCTAAAGCAAAGGAGAGGGTAATAAAGTTTGCGAACGCTTTCTCCTTCGGAAGAAACAGAAAGGTAGGAAGGAATGTGTGTGAGGGTGGCAAAGATCAAGTCTTTATCGCTTGACTGCACATATAATATGTTTATGTCGCAGATAGTTGAGTTGTTCTCATCAGCTTTGAATAGTAGATTGATTAGTCTTGGAAATTACATAATAAGTTTCTTGCGATGAGTTTTGAGAAAGCATATTCTAGTATCACCCTCGCAATAACACTCAATAGTCACGTCAATATCAACGTAGAGCCTCAGGATTGATATGGTGCATTACGTCGATGTGACATCTCGAACTCGGAAGGAACGATCGTCTAGTCCCACATTGTTCGAGGTTGTATAAGACGACATCACATAGTATAAAGTCATTCCGAAAAGTTCGGAATGGTGTCACGCAGCGTTGATCCGTGTAGGTCGGTTGACACATGCACGGAGGATACGAGCCAATCATCCAGAAAGTCGATGGGCATTAACAGACCATTCGTTCGTATATATAAAAACCAACCTCTTGACCAATATCGGGGAGATTTCGAACACTTAACTCCCTCTAACTCCACTTAATATTGACTTGAGCTTCGGAAGGATCTAGTTGAATTCCTATCATTGTGTATAGGAACTCAACAATAAAGAAGCAACAATTCGACGAGAGAGGAAGAGCATCTCCTTGCCCTACCTCGAACCAATTCTGAAGACGAAGCATATACTTGATCTAACGACGACCACCTCTGTTCGAATATCCACATGAATGACTCTATACACTCAAAATTGAATCAAACCGTGTTGTTCCATTGGTCACGACATAATGTTCTCACAAGTTTATTATCTTTAATGTTTTAAGACTTCGTAGTAGTAAGTTTCAGAGGTCGTGTGGATGCACTCAGTGTGCAGTGAGCGCCTTGCGCTAGGAGGCACGCAACGTGATGGGCGTTTTGAGAAAGCATATTCTAGTATCACCCTCACGATAACACTCAATAGTCACGTCAATATCAATGTAGAATCTCAGGATTGATATGGTGCATTGCGTCGTTGCGACATCTCGAACTCGGATGGAACGATCGTCTACTCCCATGCTATCTGAGATCATATAAGACGACATCGCATAGTACAAAGTCGCTCCAGAGAGCTCAGAATGGCATCGTGCGACGTCGATCGACGCTTGTACGGAAGGTATGGGCCGACCGTTCGAAAAGTCGATGGGCATTAACAAATCATGTATGACCGACCTTCGTACGCATATATAAAAGTCAACCTTTTGACTAGTATCGGAGAGACTTCGAACACTCAGCTCCCTTAACTTCACTCAACACTAATTTGAGTTTCGGAAGGATCGAGTCGAAAAATTTTTCTCCCGACCGTAGCATGTGTGCATGAACTCAACGACAAAAAAGCAACAATTGAACGAGGGAGGAAGAGCATCTCTTTGCTCTATCTCGGACCAATTCTAGAGACAGTAAGTACTTGACCTAACATCGATCACCTACTGTATGCACTCAACATTAGATCAAATGGCGTAAGGTTCTCCGACAAGTTTATTATCTCTAATGTTTTAAGACTTGGTAGAAAGTTTCAGAGGTCGTGTGGATGCTCTCACTGTGCAGTGAGCGCCCTGCACTAGGAGGCACGCAACGTGATGGGTACATGATGGAACGTGCGCTGGGACGCCTCGAGCGCACGTTGAGCGCACGTGCTTTTTTTCCTTGGGGATCTCACGATTAAAGAGATCTCAGCTGCCTTCATTTGCAATTCCTTTCTTTCTCCGATGCATATATTTTTGGATGATTTCATAGAAAACAAATTCCCTTTTTCGTTACTTCCAAAAACAATATTTCTGTTTTTTATTTTTTTAATGATGCTTCGATTTCGAATAATATTCAAAATACTTCTCACCAATCTTAATATTATTTTTCTTGCCTGTTCTAATAATTTAGTTTACTATAATATTTGAACCTGTTATAGTATTTTAGTCACAAAATAGTATTAGGCATATTTGAAAATATTATAAATGATATAAATAAATTTATAATTTTAATCGAATCAACTTTAAGGTTAAAATTTTGGTATTATGAGCAATGATAACTAAACAAACAATATCATGTTATTTATAACATTTTTAATAAAAATATTATAACGGTATTTGTAAACACCGTAAGTCAAATGAAACTAAAATAAAGTAGAAATCTTTTGATATATCATACTAAAATCCAAATGGATATGTCTAATGATTTAGAAATAACATCACCCAAATAGATATAAATAATTAATCTACTTTAATGTTTTGGTCATCACAATAAAAACATTATAAAACATATTTGAAAACCTTATAAATAATTCAAATGGACTCCTAGTCCCAAACAAATCAACTATGATTTTAAAAACATGATATCCTAATGGTTTATGAGTAATGACAATCAAAGAGTTATAATATCACATTATTTATAGTATTTTTTAATAGTTTTATAATATTTTTAGTACCTTAATTATCATATTCTTTCTAAAGTATTGGCCAAATGACTCAAACCTTACTTAACTGATTTGATAACAGTTTGCTTTCATAACTTAATGCTAATAACTAAAGAGACTACTCACAAAAGAAAACAAACGCTTTGGTCTTGAAAAAGCTTTTAATAAACTATCTTGAGATGCTATCTTTTGGGTTCTCTTTTTCAAAATCCGCAAAATCGTATCGTATCAGAGTTTCGACCTAGGCTCGGTATGGTACGGTATGAGTGTACCGAGCACTGTAGCAGTGCTATAGTGCTACAATGCACTGCTACAGTATAGCAGTGCACTATTTGACTGCTGCCGTGCATTGTTTGCACTGTTGCAGTGCTACAGCGCACTACCACAGCGTACTGTTTGCATTGCTACAGTGCACTGTAGCACTGTACCGGTCGTACCGCCCGGTACCGGGCGGTCTGCATACCGGTAATCTGTCGGACCGGTACGTACCGCCCGGTACAGACGGTACACATCGAAATTACAGACCTTGCTCTCTTATATGAACTTTTCTTCTAAATTCATTGATTAAATAAAGGCTTGTGTTTATTCTTCTAAAGTTTTCTTGCTTAATAAATAAATGGTTAAATATCACTCTCCTTTTCCGGTCTTAGACGGGTCAAATAGGGTGACCCCTTTTCACTTTACCTATACATCTTGGTTTCATAAGTCTTTAACTTAGCTTCTTAATCATGTAATCACATATCGTAAACTTCCTCCTCTAAGCTTTGGGCGTCACTGTAAAATTAGTCATCTAACGTTTGCATATGATAAATTGCTTTGTTTTAGAACCAACACAAAATCCTACCATACTGTTAAGAAAATTTTTGAAACATATGAACAGTTAACTAATCAAAGAGTAAGTGCTTCTAAATCTAACATTTTTTTTTCGGAAACATACCCTTGGATCCATCAAATATAATGTTTGCTCCGTGTTAGGCTTCAAAGAAGATTATTTTCTTTCAAATATCTTGGAGCTACAATAGCCCCTTATCTCTCCCTTTGTCCATGAATACATTCTGAAAGAAATTAAGAAATTAAAACAAAGCTCATCACCTAGAAAGTATAATCACTTATCCCAAGTAAATAAATATTTCTCATTAACTCGATTTTAAATTCTATCTATTTATACACTTTAAGTGTCACTTGGTTCCGAAACAGCATATTACATCATAATAAAACTATAATAAAAAAATTTCTTTGACAAAACTCTAAAATCAATAAAGATCTTCATTTAATTACATATAGGATACTACTCTCGATTTAGAAAGAAAGTTTATTTGATTTTAAAGAAAGTTTTTTTTAATAAATTAGTAATACATATTAATTTCATTATTGATCCTTACATTTTTAATTTGTCCTTGAATAAAATACCTATATATATGAATATAGATTTGTTACCTATAGGGCTAGAGGTTGATGCACTAATCTAATCTAGTAACTAGAATACTCGGTTGCTATTGGATATGTGCACCGCCACAGCTAGTTTCAGTCATTAAGTCTATTGATATTGTCCAACACCCTTGTGATGATAAATAGATATAAAAGGGACACCCTCCTGACAAATGAAGCTTATTATCTTCTTATTAACTCAAGAATAAAATCTACTTGGTACGGTCGATGTAATCTTTAGCGATTTATTGTTATCCCTAAAATTCAAATTTTTTGTTGAAAATTATTATACAGAAACTTAATAGACTTCTTCGATTTTCTTTTAATATTAATTATGTATGAACATGCTGAAATAATTAACCATATTTTCTTTATTTATTCTGTCTCCTCCTAACCATTAATTTTTTGGGAAACAAAGCATGTCATTATTTTTTTAATACCGAGAGTATAATGGATTTTGGGGGATTGGTTAAGGGAAGATAATAATAACCACGGAATGGAAAACATGCTATAGCAAACCAGCTTTAGTTCATCTGAAAAATGAGAAATGAAGTGAAGCATTCTATTCATTAGACTTAAGCGCAGGCTTTAGCCTCTACTAATTACTATGTTGTATCATAATTATCTGAAAGGAATAAGTTGACCAATATAATTAGACTCAATTGGGAAAAGCTATTTGTAGGCTGATTTAAGTTGAATTCGTTTCTCTTTTCTGCAAGAAGGTGGTCTTCACTTCATTATCAATCAGAGATCAGAATAGGACTGCAATATGCTATTGATAAGCACTACACACACAACAAGTTCTTCTAGAGATGGTTTCTACAACAATTGTTGAGCTGCTCACATCAAATAAGAAGCCGCCATAGTAATATGTTATTGACAAGCACTACACACAAGTTCTTCTGAACATGGATTCTGCAACATTTGTTTGTATGTATCTCACATACGATTCAAGACATGATGGTAATACAAATTTGTCCACTGCTATAGAGAGTGCAACCAATTGGGCTGCCAACACAATAAGAATCAATAGAGCTGCCAACCTTATTGCAGCTGCTGTTGTGATGTATAGAGCATGTATCAGTAGGTCCAGTCATGGGGGAGTCTGATCTCACGGATCGCAGGAGGAGTTGGGTGGGGAAGGCGGTGGTTCCTTTTCTGATGTGAGAGCACTGCGTCTCGTCGGCTTATGAGAGCATCTGTCGAAGCACATGACGTGCGTTTAGGAGGAGAATCGGATTTGGTCAACTGGTGCAATCTTTTGCGAGTGAGTGTGGAATGAATGGAGAGCAACTTGCCATGATCGAGGACGAAGTATGGCTTCCCTCCCATCTCCTCCAGATTTAGATTCAGCGCCTGGACCACTCTTTCCGGCACAAGCACGGTGGAGTAAGCTGCTGCAACCACCCATAGCAAAGAGGAGCTGTGAGAGCTGAGCGATACGAGTCATTTTCATCCGTCGAAAATCTAATGGATGAATAGAAAAACGATCTCTGATCGGGGCAGAAGTAGAGCATACAACAACACCGAGAGGCATCCGAAGATTCGACGAGGAAGGACGAAGCTAAAGAGGTCCGTACCGGGTTTCTCTGGCGGCTCGGACTTGTCGCCGCCGATGCGTGGCAGGAAGACGCCGGTTCCGGCGGATTCTCTCCTCGCGCCGGGGCTGCTGAGGAAAACAGCTCTCATCCCAGATCCAGGCTGCGGTTGCTGCTGCTGCATTTGGCGAGGACGGCGTGCGGAAGAAGACAGTCCCGTGGGGCGGCCACGGTCGTGGGAATGCACGCCTCCTCTTGATTCACTCTGCCTTGCCCACGCTGCGAACAACTGTTGTCTCATCAGCTGCTGCTGCTGCTTCAGCTGGTGGAACCAATTGGGAGCAGAAGAAATCGAAGAAGATTGAGAGACCATACGAAGTCCGCCAATAAAATCCTTTGGACTGAAACGAAGGGCCACCTGAGTTGCCCGAAAGCGCTGCAAGTGGATGGGGACGGGGGACGTGCAGTGGCAGCTACTGGCGGTCTCGCAATGATCTGAGAAAGACAGCGCAGGCGGCAGGGCACCTACCGAAGGAGTGTCGAGGGTTCCCTTCTTCTCCGAGATGAACCGACCGCGGAGAGCGGTTCCAGGGGAACCGGCCGTGAATCCATACTTCCCATCACAATACTGAAATCATCAGCGGATGCACGTTAAAGGAATGGAAGGGAAGAACGGTTCGTTTTGCAAGCAGCATACTCGAGTGTCGCCGAGGAAGGAGCCAGGCATCTGCCAAGCTAGCCCGGTCATGCAGAGGCATTCGTCCTCCGCCGGCCAGTCGAGATTCATGGCGAACTCCTCCATGAAGCAATCGTCTCGCCGTGTCTTCTCCTCGAGGAAATGATCGTCGCAAAGGAAGTCGGAAGGGAGGCAGACCTCCCCCTCTCGTCGCTCCTTGGCCATCGCTCAAGTAGAGCAAGCTGGGGAAGCTTTGCTGGTTACAGAAGAAACAATAATGAGCTTCCACTTGGGCAGCTTCTCCTCTCTGTTTCCCACAACAACATATATGTGAAAGAACATAAATAATAACAAAATTAATACTACACATGAGATATAAGGTTATGGTGTGGGTTACATGAACAAAGCAAGTATGAGTTTTATGTTTCAGACTGACAATATTTTTCTTTTTAAATAAAATAAAAATAATAAAAAAATATTATTGTAAAAAAATTAATTTCAAAACAAAGCAAGTATGAGTTTTATGTTTCAGACTTTCTGATTTTATTATATTTCAGAGTATTTGTAGTATGAGTTATAGACCGACTCAGCTGATTCAGGCCCTATTCTAACTCCTCTGTCGTATACGTCTCGTGGGTTGTGGACCGGTCTGCGAAACCCTTTCTTCACTTGGAAGCCTTTTCTCGGTCTACCAGTCAACTCTCTCCGCCGGAGTTGGCTCAAAGCTGCATGCTGACCCTTCTCTTCTTTTTCTTTTCCTTGTCTGAAGTGTTCGTCTTAATCGTTACGCTTCTTCGAGTTCCTTCTTCTAGTCGTCTCTGGGGACGACAAATTAGCCGCTTTCGGTGGGTGCTTTGACGCTTTGCTTCGAGTCTCATGCGCCTAACCGTCCACATCGAACTCATCGTTTCTTCTACGGAAGTCACCAACGGTTGTTTAGTGGATGATTCCTCCCATCGATCGGATAAAGGAAGCTGGTATTCCGGAATGAACTAAAAGAAACACGCACGCATTGATGAGGATGTGAAAGCATCTCTTTAAGGCCTGACAGAATCTTTGAGTGGTCCTGAAGCTTGTGGCACAACTGATCAGCCAAGTAACGGTGTTTCTTGATTCCTTACTTAGTTGTTTATAGAAAATCTTGGGAGGGGATGTCACTCGTGGAAATATTGAGATGGAACTTTTAGACCGATCGTGGACTTAGTAAAGCAGGTGTTAGTGCTTCCAGGTAAATAATTATTCTTGATATTGGTGTAGGCTATCAGGCATTAGGTCAGTACAAGTAGGGACATGAGCACTATTAACTAAAGCTGACGTTGACTAGAAATCTTGGTGAGTGGGCTATTGTTGTTGGATCTCCCCCCGTAATTTACTATTACTCGGCATATTCACATGGGGTGCAGCTATCACGTGACCATCTCTGATACGTTTTCAAAATCGTAACCTGTATAAATCGTCATGTTTGGATTTAAATCAAAAATTCATATCATTCACAATAAGTCAACTCGGGGATAGGTCAATCTTCCAGATCTTGGATCTTATAACAGTGACTCACTTCTTGTATGGATTATAGTCTTCCTTTTCTTTTGCATCCATGAGGAAAGATCATTGCAGTAGCTCCGTCCATTTCCACCTCCTGTGTCGCTTCCTGTTCGCCTTCTCTGTGCTCTCATCAGTATCGTTGATCTTCTGGTCTCAGTCCTCTGCGTCCTGCATCGGCGAAGCCGCTCTCAACCCGGAGAAGCGGAACGAGTCCTTCCATCTCCTAGCCTTTCCCTCTGAGCTGAACCAGCTTTCCTTCTCCGCTAAACCTCCGCGGAGGCTCCTCAAGGTCGCTCTCTTCGTGAAGCGATGGCCGCACCGCAATCTCGCCGGCGGACTCGAAAGGCATGCCTTGACCCTGCATCTTGCGCTCGCGCGAAGAGGCCATGAGATACACGTCTTCACCACCAAGTCAAACGCCACCTTCCCCCGCTACAAGGACGCCGCCATGAGCTTCCACCAGACCCCGCCCTCCCCTGCTGGTTACCTCAACCAGGGGCTGGCGTGGGAGCAGTTCCAGACCGAGAACGCCACCGGCAGGCCCTTCGACGTGATTCACTCCGAGAGCGTCGGCCTCCTCCACGGCCGCGCCCGGAACATCAGCAACCTCGCTGCTTCTTGGCACGGGATCGCCTACGAGACTATACATTCCGACGTCGTCCAGGATCTGCTCCGCGGCCCCGACGAACCCCGGCGGCCTACAATAACGGAAAGGCTCTCCAAAGTGATCGAAGAGGTGAAATTCTTCCCCCACTACGCGCACCACGTCGCGACGAGCGATCACGTCGGCGACGTCCTCAAGAGGATTTACATGATCCCGGAAGAACGAGTTCACATCATCGTGAACGGCGTGGACGAGAGCATCTACAGGCCAGACCCAAAGATGAGAGAGGAGTTTAGGAGGAAGGTCGGGGTACCTGACCGCGCGAGCTTAGTGATAGGACTAGCAGGAAGGTTGGTGAAGGACAAAGGACACCCTCTCATGTTCGAGGCACTGAAGCAGGTCTTTGGTGAGGAAGAGAGATTCCAGAGGGACGTCTTTGTTCTGGTTGCTGGGGATGGGCCGTGGGGCAACAGGTACAAGGAGCTCGGACGAAACACCATCGTTCTTGGTCCTCTGGAGCAAAGCGAGCTTGCAAAGTTCTACAACTCACTCGACGTTTACGTGAATCCGACCCTCAGAGCACAGGGACTGGATCATACCTTCATCGAAGCAATGCTGTCAGGTGTGGCCATCGCCGGCACACGGTTCGCGAGCATTACAGGCTCTCTGATAGTAGGATCGAACGTCGGGTACACGTTCTTGCCAACAGTTGAGTCGCTGAAGGAGTCCCTGTACAAGATTATGAAGGATGGGAAGCAGGTTCTGTCGAAGAAAGGGGAGGTCGCCAGGAGCAGAGCGCTGCATCTGTTTACGGCCACGAAGATGGCCGCTGCTTACGAGAGACTCTTCCTGTGCATCTCCAAGGAACCTGCAGTGAAGGACAACATCGATTATTGCCGATACCCTCTTCCATGGGATTCGGGTAAACTGAAGTAAGACTCATTTGATGGTACGAGATGGTAGTGAGAGTATTGAAGCGTTTACAGTGGCAGTTTTCACAGGGTTGATGAAAGCTGAGAAATTTGGGAGGATGTACATATAAAACAGCCTTCAGATTGATCCATAAGCATCATCATTTAGATAGCTGCCCATGAGCTGTGGATCCACCTGGATTGCTACGGCGATCCAGGGCGCACAATCTTGCGTACTGCTGGGGATGCAGAGTGCGGAAACTGGTTGAATATTGGTGCTTCAATTCATGCATGTATTAACTGGTAGCCTCCCTTTTCTATGATCAACCATGACAATCTCACTGTACTGAACACCTTTAGCATTCCTGGTAATTAGTTGACAACTATGAGATAAAAAAGTTTAAAACTTAGTTGAGCACTCAGCATAAAGAAGCTTCCAACCTTCGCAACATCCACACCTGCAATGCCATGTCATGATGAAGTTAATTATGGTCTTCAAAACAAACAAAAGATTAAAGCACTCGTACATTAACCAGATAGATCATAACCGAGAAAAATATATCAATGTTTAACAAATTTCTTGTGCAATGACTACAATGAGCACCAGCATCTCAAATGTGAAGATAGTTAGCAGCCATCATCAACTCCAAAGTAATATCTGGTTCAATATGAAACTGTTTCTTTTCCTCTGCCAAGAACAACATCCAAGTGAGTGGAAAGCTTGTTCTTAGATGTTACAAGCAAACCTAAAGGAAGAAAATGGCTGTCGAATCCAACAAGAATTTTTATCTTATGTGGTATTGACTGAAGTACAGAATGTCAGGCAAACATGATAGTCAAACATATGTATAGTAACTGCTCAAACTATCTCTTTCAAGTGATACGAAAAAAATTGGGGTAAAGAAAGCTAAGCAAAACTGCTAAAAGAGGATATGATCAATGTTTATTAACATGTCAAACACTGCTCGCGAACCTGACCTGACACTACCGATCCAGTAATTTTTGTTAAGCCCAAAACCATGTGATCTAAATTGCTTAGCCCTAGAAACCAACAAAATCCTCCTCCCAAATTTTAAACTATTCAGATTTGCCTTCAGCTTATTTTTCCTATGTTATTCTCAACACTTATGTTCTTTCTTCAATCTCCGACCAGGTCTTATGACAAGTGACACTAATCAAATAGATGAAAAAGAAGGAAGCACACCATCAACAACCATACACAAGTATGGTTGCCCATGACATCTAAGATATTGGTCCTTTGGTGTTAGATGATGCAAAACTAACATCATGAAAATAGAAATACAAGCATGGCTATTTACTTACAGCATATACATGACTAAAGCATTTGATTTGTTTCTAGCAACAGAGCTTTAGTTTGTTTCTGGGTGCAACAAGTTAATATGCCGATATTAAAAGTTCTAGAACTTAAACTAATCCTCAGAGAAGTCAGAATTTAGACAATAAAATAGCGGGATAAGAAAGCTAAAGACTAAAACAAAATTTGACTAGACAATTTTGAAATGATCAAATTTTTCAATGAAGAAAATTGCCTATGAGATCATTAGTCGAGTCTCTTACGGTTTGTTATCTCACCCTATATAGTTGAGAGAAACGATAGAGGTCTTCTCCGATATCTGATGATAATCAGAAAACTGGCATCATAAACTATGAATGGTACTCTACTATTTGTACCAGATCTAATGCCAAATGTCCTTAGATATCTGATTATTCTCAAGCCATGGGACATACCATCTTTTTTCCTTTGAGCCCATATGAAGTACAGATTATGGGTTACATATGAAAGGGCATGTCCATCCATAGTCTATCTTGGACGCTCAAAGATTGTGCTGCATGACTACAGAAGAACAATCAAATACATGTCAATTAATTCAAGTATCAAGCATCCACGAAAGAGAATTGATACCACAAGAACCATATCTAATTTCAAAACTACGATTATAGTTCTCCCAGTAGAAAAAGTGCAAGAACAGAAAATTCCAATTAAAAAAAGATACTAGGTCTATAATACGGCTCCCTGCTTTAGCAACCTAACCATTTGGCCTGTCGTAAACTCAATCTCTATGTGATCTTGCGAGTATGCTGACAAGGGATAATTAAAGGTGATAATCTTAGAAGCAGAAACATAGAACAGATGAGGAGAGCAATCCCATCGAATCATAGAAGACCACTGCGGTTAGCAAGTAGCAGCAAATCCTCGCCAACACTAATTCATGCAGTGATCGAAGAACTAGCAATTCAACAAGCACATGGCATTGTTCTCAAGGAAAGTAAATCTAACTTGAATTGTCATTTCCAAGCCCTTAAAATTTGATGGTTTCCATTAATCTCAAAACAGAAAATAAGTATAATAGCAATCACCAGCAAGAATGCGAGATGGAAGTGAAGGATCGCAACCTAGGCTATTCGAGGGACCAGTAGAAGCATTGGCCCCCGAGGATAGGAGTGCTGGTCTCCGGAAAAATCACCTGCCGTGCTGCGTCTCCGCGAAGCTATCTGCGCGCCAACAAATGGAAGAAAAATTCTCGTAATCGCAATTGACATCAACATCAGAGAACCGGGAAAGAACAAGGAAAAGAAGAAGAAGAAGAAGAAGGGGGAGATGAGCATGTTGCGGATGGTCTGGGAGACCACGATGGCCTTCTTGTTGATCACGAACTCGAAACCCTCGGCAGTTATCAGCTTCACCGTCTCCTCGCCCTCCACTCCGCTTCATCGCCACCGAGACATTTAGGGGTTGTAAACGGATCGGGTATATTCTATTCGGGTACGGATCATTAGGATTGAAGGACAGACATATATTAAGCAGAATAAAGCTTCGGGGCAATATATTGAATCCATATTTACTCTGCTGAAGCTTTAGTTACAGGACCACTAAAGGCGTTCAGTAAAGCCATTTAACTATTCTACTATTTGACCATAACTAATTACGAGGAGTAAAGAGGTTGCAGTCTTGTCTGCATAAGCATTCTTTTCATGGCAACTTTCTTAAAGCACCAGCTGGACCCAGCGAGCCACAACACTTGGCACCATCTGGTTCACCGCGAACGCCATGTAGTACCCCGGCGGCGCCACCCTCCCGTCCGGCGGCGCCTTGCAACCAAACCTGTAGCGGTAGGGCGTCCCGTCCCCCCCGCCGTCCGCCACCGTCACCGCCGGTGAAACGGCCAGCTTCACCATCCTCTGGCCCTGCGAGAAGGAATGCGTGGCGAATGGCGCGCTCAGCAGGTTCACCTCCATCAGTCCCACCAGCGGCAGCGGCACCTCCACCTCCATCACGAACTCGTCCCCGTACCAGACCCTCTCCGGAGCCGCCATGATCACAGGCCGGAGACTGGCCTTGTCTGCCGCCAGGTACTCGGGCGAAAAGGCTTCGACACGGAGCTCCGTAGGGAAGTCCCCTGCGAAGCGGTAGAAGTAGTGCGGGTTGCTCCCGGCCACGAGGACGCGGCCGTCCGGAAGGAGGTTGGCAGTGGAGTGGTACATCCGAGGGATGGTTGTCGGAGTCAGCGTCATGAACCGCAGGCCGGCGGGTTGGTTGGGCCGGTACAGCACGGGGTTCAGGCACGGGTTGGAGCCCATCTCGTAGCCCTGCGACCCTGCCTGCGCACCGTTGATGATGAGCACCTCTCCCGTTGGGAGCATCACCATGTCGCCCATGACCCTCGGGAACGGCATCTCCTCCACGGCCCAGGCCCCGTCTGGGTCTGTCGCCGATATCCGGCCGCAGGTTGTGGCGGCAGGCATGTCGGTCTGCCGGTGGAGGAAGACCCCGTACTGAGCCCCACCGCAGACTACCACCTCTGCCCTCGCGTAGCCGTCGGCCGGATCGAGAGGGAGCATAGTGGAGGAGCCACCGGACGGGTAGTTCCGGGGTCCACCGTCGAGCTCCGGGTACTCGCGGACGACGTCGCCCGAGTCGACGTCGTACAGGATGGAGCGGGCGTTCGCAAAGACGAAGAGGCGGCCGTCGGGGAGGAGGTGGACGAAGGGATATAGGTTGTCCATCTGGGCGTCCTCGGCTGTGGCGAGGAAGGGGAAATTGCGGAGGGGCCGGGACGGCGGGTAGAACTCAACAGAGGGGGCGGCGCGGCCGCCGACGATGACGACAGAGCCGTCGGGTAAAATCTGGTTGGTGGCGTACCATCGACCGTCGGCGAGGAGCGGTGAGTCGAGCTCCAACCAGTCGCAGGAGCCGGCCAAGGGGCAGGGGGAGAAGGCGCGGAGCTTGCGGAGGCCGTCGAGGTCGCCGCCGGACTGGAGGAGGGTGCCATTGGGGAGGAACTGACCGGATGAGCACCAGGTGTCAGTGAGGACGGAGAGGGGGCGGAGGCGGCGGGAGGAGGGATCGAGGAGGGCAGAATGAGCTGAGCAGTCCTTGCCGCCTGGGGGGAGGAGGCTGTCGCCGGGGTCAATGCGGCAGCTGCCGCGAGGGAGGCGTAGGCGGGAGGCCCCGATGCCCGTGCGATCGAGGAGGACCACGGTGCCGAACCGGGTCACGGCAGTGTGCATGGAAGCGATGCCCGCGTCCTCCAGCACCACCTCCCAAGTGCCCGGGAGCTGCTGCGCACGTAACGACCGGCACGCGCACGTAAAGAGAAGGCCAACGAGGAAGAAGAGGCCGGGGATTCCTCCGGACTTGATCGAAGCGAAAGCAGAGGCCACTGCCATGGTCGCAGGGATGAGAATTTGGGACCCGTACCTCTGACGGACGAAAGTGATATCCTCAGTCAGAAGTGGGAGTGTTTCTGTGGTTGCAAACAAGCCGTAGGATGGATAACGATGAATGACGGAAGGTAATTGATGAGGAAAAGGAAGAAGACTTGAATCAAGTGAGGGTGTTAGTGGTGAAGCTGGTGATTGGCACTTAGACTGTCAAAAGCGTCCGATACTGGAAGCGGTGGTAGTGGTGAAGCTGGTGATTGGCACTTTACTCTCAAAAGCGTCCGATACTGGAAGGGAATCTGATGATGTGGGACGTAGATTTGGAAGGATCAAACACGCACCGTCGAGAAAGCACAACTGGAAAGGGAGAGGCAGCCTACCGTTTTGGCACTTGCGACAGCGTATCCCTCGTCGGCGGATGAGTCCGACTGCGAGCGACCGAGGAGGCGGCCCACTACGTGCGAGTGAGGGGGGCGGTGGCACCCAAAGAACTTCCTCGTGTCGCCATGGTGCGGGATCAGCACTCTCGGAGGCACAGTGCAGCTGTCGTTTAGGAGCCCTGCGTTTCTCACGCTTTGAGATCCCCTGTGGACGTGTGATTAGGACAGCACTACTGACATCCATGCTGGGCTGCAAGCAGGGTGGGAATGTCTCCATCTTAGGCTGTAAGTCCATCAGTGACTCACAATTACAGTGACCTAAGGCCGGCCTCCGTCCTTCCATGTTTCCTCCGGGAGTAGTCGCAACGATCTCATGAGCATATAAGAACTCCTCACTCGGTCAGCTCCGTGACATCATCATGATCGCCGTCTGCTCCGGCGAGTCTGACGCCGACGGCATCGCCCACCACCAACACGGCACCCAATGCTGCACGTATAACAAGATCTGGACAACACGTCATTGGTCATTGGTGAGAATGCATAGCATCAGCCAAATGTTGACGTGTAACGACATCTTTGACTCGGTACTACGGTTCGTTTCGATATGGATACGTTGACATGGCATCTACACGGAAGTTAGGAGGTGTTCAAATTAAATTAAAAAATCTAACTGAATTAAGATTGATAGTCATTTAGTCCCATATTTGGTTGAAGAGTATGAGAATCAAGGATTCATAAGTCCGTTAGCTCTCATTTACCTTTAAAGGTAGATGTCTGTAATAACAAAATCGATTAGTTAGATTGGTTTGAATTGGTTCTAGTTCAAACTTACTTCAAATCAAAACCAAAAATGATTTTATCATTAAAGCAATGACGAAATCATGCCAACTTACTATTTGTGTAGTAGAAAGTGTTGGAGAGGGAGAGAAAAAATTAAAAATAAATAAAAAATACATAGGCACGCCCATCAACGGACAAAATTCAATTCCTATGTCGGACAAAATTCAATTCCTATGTCAACCGTTAAGCAATTTACCAAATCAAATTAATCGGTTATGAATCAATTCAGTTAGGTTGGTTTGAATTGGTTCTAGTTCGAACCTACTTTACGAGCGAATCAAAACCAAAAATGATTTTATCATTAAAGCAATTATATGCTCTGAAAGGACAAAATCGTACGGGTACAATCGCAACAATAGTCGACCGTTAAACAACTTACCAAATCAAATTAATCGGTTATGAATCAATTCAATTAGGTCGGTTTGAATTGGTTCTAGTTCGAACCTACTTTACGAGCGAATCAAAACCAAAAATGATTTTATCATTAAAGCAATGATATGCTCTGAAAGGACAAAATCGTACGGGTACAACCGCAACAATAGTCGATCGTTAAGTAACTTACCAAATCAAATTAATCGGTTATGAATCAATTCAGTTAGGTTGGTTTGAATTGGTTCTAGTTTGAACCTACTTTACAAGCGAATCGGAACCAAAAATGATTTTATCATTAAAGCAATGATATGTTCTGAAAGAACAAAACCATACGGGTACGTCCATCGTCCAAAGTGGACAAAATTTCTTGCAAGCCTACGAACTGCACCAATAGCCGACCGTTAACTAACTTACCAAATCAAATTAATCGGTTTTGAATCGATTCAGTTAGGTTGGTTTGAATTGGTTCTAGTTTGAACCTACTTTACAAGCGAATCGGAACCAAAAATGATTTTATCATTAAAGCAATGACAAAATCATGCCAACCTACTATTTGTGTTAGAGGATATTAACTATCAACCTATCTATTTTTAGAAGTACCTTTTGGAGCTCATATGCTCTGGTACACCCATCGCCCAAAATGAACAAAATTCCTCATAAACCTACGAGCCGCACTAATAGCCAACCGTTAACCAACTTACAAAATCAAATTAATCGATTTTGAATCGATCTAGTTAGGTTGGTTTGAATTGGTTCTAGTTCGAACCTACATTACAAGCGAATCTGAACCAAAGATGACTTTATCATTAAAGCAATGACAAAATCATGCCAACCTACTATTTGTGTAAGTGGATATTAACTATCATTTCCAAGTTTTTCATCATTCATTCCAAAGTGTTTGGGAGGGGGAGAAAAAATTAAAAATAAATAAAAAATACATAGGTCAATGATCAACAAATATACTACAAAGTTGGTACAATTATCGTGGTTCAACAACTTTCGTCTATGTTCACAAAGAAAATTAAATTTTTATTATATAAAATAAATTATAAGATTCTTTGAGTTATCATGACTCATTCGTAAATTCTCTTATATAAATTTCAAATAATTAACATATTTCTTTCAACTCTCTGGAAATAATAAATAACATTTTTTTCCAAATACCCTAAAGAGAAACCTAAAATTATCCAAATTATTTCTCATAATTTTATCTCTCTCATTGAAACATCAACATATATAATTTATTTATATAAGAACTAAATCCTACCTATCAAATTTACTTTACTTTGTATATTTATCGAAGAAGAAAGCCGTGATATTTCATTTCTCTTACTCGTTGCTCCATAAATCCCTTATGATTACTTGATGGATTGGTGGGCTGCGTTTTGCCTGCTTTCTTTTCTAATGGGTATTGAGGACTATGCTTTCTTTGGTTGCATTTTTACTCGGGAGTATATCTCATGAAGACGCAAAGCAGGCGGGTAGCTGCTTCCTGCTACGTAAAAGGCTACTGCTATGCCTTCTTGTTCATACAGAATCACATGAACCCCTGGAAACCTTCTTTGATGTTGTCTTGCTATAAATGCTCGGCATATCGCAGGGCCCTTGGTTTGGACTCGGTCCTGCAAAGCCGTGACACGTCTTCATCTTCGTTCTCCTTGGAGACTCTTCCTTCGCAAGATCTTCTATGCATCTGACATCAGACAAGGATCTAAAAGACCGGGACTTCCCTTCGAAGTACTTGGAGAGCCCACTTCTGCAAGTTTCAAACTTCATAAGCAGCCAAATGATGAAGAATCAGTATCCATTAATCTCTGTTAGAGTTCAACTTCTAGTGAGTTGCTGAAGTGAAAAGAATGACAAATCTAAGGACTTGCGTTACTAGCTTGAAATGAAGCTCGCGACTCCCACCATAAGAATCATACGAACGACATGATTGCAGCTATTATAACTTATCGATCGCTCTTTGCCTTTCCATCATTTGGTAGAGAAAAAAACATGATATACATGGAGACGATTTGGAACTCACTTGATTGGCAGCTCGGCCATGATCGACGATAAGTCGAAAAAGAGATCCATTAAAATCTGACAGTGGTGGTCAGCTAGGAGACGAGGAGATGACATCATCTGAGAGCATCGACTGATCAGAAAGAATCACCACAGAAAGAAGACGATTCACACATTTACACCAAGTGATCTTTCACCCATGCTTGTTCGTTTGTGAATGGAGAAACAAAGTTTATGGAAGTCTGGAAGAGACGAGACACTGAAGGTTACTTGGATCCTCACACACTGGACTGTGACTCACTGTTACATTGAATGAGGAATTAAAGCACGTACCTAAAAGTCGACACACTTCATTCCTACCTAATAATCTTACCCGCTGTTGTCGTTTCCTGTTACAGGTCCATGGAGTCACTTGCGGGACTGTTGCTATCCTCCAATCACATGGCAGGTGAGTGAACGGGTGATGATAAGAGGACGTATTTCTCTTCTGCATTTGGGCTGGTCTGGCGGAAGGACCGGTCTAGCTGCGGGCCAAACCGAAGCCTAATATGATCCAACCGGGTTCGATCTGATTCAAGAAAACGGGGGGCCCCGTCGGGTGATCAAAAGCGTCACGTGCCACCCGATCGGAAGATCCAACCGTCAGAATCGATTTCCCGTTTCAACCAGAATCGTATTGTGCACGATCGTGATCGGCGTCGTGCGATCCTAAACGTCCGGTACTGTGTGATCGTGTGATCCGACGGTTGACATCGTTTTGCCACGTCAATCGCTAGAATCGGGAAAAGGAGGAGGGAAGTTGAGGATCGGTGATGCCTTCTCCCTGATTCGAGGACGGGGAGAGGGAGGAGAGAGAGAGAGACGTTTCGGAGTCGAGGATGTCTTCGCCCGCTGAGTAAGCCTCGAATCTACTCGATATATCTTCGTCAAACCCTAACTTCTTTTGGTATAATGTATAGATTTAAGATAATGTTAGTGGTCGATTACGATTTAAATCGCCTACTACTTGATTTTTGTCATTCTTTATGATTGTATTGTTTTTGGTTTTGGTTTGTGAGATGAATTGAGATGTTCGGTCGCTGTATTGCGTACGAAATTAGTGGGATTTCGTAATTGAGCTACTGCTTATATATTTTATTTTCGTGAATTGCGTTACGTATTTGTGAATGTGATTTGGTACATTACAATTAGAGGTTGATCCGATTTACGGCTACATTTGTGGATAAAGACAAAGGATAAATGACCAATAAATTTGTCATGGAAATTCTTAGAAAATACTCCAACCTTTTGTCAAATAGAAGGACAGTTTATTTTTTTTAATATAAATGGTTAACATGGGAAATTCATCAGTAACATAATAAATAGAAATTGGTTATAATCTTTCACAAATAAATCTTCATTTCTTGATAGTGTTGTGCGATCAATTTATCATTGATACTGTTAAAGATATTTCTCATTGCAAGTAGACACCAAGTTATTAATCGTATTTAAGTGCTGTCAAACTTTGTTCTTGTTTCATGTTCCCATGCACTTTGAAGGGTTTTTAATACTCGTTGCATTACTCAATAGTGGACAAAATGCGAAAAAAAAAACCAATTTTGAAGCAGTGGAGGATATAAACTATATTTTGAATTGGGTTCCTAAAGATAAAGTTTATTCAGGAGTGGCTTTTTATTTACAAATGTGGCAACACATGGGAGACTATGAATTCTTACCACATGCCCATGTCGAAATTCAGAATTCAAATCTTCTTGAACTCGGATCATCACAACATTGTGTTGGAGAACCTCTTTGCACATTTTTGTATGATGGGCTGAGATGTTATGGCTTATCACAATAACATTGAATCGTTCTCTGTCAGCCTTAATTGCCATAGGTAATCAATCATGAGCTTAGTTTATGAGTGTCATTACCTTATTTTTCTCTGTATGCTTTTACGTAAATGATGTCATTTGGTTATGTTGTACATGAACTACTTTAACATTAGTTTGCTGGTAAACAACAATGTTCAGTTACCTCCTCATTTTCTTTCAGATTCTACAATTCTCTTCCACCAGTATACAATTCTCTTCCACCAGTAAGCAAAGCCTATGATACTCGGTGCTTGTTGACCACTGCAGGGTTTGTTTGCTATTAGGAGTATTACATTAATATATCAGTTGGTATTTGCTCATTTTCAGGTGTCAATAAACTTTTGTCTTTCTTGAATTTATCTGATACAATTTGTATATGTTAGTTAATATCCTTCTATGGATGCATATAACCATTGTAGAAAGTCAAGGCTTTGCAAGACCACATCAGACACTCAACAGAGTTGGTTTTACATTTTGCATCTTCTTTGTTGTTCGAGATTGGTTTGGTTCTCTAGGGTGAAATTATTATAAATGCCTAACGCCCGTTGCTGTGGCTATTTCTGTTTAGTTTCTGAACATGCATATTGTCTTGTTAATTTGCTTACACTTATTATTGACATGAAACTAGATATTTTGTGGTTCACATGCAGCTCTCTGTCTGCACTAATTATGAATTCTCAAATGGCAGTCTTTTCATTGATCATGTTGAACATTGTTCTAGCTGAGTAGAAGTACCTTTTTCTTATCTGCATGAAGATTTATATTAACTTTATACAATTTAGATAGCCTTTTTAAGCTTTTCTTTAAAGCTGTCAATCACATTTTGGGCTGTCAACCATGTTTCATGCCACACAGGGAGCCAACTCATTCTAACATAGCAATACAACTTAATTTGATATTAGCTTGATTTTTTCCAACAGAAATATTGGTTAGTGGAGAAAATTCTTGACTAACTTCTGCTGGAAAGCGTTTTTGCTTCTTTCATATGCATAAGGTGAATTCTAATTGTTATCAAGACAATGCTGTAGAATTTGTTCTCCCATTATTGATACAATATTTATTGCTATAATATCTTTTTTGGTAGTTTTTGATTTATTCATTTTATGTGGCTTTGATAACTCCACTTGCTTCTTGCCCCCTCATTCAATTTACGCTCCTGAAAATTCTCAATCTGAATTTTCAGATATGGAGGCTGTTTACCAATTTTTTCTTCCACGGTAAATTTTCAATCAACTTTGGATTATACCTTCTTGTGATGTATGCATTTCTTATGGTGTTTCTGCCAATCTTTTTCTGACTATACTTTTTATCCATTTTCTAATCTGATGACCAAATCAATTTGTCATTATAATCAAGCAGGATTTGAAGCTCTTTGTCTTCTTTTCTCCAATAAGAAGGGCAGAAAAGCAGTCTATTACTAATGGTTAGTCATGCTTACAGTCATTGTGCTGTTTTGCTAATCGGTTGGCATACAACTTTAAGATCTCTGTTTTGTTGTGCAAGGTTTTGATCCTACCACAATCGACATTCGAAAACTACCGTTATTCATTCCGTGTTTGGATTTCCATATAATATAGGAATCAGTCATCTATCTACCATCTCTTTTATCATGCTAGACATATTAAAAGTCTTGATTTATGACTTGATTGACTCTCAGCTCTTTGCTTGATCCTGCGGATGCCTCCTGATGAAGTGTGCCAACCGATAGAAATACTTCTACAGAAATTGGTCGATGTCTTTTTGAAGGGAGCCATACTCGTGAAGCATAGATTATGATAGCTGAGTTCCAATCACTGGCACTAAACTTTTAGGTGGGTCACAAATTTGTCGAGCGATGCTGCAGGGCACAGTCTGGATTCCATTGCTTCTGCTTCCATCCACACCCACTTGAAGTTCCAAGGTAACTATTATGATATCCCTGTCTTTCATAATTTGCAAGCCAGGTTGTTTTGATGGACTGCCTGTTTCTTTATGATTGCTTTGTTAAGAGTTATATCCTGCACTACACTGGTCTTGTTGCAATCAATGTGTCACCACTCAAAGGTCTTAAATCCCTCTCATAGAAGGAGAGAACATGAACCTAGAATTGCTTTTCCAAACAATATCATTGTCGCTCAAAGCAACTTGGTGAGACTTCCCCTTCATCTGCTATCAACTTTTATCTTTGTCGCCTTAGCAGGACCTAATTCTCTTTGCTATATCTCCATCCTGAATCCCTACATGGCTTACACTTCTCTGTGCAATGAGGACAAGTGAAAGGTATTTATTACCATTTGATATTCCCCTTCTGAAATTTTTGGTTTTGTTGGCAACGTATTATGTTATCGAAAATATTACTTTTGCATTTACACCCTCCTGTGAGATATTATTTTGTACCACCCCCACCAATTCGTTCGCGCCTATAAATACATGAGCAGGGTTAGCCCTCCCTCATCAGTGGTTCCTCACGCGAACTGAAGAAGAGGGAAGGCGATGTCGTGGCAAACGTACGTCGACGACCATTTGATGTGCGACATTGACGGCCAGCGCCTCACGGCCGCTTCCATCGTCGGCCATGACGGCAGCGTCTGGGCCCAGAGCGAGCTCTTCCCTCAGGTATCGTCCCTTATCCTTTCGGTTTGCCTCTTGGCTACGCCTCTCGATTAGTTTGATCTGCTTGTGTTCTTTGGATCTGATGGATGATCGCTGCAGCGGCAGATCTGTTTGATCTATTGTGGTGTTGATTTTTTTTTTTCTTTTTAACTGTGGTTTCCTTCATCTGATGTTGGATCGACGTTGGTCTTACCCGGACTTTTCGTTCTTGATGGGCTCTAACCTAGGATCACCTTTGCGTATGTCGGTAGATGTGGGTTCATGCTAGCCGTCGAATCCTTGCCCTGTGGAACAACGAGCAATTCGTGGTGAAGGGCTTGGATGGTGGATCGCATCGTGTGACGGTCTTGTATTGAGTCCTGGATGCGGAATTACACGGGGATTGCCAATGATCGATGGAGAGGGGATCTGGTTGTTGATTCTCGTGCTCCAGCATGTGCCCCCATTTTTTTTTAGCAGGCATGAGTGATTGCGTTCATGATTGTGAGAGAATAAACTTTGGCGATCGGAAGAGATGACAAGATCTGACACAACGTCTTCAACATAATTGTTTATTCGTTACACTCATCGACTAATTTAAATGACGCGAACTATACAAAATGTTTGACCTAATAAAGCCCTCGAGTTAAGGCATTCTAGTAGATCTTTTCTTATTTCTAGTCATGATAATAAGTTCATACAATTTATTTGACTTGCAATTTTAATAAGCCAAAATAATGTATTTGACTTAGAATCTCTTCATCTGATGGGCTGCCAATTAGTGTATTAATACAAGAAACTTAAATGTCGACACTAAATTCTAGTTGATGATGCTGCAGAACACTTTTCTTGGGTCCTCTCAACATTTGAATACCTAGTCATTCAGTTATATTCATATAAATTCTGCAGTACAAGCCGGAAGAGATTTCTGCAATCATGAAAGACTTTGATGAACCTGGATCGCTTGCTCCAACTGGGTTGTACCTTGGAGGGACAAAGTACATGGTCATCCAAGGCGAGCCAGGAGCTGTTATTCGAGGGAAGAAGGTCAGACTCTATACCCTGCTTTGACAAATCTACTCTGTGCTTTGTTTAACGTGAAGTCCAATATTTCTTTGACCTAGAAGTTCAATGGCATTCCATTGTTATTGCACAGAATGCCAATTTGATTATACTCAAGTTTATTTTTCCAAATACTTAATGTTTTCTTGAATGCATAAGACACATCATGAATTGTTTAATATTTTTTTTGGAAATTCAAGCAGTAATTGAATTAGGCCTTAATAAAAAAGAAATGATATCATGAAGTTGATCAAAATGTAAGTATCTGAATATTTGATGGAGGAGAATCATATTATTTCTGTTTTAAATTATGGATCCATGATGAAGTCAACTGGAGCTTGTCGCTTCTATGCTCAAAGTTTGTTTTTAAATTAAGGTATTTTGCTTGAAAATTTTATTAATGATCATCCGGCATATGCAATTAAGAGAGTATGCAGGTTACGTCATCCGAACTATTAACCACAACATGTATGAACTACCCTCATTTCTGAATCTATTTGCCTCTAATTGTATCCCATGATCCATATAGCTCATTAGTTAATGGTCGTTATAAATAATTTAGATGGTACTATAACCATAGATCTTCTTCTTTCAATGATTCGTTTTTAAGATGTCTTTCGATGATGTCAAAGTTTGTAAGAGAACAGTTTGTAGTACAATATATGGTCTAATTTTGCAACAGACCTTATACATGAGAGATAAGTGAAGATAGTAGGGTCCACGTTGGCAGCAAGTGACTTTTCCTAGGCCTTAAAATAATTAGCTTAGAAATTGTTTTTCATACTTGTTGACTTTAAACAACTGGCTTTTCTTTCTAAGAGAACTTAAGCATGGCCTATATTAGTCTTTCTGGTCCTCGATTTTCTTTTTTTTAATTTAAGCAACCAGTGGATGTTTTTGTCGATGTGGAAGACTTTAGATCAATAGAGTGAGAGAGACACTGGTTAGCTAATGTGGATCCATCAAACTGACAAACTATTAATTTTTTAAATCAACATGAGTTATTGTTCTCTCTTCAAGGGTGCTCTGAACTGTATTCCTCCATTAATTGCAGAAAGCAAAATATTAATTAGCAATTATCTGGCAGCTTATTGATCTACCTGCACCATGTAATATTTTTGGTAGACATCTTAGTCTTGAAACCATGCCAGAACAGCTTAGTCTCACCATCGTTGGAAGAACTAATCCAAGTCATTAGTTTGTCAAATAGGATTACTACCTATTGCCTTAATTGCAGATCTACTTCTAGATGGCTTATGCAAATTTTGTCATTTCCTTCATTTGTTATTTTCATCAAATTGTTCCTCAAATAGGATTACGCTCTGCCTGAGGCATCTCGATGAGAATACCTAATATGCGCAAAGGTAAAAGAACTGATGTTCAAGTAATATATTAACTGCCATGGAAACTTTTGGTTGGTCAATCTTCATGTAGTTTTTATCTTGTAGGGTCATATTTTTGCCCTTTCCTGGTTGGTATTTATATACATGGAAGTAAAACATGAAAATGAGGCATGCCATGCATGCTCAGAGGTAAGATAGGTTCAACTTGACTTAATGTTGGGCCATCCTCAAACACCATATCTGGCCCATATCTGCCACCCCAATTTTCATATAAACTCATAACCACAAATGGGATATCAGTAGCTGAACAAACGAACCATACTATACTAAATTAGTCTTTAGCTAATTGTTCAAGATTTAAGCTTTTGGTTCTTTCATCAACCAAGAGCATTCATTTTTTTTTCTCAAATATGTATGTTTCAGTCGCACGTAAACATAAATAAACTCAATGTGACTT
Organism: Musa itinerans; assembly: GCA_001649415.1. Classification (NCBI taxonomy): domain Eukaryota; kingdom Viridiplantae; phylum Streptophyta; class Magnoliopsida; order Zingiberales; family Musaceae; genus Musa; species Musa itinerans. Next base: position 191,445 of record LVTN01000052.1, on the reverse strand, counting down.
CCTTTCTTATAGGGTTCTGGCGGTGTTACTATCAAGAAAACCAATCTGACTTTGATATTTGGCATATACGAGGAGCCAATGACCCCTGGTCAATGCAACATGGTAGTAGAGAGGCTCGGTGATTATCTCTTTGATCAAGGTTTTTGAATTAGTATACCGAGCTTGAATCCTTTTCCATTTGTTTTTGGTCTTAAAATCCTAGAATATGGGTCTACAATCTACCTGAAATTGCAACGAGTGTTACCAACAATGAGCTTGAAGTATTGTTGGAAGTTATGTTGAGAATGATTGTTGTTATTTATCTGTTTGTGTGGATTATAATGTTTACTTCGTTTTGTAACATGTATCATTCTGTGGTCAACATTTCACATTTCATTGTGGAAGATACTATTAAATCGTAGCTATATATATAATATTGTGATGCTGCAATGAATGTTCAACGTTCTCTCTTACGCTCAAGGAGTAAAGAGAGAACAAATCCTCGTATCCGTTCTTTATAGTTGATCATCCCTAATTGTTAGGGGAATATTTTCTACGTACAGAAAATATTTCGAATATTTTCCATTGGGATTTCGATCGACATATCACATTTGGATGTCTCTGTTTTGTCGTTACATTTGGATGTCTCTGTTTTGTCTTTACATTTGGATGTCTCTGTTTTGTCATTTTATACTTGTCAAGATGCTACATATCAAGTCTTGACTGGAAACGAATCACATAGGAACATAGGCCTGAAATAAGCATGGCTGAAAAAATAAACATCCATTGTAAAATATAAAACAAGAATAGAAAGTAATATGAAATGATTAAAAATTATTCCTTGCGTTGCTACTTCAGATAGTTAATAAATACAACCTATCTTGTGTACATACTCAGGCCGTGACCCAAGTTTATGTATCTTACCATGAACCACATGATGGGCTGCCTAGAATAGACAGATATTAAAACTTCAAATGGATTCGGCTAGATTAGATCTATCGAGATATTAAAAGTTCAAATTGATTCGGCTAGATTGGATCTAACGAGTCTAATTTGGTTGTCACTGGACCGGCCAGCATAGTTAATCTTCACCTATTCTATTATAGACCTCAAATGATATTTTCTAGGTGAATTCTGGATGGACTCAACCTTCATTTCTCAAAGATTGCCTTCGCTAACCCATCGTTGTCATGAGGCGATGTGCACAGCATAGAACTTAAATCTCAGTTCACAATTTCCATATTATTATCACTAATATTATACAAAAGTAGCTCCACTTTACAACCGCCCCATGTGCCACTCCACGCATTACCTTCATATGCGTCATGTACATTATGGGCCACGCATACATGTCCTATATATAATATAATATAATATAGGTCCTGCGGACATGTTGTGTGTGTCTTTATGTCCAAGGGAATCATTCCTTTATAGATGTAATTATCGTCTCATATTTTGAAGTTCTTTGGAGATCATTTATTTGTGTAATTCTTTCACAAAAATTCCTATATAATTTGTCGATCCCAATATGCTCAATCAACCCAAAATCTACGTGGTCTCGCAATGGTGGGACCCGTCATGCTACGCTCATCCCGACACAATCTCACCTATTGCATGGTGGATGGCATCTGATCCGTTTGCTTTCACAGCATCATTGTAATTTAGTTGTAAATGGATTAAAATTAAAATTCATTTATAAAGATCTGATAAATATATCGAGTCAATTGATTATATTAACAGGTAAATTATTTCTTCACGAGCTAACGGCAACACCAATTAGATTGTAACAACTATAATGTTGATCGATTGGGATTCCTGAAACAACAGCAACACCAATCATTCTTTTGACCCAGTGGGAATTCCGTTGGCTAACATCAGAGGTAGTAATGACTGGCATCAACATCGTTCGGTTAGGCCCCATGTGGCAGACAGTTGTACCTGATCCGTAGCCATCCGGTATGTGCTCTGCTCTCATCAATGCACGCATTGATACACCCCCATGCAAGTCAGCGTCGGCCGAGTCATTTGCGCGAACACTTGGTGGCCATCGATGTGCTCCTGCCGCACGTCACTTTCGAGTTTAAAGTGCATTGAATCGCGTCTTTACAAGCAGAAGTCACGCGAGAGAATCCATCGGAAACTAGCACATCTCCTCCGATCAATAGATGGTTGCCTCGATCATGAGAGATGGCCAATGCCTTCCTGTCGTTCGACCCTTTGCCCAACAGGCAAACGAGAACCAACACAAGCTGCAGCCACTCGATCCATCTCAGTAACGAGAGAATGCCAACTTCCTCTTCATCCATCAGCCAGTGTCTTCCGAGTATTTCGAGAAGGTAAAGCCCCTTTTTTTCACCACTCACGCAGCGAGGCCTGAGCATTCGACAAGTGCAAGCAACGGAGGGCGAGAATAATGGGTTCAGGGCCCAACCACCGTGACCTCTCGAAATGTGCCTTTCGAGTGTGGGTCATGTCTCATAGATTCCTGCCACAGATGCGAGGCACAAAGTAGCAATTCAAATGCCCTATCGATCACTGCAGCTAGTCTCAGTGAAAGGGTCAAGTGTGCAGGTTTTGTCTTCGAGCACTGCGTCGGATTGAATGAATCTTGTTTGGATTGTGATCTACATGATGGTCACTAATCAACTAAGTTCACCGTGCAGGAGGTGGAGCTCGAGAACCGAGGATGAGGAGGACCACCACCGGCTGCCCGGGGCCGTGAGAGACGAGAAAGCATCCGGTCGATCCATCCACAACAGAGGGGAGGAGGCGTCATGTGATGCCTGTACGAGCGGCTCCCGACACCGGCGCAGGTTGCCTGACATGGTGACCCCGAAAGATCCGTATCACACACAAGGAATTCCAAGGACGGCTTCTGTAAGCATTACCTCACCCTGCACCAGCATTCGCTTTCGCATTCACATTCACATTCACCCTGAAGCACTTGCCATTTGTTTTGCTAATGATCCAGTAGACGATGATCTCAAGAGAGAGACAGAGACAGAGACCAAAACAAAGCAACGATCTTAATCCTCTGCTTGGTACTTGTGAGTGTGGGAGTGTGCAGTTTGCAGAGAAGGTTTGAATGTTCACCCAGGCAAGCATGTCCTTTTGGGCTAAGGGTAATTGGATTAAGCCCTGACATTGTTGGTTGGATGCATGGCCATCAACCTTGAGCCAGCCAACCTCACACGAGAGGATGATGATGATGACATGGGCACACACCCTTTTCAAGAATTCAAAACTACACAAACTCCTGTATCTAAACAGTCACCTTAAACTAATCTAAACAGTCCATCTCAACTTAAAAGACTATAAGCCTCGTGGTCCGAGCTTAGAGAGTAAAGAAAGGGTGATCAGAGTGAGGGAAGAAGGACAAGTGATTTATTAGTCGTTTCTCTTGTCATTTGACAGACATGTCATTTCCAAAGGTACTCAGTGTGTTCAATCAATCCTTCTTAGTATTTCCATTAGTGTTCATGTGGTTGTTGGATTGGACTAATTCTGTAGATTATAGCTCGATGTGTGTGTCTTTTGTTGATGAGCAGCAAAATGGGTAACCTTCCAAAGACTTGTTGATTGATGTTTAATGAATGAGTAGGTGATCGATCGTGTTCATCCACTGTAGCAGATTTGACTTGTAAGCATCCGACTGCCTCAGATTTGGGTAATCATGTGCTCAAAAGCAGAAGAAGAGCAGTCAAATGGATCCCACGAGGTGTGTTCATCTTTCACGATCACTCACTGTTCTTTCTTGCAACTTTTTTGTAGCTTTTCCGAAGCGCAAGCTTTTCTCCACCTTGGAATCGCACTGAAGTGACAACGGAGGACGAGTGCTACAGCAAATACGATCCATTCATGAACTGATCCATACGATCTTCTTCGGCTTGGGTTGCGAGAAAATATACGTGTATCACCGGTGCATGTTCATGTAGAAGATTCCTGGGTACGGGGAGACTCTGAAGCGACATCATGAACGTGATTCCTCCATGGACAACACCAAGCGCAGGCCGACAGATGACACCCATGAGTTTGACCGGACGGTGCGAGCGAGCCCGTTCTGCCGTCTTCTCCATGGACGCCGAGGCGGAGATGCTGCAGCAACAACCGTTGCACGTCGATCCTATTCACCACCCCGTCGTCGAAGGAGCGAACAGGAAATGAGCTGATTGATGCGACAAGAGGATCATGGAGAAGAATGGCATCACACGTCATGGAGAAAGCTGTGGCACGGCTCGGTGGACTTGGCAGTGTAAGCGGACAAGGAGATGGTAGTGAGTGGCGCAGCTACCGAAATGTGCCCTAGGGAGGAGCATTTCGGTTAGGGAGATGAGGCAGGGTGATGCAAGCACAGCCTCCTTCGTTCGGAGGAAGATAAAGAGTGCAGTGCATAGTTTTGAGCTCGTGACAGAGTTGTGTGCACAGCCTCCCAAACCCTCTCATCAATCAAATCAAACTCTAATGATTACTGCAAATGAGGTATAGAGAGAGAGAGAGAGAGAGATAGAGGTTGGAAACAGAAACTAAACAGTGTTAGCATCAGTGTTGGATGGCCTGCAGCAGCTCTGAGGAACAAAAGTTGGCTGTGTGGGAGCTTTTGGCTGTTCATCTATTGCATCAGCAGCTTGTGGAGCTCCAGAAGGAATAGTAATCATTTGGAAACCCAAGCCGAGTAGCGTTGTAGAGGTCACCGAAGGACTCGGTGCACGAGAAGTCGGTCCAAAAGAATTCTGCATCACGGACTGTGCGGGGAAGATTTTGACCGAAGGAAGAAACAAAACTCTTGACCGCAATCTCAGGGAGTCGTCGTGAAATGTTGTCATGAGTGATATCTTTTGCTTTCCCACCAACATCATCACCATCAACATTACATCGCGACACGGCGGTCACATCAAATCTAAGATAAAGGAAAAGAATTGTGAGGCCAATTCACTGTTCTCTGTTCATGTTCCTCCGTTTCGAGGTTTCAAGAAGTTGCAGGTCTTGTTAAGAGAATAAGACGAAGCAAGAGCTGCTCATCTGGCACCATCATCACTGATAACACCTTGCTGCCGCCCTGCAAAAGCCATGAGTTTACCCCCACACTGTCTGTCATATGGCCACAGTGGTCTGTCTCCGGCAAACCTCACTCTGATGCACATGCACCCATCAATCCAGCCATGAGACAGCGAGGAAACCATGCATTATCTCTAACATCAACGAGCAACGAGGGAGGAAGAAGAAGGATTTGTTAGAGACAGTCTAAGAATTTACATGGATTCTATAGAGGAAAAGACGCGATCAAGAGAGGACGGTGGCGCAGATCGCTTCCTCTTATTCTTGTGATCTCAAGGACTCTTATCGCATCAGGTCTTCCTTTGCAAGTAGGACTCCCTGTCGAGCCTCCCAACAATAGCGGTCTTGAAGTTGAAGGCCTCCTGCACGCGGGTGCAGGACCTCTGCATCATGGCTCCGCTCAAACTGGCCCGGGACTCCACCATCACTTCGCTCAGAGGCAGCCTCTTCCGCGTCCCCGCCGGCTCCGGCCGCTGCTTCGGTGCGCTCTGCGACCTCGCCTTCGCCTCGAAGGACTGCGTGCTCGCCATGTAGTTAGGGCAGTCGGGGACGTTCATGAAGCGGCGGAGAACCCCGTCGGCGCCGCACACGCTCTTCGTCGGCGTGACAGGCGCGTTGCCGGATGCGTTCACGTAGCGGGGAGTGCTCTGTGCCGTGTGCGACAGCCGGCACTTGTCGCCTGCGAGGCACCAGTCGTATTCTTGGAAGTTGCGGCAGTCGGGGATGAAGATCCTGGCCGGAATCTGGCACGGCAGCGGAGAGGAGATGGAACTCGAGTGCAGGTCGTCGGCGGGGTCCAAAACCGACGGGTTCGTCCGACGGGAGGACCTCGACGACTTGGGGCGGCAGGTGTCGATCTCCACGATCTTTGGGCTCCTGTCGAAGCCATTGGAAACGTTGTCGAGGCCGGCAGAGAGCCTCCTGCTATGGAACGACGACATGTTCTCGCTTCTCACCTCCTCGAACCTCTCCTACAATCAAGGAAGAAGAAGATCATATACCGATTACTAAGATCATATCAAGGACGTAATCAGCACTCGAGACATACAAAAGGTGGCTGATGGCGGAACTCTAGCTGAAGTCTCCGGTCGTCCCGGAGAAGATTGCGAGCTCTCCGAGCTCGCACTGTGGCCTGAGCTCTGATGAGAGCCTGCATGCTATGAAGAGTTGCGGCGGCTTGCTTGCGCACAAGATAGCCTCTGACCAAAGCTTGTAGCTTGACGAGAGCTTTCAGAGCTCTGAGAGCTTTCTTTGCCTGCATAACTCACGCCAATGGGATTCATCATCATTAGAACCATTGAAAGGAAGGCTAAACTCAATGGGATTCAACGTGATTCGATTCCGAAAGCAAAAGATTGGGCGAAATGAAAGGATAAGGAAGGGAACAAAAGAAATTATGAGTGACCGAAATAATCAGAGATCCATTCCAAAGGAGCAATAAAAGCTCGTCATTCCTTCTCGGAACACAGGTAAATAGTGGCTGTGAACACTAAGAATCTATCAGAATCGATAGGAAATGAGGAACGAAAACAGCATCTGATACGAATGGAAGAGAGTAGCAGAAAGGAAATGAAACATCCAAAGAAGAAACGAAGAGGAGGTTGATTCCGATACCAAATATGCCCGGAACGCAGACTGGATCTTGACGGCCGCTTGACGACGCTCGATGCTGCGGCCGAACATGGCACCGCTCCCCTGGTTCGTAAGCCGCACGACCGCGACCGCGGCCTGCGCTGCCGCGACGGCTGCGTCGGCAGCTGCAGCAGTGGCCGCCGCCACCGCAATGGCGTGCTTGCTCTGCTCCTTCTCACTCTCCGAGTAGAACGATCTGAACCACGCGGCTTCTACCGCCGCCGCGGTCGAAGCATTCTGGCCCAGCACCACGTCGTCGCCGGAGCCCCTGACCGACTTCGTGAAACTCCACCTTTTCTTCTCCCTCCTGTCCTCATCGCCACGGTAGCCGGAGTAGTCCTTCCCTTCCCTGTTCTCCTTCTTCCCACCCCAAAGACTCCGCAGCCAACGCTTCGCCCGACCCATTCTCCGGCTGCAGTATCAGAGCGAAGCCGAAGACGCCTACTGTCTGGAAATCCTACAACGCAAACAAGAGCGAAACGGATGTGAATGCAACGGTCTCACATGAAACGAACTACGAACAAATAAGCAGTGAATCTTATTGACATGGCCAAAGCCCAAAAGGAGAGGCGATGCAGTGATGAAAACGTCGAAAGACGCAAGGGGAAAATGTGGAGAATTAGGCCAAAAGCGACGCAAAAATGGGATCTTTTTCAAAAGGAAAAGCATTACAAGACAAATGGGTGTTGCAGAGACAACCATATATATATATATATGGAGAGAGAGAGAGGTGCGAAAGGGGTGATCCATTGGGCGCGGGGTGGGTGTGAGCTGGAAGTGCTGCAGATTCAAAAGAGGAAGACTAAGGAGGAGGCTTTCGCTGGGATGTTTAGCTGATGTAGGAGTTCAGGCGCAGGAGAGGAAACAACACACCCTTCCAGATATTTTCTGCCTTCCAAAAATTCAGCAGAAAAGACACGAAGGGAAAGCTATCCTAATTCTTAAAGACGAAGAAAGATTGGATTTTTCCTCTCTCTCTCTCTCTCTCTGTCCGTCAAAGTTAGGACTATATAAAGCCCATCAAAAAGGAGCTCTACCACCCTCACCACCTATCCATATCGAAACTACGTAACCAGTAGCCACTTGGTCACCCAAGGGTGAAGATGACACACCCAAAGGTCCGGGTTTCCACTCTCGCCTCTCGCTTTGCTTAGTACCAAATCCCTGTAGAAGTGGACGATGCACAACAGAAAGGAGCGGACGAATCCATATCATGTTAAAAAAAAATCGGATTTTTTTCCCTTTTATTCTGTTGCTACCTGCTTTTTCCTGTGACTAATTCTGATATTTGATCATCAGGCAGAAGGAAGAAAGAAAAGCGTCCAGAAAAAGTTTTAGAACAGAACTAAACAGTAGCAACTCGCGCCTCTGGCTCTGCAAAAGCTATGTTCTTCCCTCTTTCTTGCTCTCTATTCACATTGCCGCCATCAATCCTGAGCTGCTTTGATGCACCATCGCGCTCTCTCTCTCATATATGCTAACAAAACTACTCTGCCCACAAAAAGAACTACAGCCAAAGGACGAGGCCTCTTGAAAGAGGCGGGAAAAGAGATCACTGGTAATTCCTTTCTATCAATCTGTCAAGAAGACATTATCTAGACGTCCTCATCAAAGAAACAGAGCAACGGAATGGGCTCTCTTCCTCTCTCCACTTCTCTGACCCAGGGGACGCCACAGAGCAATCAATGGGGCACGAATCAAAACGCGAAAAGCTTACTCTTTTCTCGCTAGTCGCCTTTGCGGTGCGCTTGCTATCTCTTCCGCCGTTGGAAACCGTGGGAGCGGCAGTGCACGGGGTGGAGAGCAAATGCGGGGGCTTTTACTGGGTTTTCTGAGGAAAGATGGCACCTTTGAGCACGGTCTCCGCTCCGCTATGGAAACTGGAACCGATCACTGCCGTTAAGAGGACCAGCAGGGGATTTAAATGGCGAATCCATCGATCTTTTTGGGATTAAAAATGGTGCGTTTTTATGAAAGGAGAAGCTTTTGGTCGTTCTCCACACGGCTGACGCGACGCGACGTTGCTGCCGACTCATCGAGCGCGTCCTTCTATCTCCATAAATGCCCCAAACACGATCAGCTATTCACCGATTTACCAACCACGCAAACGGACAGAAAAGGGTCGTTTAAGTCATTTGCTTGAGTTAGAGCCGACGGCCGTCAAAACCGAACCGTGTGTTTTACAGAAAACTCCTCGCGTCATAGGAATTTCCAAAGTCCGACCTGTAAAAGAGGGATTAAGCATCGATGCGCTTCTTTCTTTCACGAAGGACCTTTTCGAAAATAAACATAACATAAAATAAAATTACCTAGCGGTCCTCAACCGTTGGCTACAAGAGCCTGCCTCACGGCCGTCGTGGACGAACCGGTGAACCGGCGCTCCAGTAACTTTTGACCTCCATGTCGGAGGAAATTACGACGAGGGGCCTATTTGAATTTCCCGCTAAGATACCGAATCTGTTTAAATTTTTGAAGAGGAGTACACCTCAAGCCAACGTAAGATTCCGAGAAGATCCCAACCGGCGCCGCAGATGACCAGGTTGCCCTCGCCAGGGGTGGCCTCGGGCGCCCGTGATCGGAGGGCGGTTTGGTCACTTCGCCACGGTCCCAACGTGCGACGAGTAGAAAACTCTTCCTGCGACCGGGACGCCTCGGACACGGGTCGGTCGCATGATGTCGGGTCGTGGGACCGAGTCCTTTCGGACCCGGATTCAGATGGATATGGTTGGACTTGGACCTGCGCCGCCCTGCGACATCATCATGACCTTTCCCTCCTTGAAGATTCGGGAAAAGCGTATCCGACGGCACCCGTGCTTCGTCTGGAGTCGTGTTTGACTCGTTGGCTTCCGAGGCCTCACCGACGAAGTCTTCTCGGGTTGTGGTGTTCCGAAATGTGTACTCATGTCGTCTTTTCGTAGATGGCATGCGTCGGTGCCTATAATTAGAGTTGCTCTGTTGTGGTCTCGGAGATGTACGGCAAGGATGGCGTGTGCTGCCACGCAAGCTCTCATATATATATATACATGATAAGCATTTGACGGGTCGGCCTACGAAAGCCCAAAATCCAAAATAAAGCCCAATTAGAAGAGTCATCGACGGGCCGACAGTTGGGACGATAATTTATATTTATGTTCGAAATGATTTAGTCGGACCAAATAAATGGTGGTGGAAACAATTCGACAGACCTATCGATTAATAGTTGGATTAATAGTTGGAACGATGCCAGGATAGGATTATTATATCGAAAGATTAACGTGGAACAGATGGTTAGAATGGCATGCTAATTAATGGTTATCATGGAAGGCGTGCGGGTGCAGTGAACCGGTCGGGCATCTAATTATTGGTGGTCAGCAGCCAATTTTGACTTAAGTCCAAGTGAGCGGGGCTGATGTAGAATCGTACTTACTGAGAAGACCATCATAATAACACACTCGAAAACACGCTTTTCCTCGACATCCACCGACCGAGTACGATAAGAAATGACCCCTTCATGCTAAGTGGCATGATGTTCGCAAACCATGTTGTATTGACCTTAAATTTATGCCTTTATTATTCCATCTCGTAATTTTTGTTTGTCAATGGAAGAAATCGTTGAATTAGAGGACGGCTAATCATAATTATACATCAAACACATCAGGACCGTCGATTTGTGTATGTTTGCCGTATCCGGCGCCGATTGTCTCCTCCGTGATTATTTCGTGCGTTCCGCCACCAAATCCTACCAAAAAAAGGGACAACATTGTAGATGTATAGAGATATTTTGGTATCCTGCCTCTTCGAGACACCACCACCAAACGACGCCTCCCCTCGCCTTCGCCTTCGCCTCCCTGCCCTTTCCCTCTCCCCTCCCCCCAGCCGACCTCAACACCCCGCTCGATCGCCGCGGGAAGACACCGCGTGGTGGTGGATCCGTCCCCTCTTCTCCCCCCCCCCCCCCCCCCCCCCCC
>LVTN01000052.1:161067-180811 GCA_001649415.1 Musa itinerans | reverse complement strand
CGCCCCCCTTCCCCCCCCCCCCCCTCTCTCACACCTTAACCCCTTACCCGCGTGCGCTTTGGTTCCTCCTCGCTTCTCCTCTCGGGTCGAATCGCCGCCGCTGCCGCCGCCGCCACAATCATCCCGAGTAGCTGCCACGGGATCCGCGTTTAGGGTTTCGCCGCCTCGTCCCTCTCGTTGTGGATTAGAGTAATTTCCGCGGAATTGGTTGATTCGCGGGTCTCGATCTAACTTTTAGGTTTCCTTTCTTTGCCTTGCTTTCCTTCTCTGATCCCGTCTCGAATTCGATCTCCGTGGTGGTAGCGGGGTTAAAAGATTCCCCTTTCTTGGCTAGTGCCCACCGTTCTGCCTTTCCGATTTGGTTTTAGGGTTCCTTTCGAATAGATAGACGTTCTTGATACATGCCAAAAAAACTAAGAGACTTCCTTTTTCCCCTTCATCTGGGTGGATCCTTCTTTCCTGACTGAAGTGCGCCCGTGAACAATTGCTGGAATTCTTAGATCTTGTCGTGGATGCTGTACCAGGGCATCGAGGTACCCATACTTCTGAAATCTTTGTTCAAGCGGTCGTGTCGGCGATGTCTTTAGGGCTTCTTCATTTGGTTTTGTCCCGACTGACTCCGCTCCCTTGGTGATCCGACTCGAAGAGCGATCGTTTCCTATTTATCTCCTCGTTTGTTATTCAGATACGGTTCATCTGTGCTTGGAGATTAGGGTTCTTGATTATTGCTGTACTGAAGATCTTTAGTCATCCTCCTGTCTTTGCGTCTTATCTTGTCAACTATTTCCTTGAAGCTCTTCTAGAACCGTTCATAAACCGGAAAGTTTCGTAGTTTTACATCTGAGATCGTGCGATGGGTAGTTCTGATCAAGAGTTTAGCACACCTCCGCCTGCTTCGAGACAGTTTGGTATAACAAAGCCGATCTCAACAGCTGGACCTACTGAGACTGATCTCAAGAGGACAATTGAGCTTGAAGAAGTACACGTTACCTTCTCTTTTATTCTTTCCTTCTCTTCACCTTCAACCAAACGTCTTCACATTCTAATTTTACTTGTGTTGTCTCCCTTGATCTGGCATCTGCATATGGTCTTATCCTCAAAGTTCCTCGTTGATGCCGGGCTCCACGAGATCAGCGAAGAAGCTACCAAGAGAGAGGAGGTTTTAGGAGAAATAGATAAGGTAATTACCTTTCTTTAATTATGATCTTATTTATTAGATGAATTAAACAAATCATCTCTCATGAAAATCTTCAGTAGAATTGTTTTAGTAAAGGAACCATATTGTAAAATTTTTATATAAAAATAATCTTTGTGTAGTTCTGGGTTTGATATAATATATTGGATCTTGAAGTTGGCAGGTGCTTTTTTTTGTCTTTGTTTGGGTTTCTAGTAATTGAGTATCTATCAATGGGGTAGTTGGTGATACTGTTAGAGATTGTCATGTGATATTTTGTCTTCTTGGGATCTTTTTCCATCATTTAACAATATAGCCTAGTTCCATCTACTATCTGATTTTGCCTTGGCTGGTAATGTGGCACTAACTGGCATGAGCTCACTTTTTGGTTCTCAACTTGTCATAAGCATTTGTAACCTCTTAAGCACCATCTTTAGCTTTTATCTGGTTTCCATACATGGTGTTTAATTTTAGCAAGGAGATTAATTTAGATTGTAATGAGAATGGTTTCTATGATTGATTAATATATGGTGATCATGGATCATCCAAGTCATGCGGTCTCCTAGTTTATAATGATTTGCCATATGGCGCACCAATGTTTATTCTTCTAGGTTTTAGTTGTTGTTGGTAGTGTTGATGATCATGATATTCATTTTTTACAATCTAAACAGTTCATTTCTGTAACATACATCTCAGTTAATTACTTTTTCATTAAGGTGTGCTTCTAAAACTATCTTCTTGTTTTTGCAAATTCATATTGGCAACATAGTCTTGTAGTACACTAAGTTGTTTTTTAGGCTATTATTACTCTAATAGGCAAATGCAGTTTCCAAAGTTGCCCATGTACAATTGAAGGTGATACAAGCTTTCATTTAAGTGAAAGTGAGATTCTGACATTAGATTATTGTTCTGAAAATCAAAGATTTCAAAACCTTGTTAATACATCTATTTGGTCTAGGATGTGCTTCTAGGAGAAAGGCACTTTCATGGTTTTTATATTTAACAAATAGTAGTTTTATGTGGTAATCTTAGTGGATGCTGCTTATCACGGTTCATTTTGCTGATATTTTCCGAGTTTGAAAATCAGGTTCTTTGAGGAGTTAAAAGTTTAGGAACTGAAGTAGTTTCAAGACTAATTTTTGAATATGGAAAGGATATGGATGTTTTGAATTTTTTGAGAAAATTTTGTTGAGGATATATGTCTTAATTGCAGAGACTAATTTTTGAAGATCACCAGTTTTGGTGGTCTTGACAGTAGGTAAAATATGGCTGGTCAGTTTTTGCTCTAGATTAACTTTGTCGTGTGAGAACTGTGATGATAATTGGACCTCTCCATGGGCCAAACTATCCCTTAAGCTTGACGTGGTTGTCCTTTAAATGATCTGCTTTTTCTGACTTCGGAAGAAAAGCTTGTTGTTGTATTGTGTTTTGTTATTCTTTTTAGAAACATAAAAGGATAATATTTTCTTTTATGAAGCTTTTCTCAACTATATTTGTATTTTCTGTTCTATGTGTTTTTTTTTAGTCTCCTAAGCATTATTCTGCTGATTGTTTAAACAGGTTGTCATGCTGATATTGAGAATGTTTTATTATTTCAATTGTGCTTTAGACTCAATAACCATGGTTAATTCTTTTATTTTGTGAAGCTGGCTGGTCAGCATTTTTTTTCAGTTTGTACAATCCAACTATTGTTTAGATACCATTACATCCACTCTATTCAATTTATATTTGGCATTCCCAGATTGTCAAAAGCTGGGTGAAGCAGTTAACTCGTCAAAGGGGTTACTCCGATCAAATGGTTGAAGAGGCGAATGCTGTCATTTTTACATTTGGTTCTTATCGCTTGGGGGTAAGTTATATTTAAGCTTTTTGATGTATTAATTTTTTACATTTTGAATTTAATGCTAGGGCATGAGATATGGGTTGGGTGGTCTTAGTTAAGCCTTTCTTGACTATATATTTGGACAAGAATATCTACCAAATCAAGAGAGATCCTCAGTGATTGAATATACTATTAGCAATGATTGAAATATTGTACCGTACCGAAGTTTCAATATTCTCTTGGTACAGTATGGTACTTATACCGAGCGGTATACTGCTCAGTATACCGTTCAGTATATATATATATATATATATATATATATATTTATTTATTTATTTATAAGTAAAAAAAAATCTGCAACGTCGCCTCTCTTCTCCCCCATATATATATATATATATACCGCCCGGTAGCGAGCGGTCCATGTACCGATTTACTGTTGGACCGGTACATACCACTCGTACCGGTCAGTATCATTTGAAACTCTATACCTTGCTTAATAGTAAACATGTCTCTTGATAGTAAACATATCAAGTTTTTACAATCCTATCTTGATTTTCCCCCAGTCCTTGGATAAAATTGCACAAGTGTATTGGAAATATGTTGCTTTTTTTAGTTTTCTGTACTGTGAGCTTTTTAATTTTAAAGTCATTAATATACTCAAACGTGGGAAGGCCCAGAACAGGTTTGTCTATAAATGTTGAAGTATGTGCAGTAATTGATATGTTTGAGAGACATCTACTCCAGTTACAACTGCTTCATTTGCCAACTTCTGCAGATTTAGTCAGTTTCAGCCAGCTCAATGATGTTGGGAGATCATGACTAGTTTAAGCTTTAGTATTAGGACTTGCAAATCTTAGTTTTGATGGCAATTTTTGAATCACCTCTGCAAGATTCATATCAGTGTTGAATTTGTTTGCAGAAAAATTAAATGGTAACAGTTTGAGTAAGTTAATATGTTTTGTTTGATATTCTTTAAGGCAAGATGCAATTCTTTGATTGAATTTAGTGTTAGATCTTTGTAGGACACAACATGATTTTCCACATTGGCTTTTTGGCTAAAAGAAATTTTGAAATGAGCTAAATTGATATTGGTTGGTCATATTTGTCCTTTATCTCTGCTGATTTTACCGGGGATTGTATAAAATGGCATATATATATGTTTTAATTATTATACAATTGTTTATTATGTATGTACCTCAGAAACGTGTCAATTTTTTTCAGTCGAGGATTCCATTTGTGTTGCTGCCTTAATCGCTTTTCTGACATAAAATTTGATTTAGGAGTGGTGAATCTGTAAGCACTTTAAAATTTAATCCATCTTAGTTCTCCATTTTGTCAAGATGGAAGATTGAGCTGATTGGGAACAAAAGGGAGATTTTAGTTGGGGAGGCCTTGATTTGTCTTTATTTTAGTACATATTTTTCATTTAAGTGGTTCTGTGTATTCTCACAGAAAGTTATTTTTTTTTTTTGAAAATATGCAAATTAAGAATTATGTTCATTTTTCAGTTTTTGTAAAATGACAAACCAGTTATTAAACTGAATTGACAGAGTTAAGATAATAATCATTCGAGAAGATGCCAGAAATGACATATCCTCAACTTGTATTTTAGATGTCTTCCATGATAGTGTGGATATGAAGCCAGATATACAGCTCGTAAGGATACACTTCTGTAGTTCTGTGTAACCATATTTGGCTAGAAATAACTGCAGAAATTGATTAGGACCATTTTTGCCTAGAGCATCTTCATTCATACTAAAACAACTTCTATCTCAGATTGAATGTGAAATCGTTTAAATTGTTTGGAATAATAAATTACATTTACCTCTTTTTTCTCCTCTCCCAAAACAAAGAGGGTTCTCGAATGCCCTTTGACATACAATTGTGTTTGGTTGGACTAGTATGGAATGGGCGATTCGTATCGGTTTGGACATAAATCGGTATGTGAGCTGCCCCAGTTTCAGGCGGTTCAATTCAACCAATACAAAAAGAAAAAGAAAACAGCGCAAGACCCAAAGACATACTTCTCCAACAGTGAGTCATTACTGTCGCCCATCAATCACTCATCGCTCACCTTCTATTTTGGGTATGTTTCCTCCTCTTCTATTCCTTCTCTTCTTTCTCCTCTTCTTCATCCAGGGCATCCTCTTCTCCCATCTTCTTCCTTCCTTTTCCTCCTTCCTCCACTGCCTGTCCTTCTTTCTTTCCCTTCCTTCCTCCTCTTTCTCCACCACTATCTGTTTTATCTGTAGCTGCATATGCCTGTTTGGTACAAGACGACAAACCTTGGTGTTTACTACTAATAAGAATTCTATTTCTATTGGTTGAAAATTGAGATGTGAATTTTACTTGGAATCATATTTGTGTCATAGGTCTGCCTTTTGGAGCTGATTCCATACGCCTATTTTATCACTAGTTATTTAATAATGTACATTGCACATAATGTCAGGCAAGGTTTGTAAATACCTGTTTGTTTCAATTTCGATCACCACTTGGGACTGATACGATACCAATCATTATATCAACCTGTACCAATCCAGTCGCACTAGAAGTAACTACAATAATGAATGATTTACTGAATAGTACTGGGTTTACAGTGTTAGTCAGACCATGATTGTAGTTACAATTACATGGTTGAAGTTTAATGCAAGTTGTTGATGGTGGGAATACGACTTTTTATGTGAACATTGCTTTCTTATGCAGCGTTTCTTTTGTAATTATTAAGCTACACGGCTTTATTTTGCTCATGTTCCTTTCTCATGTTTTTGTTCTCGTTTACAGCATTCTTCTCCTTAAGTTCATGTTTTTTCCTTTCTTATTTATAACTTTATTAAAATTAGTATATTTTGGAATAATTTAACACTTACTAAACTTGAAATTGCTTCTTCCTAATGCAGGTTCATGGGCCTGGGGCTGACATTGATACTTTATGCGTTGGACCTTCCTATGTTAACCGAGAGGTTGAACTTGTTTGATTTTTGTTATGAATGGTAGACCTTGTTCACCGATGGTACTTCTTTTGTGGTTTTTGCAGGAGGACTTTTTCATTATCTTGCATGACATTTTGGCTGAAAAGGAGGAAGTTTCTGAACTTCAGCCAGTTCCTGATGCTCATGTTCCTGTTATGAAATTTAAATTTCATGGAATATCTATTGATCTCCTATATGCCAGTATATCACGGTTGGTTGTTCCTCAGGTTGGTACATAATGTGAAAGATGGTTTCTTCCTTGGTCTTAAAAAACTAACCCTCTTCCTTTTTCCCTAGTTGATCTAGTTGAATTCTCTATAACTCCACAAATTTAATTTTTCTTTAATTATTTGCAGCTATCCAGCTTGTTCACTATCCAAATTTTCCCAATAGATGCGTTTCAATGGGCTATGAATCGGGATAGGAGCATTTGTTATTATTATGCTTTTTCCTCTCATAAAATCTGTTGCGTTTGATTGTATTTTATGCCTGTATTTCTTATATGCCTAATGCAAGCTGGTCTTATTGCATGTTTGGGTGTGATATTGTTGCTTTACTGTAGCTCTTTCCTTGAATTTTTTTTCTTAGGAGTGGTACTTCCGCTAGTATTGCTGTGTATATGATGACCTGTGATACTTTTTGTTTGGATGCTTATTAGAGTACATAAATAGACATGAATACTCACAAGTCACAATGTTTATTTATGTATATATATCCATTTTGTGTGTGAGTTTAGGTTGAACCAATAAACTTTCGGTTACTAATTTGACCTATTTGACCTCCGTCTTATTACTCTGGATTCATCCATTTTTACTTCTACTGGAGTAGTCACTAGCTTCCTTCCTTTTAGTTTAGTTTCTACTGTCGCTTTTATCTTTTGATGTTACCTAAGAGGCTAAGACTTGGAGTGCTACTTGTTTCCTACCCATTATTGTTTTCTTCCATTGTTATATAATTTATGCTGGATTTCTAAATCCCTTCACCCAAATGTAAGTGATTATGGATTATATGAAACCAATGTTCGTTTCCTTCTTGTTTGGTCTAGGGTTGCACTGGTCACAGAATTGTGGAAGGAAAAATTAAGAGAACTACTTTATCCACTGTCAGCTAGGTGACTATGGTTCAGTTCCTGAAAGGAACATCTTTGCTTGCAAGGGAAGTATGTTTATCCTCCCCAAAGGTGCATTATTGGTGGATATGCACACTGATACAAAATCATCTGTAGAGGGTTTCAAGTTTTTTTCTAATCTCCCTGACCTAGAGTTTCTGGGGCTTATGAGGGTAAGACTGAACCTCCTCAAACCTGCATTGATGGGAGCTTCAGTCACCAGGCTTTTTGCTCTTCAATGTGGTTGTTTGTTTGTTATGCTTTTCATTGAAAATAAAACTATATGGAGAGTATATGTTTTCAAATAAAAATATATTAGTTCTTACATAAACACTGAGATGTTCCTGTTAGCCCTGAGTGTACATTGCAACTCACTTCTCTGGATGCTAAATACTTGCATGACTGTTGGGAAATTTTTTGAGTTTTGGCCACAAAGTTTGATGATCAACAGTAGTATTTCAGGTTGTATTTGGAAGTTGGCGTAAGCTGGTTATAGATAATGTCCTTAACATATTTATATACCTTACAGATTACAGTGGGGTAGTGACATGTGGAGCTTTGTCTTTTGTGGATTTAATATTTTACATCTGCTTTTTAGATAATAATGGCTTTTGAAGTTAGTTTAATCAAATATAGGGTTCTTCATATCAAGGTATGCAATTTCGTACCGTATTGGAGTTTCGACGTTTGCTCGGTACGATATGATATTGTATCTTGAGCGGTATACCGCTCGAAATATATATATATATATATATATATATATATATATATATATATATATATATATATTTATAAAAGGCGACGCTGCCTTTTCCTTCTCTCATCTGGGGTGACGTCGCCTTGCTTATATATATATATTTATATATATATATTTTTATATATTAATATATATATATATGTATATATATTTCGTTCCGTCCGGTAACGGGCGGTTCGTGTACTGGTCAGCCAACGGACCAGTACGTACCGCTTGTACCCGGTGGTATTATTCGAAATTGCATACCTTGCTTCATATCACCTTAAGTTTGCTTGTTTTGTCTATTATTCTCAATTACTTGTCTCTCATCTACTTATTTGAATTTTAGAGATTTGTCTTAAAGCTTTTGAATGTGTATTGACCATATCTTTTTATTTCTTGTTGGATTTTTTTGCATCTCCTATGACCATAATTGGTTGTAGATCAAAGGAAATTTTTTTTACATGAAAAATTGCAAGGTTAGGGCACAGACATTGGGTGTCTGTTGAATTTTTTAGATCCTTGCTGTTCCATCTTATTTTTAATCTCAGATGCATGTTTAAAAGTCTATTCTTTTGTTCGTGTTAGTCTTTCTGCTGTTCGACTACTGGAAGTTTGCTCTGGCATTTTAGTGCTTCTTCTTTCTTTATCCAGGTTTTCATTTTGATGGCTTTCCTAAATTGTGCTAGTGAAGCTCGTCTATCTGTTCTTTGCTTTTAAGTTCTACAGCAAGACGAGTATTATGATTCAAAATGGGTTTACCCTAGTGATCTGTCTGCAACAATGACTAGTCAGTTTAGATTGCCGTTGAACACCATTAATTTTGATTTTGTTTAACTTGGATGCTTGTTTGGCTTATTTGGTATTATAAGATTAATAATGAATTTATAATGAACCATCCAATCATTGGTGCACTCAGAGGCACCTATTTATGTTGCTTTTAGCACTTTTTTGAATATATTCTTATGATCATGTAGCCTTCTTGTGTTGGTTAAATGCTGTGCACCTTAAAATATTTTGTGGTTTTCTGTTTTCTTGAAACATAGCAACTTTCTGTGACTATTTTTCATACAGGATCTGGACATCTCCCATGGATCTGTGCTTTACGAAGTTGATGAGGCAACTGTTAGAAGTCTTAATGGCTGCAGGGTAGCAGACCAAATTCTTCGGCTGGTGCCAAATATTGAGGTTATCATCCTGATTTCTGCACTACTATACATGCTTGTAATCTTCTGAATCAATTATTTTTCCTGTAGAATTTTCGAACAGCTCTCAGATGCTTGAAGTTTTGGGCTAAGAGGCGTGGTGTTTATTCAAATGTAAGTTTTTCTTTTGTCATTCTTTAAAGATTTTTTCATACTCATTTGTTACCTTCTTCTCTCAGGTGACTGGATTTCTTGGGGGTGTTAATTGGGCTCTATTGGTTGCTCGTGTCTGCCAGCTTTATCCTAACGCTGTGCCGAGTATGCTAGTTTCACGATTCTTCAGAGTTTATACACAATGGCGCTGGCCAAATCCAGTAATGTTGTGTGCTATTGAGGAAGATGAACTTGGGTTCCCTGTGTGGGATCCACGTAAGAACCCACGAGATCGAACTCATCATATGCCTATTATTACTCCGGCATATCCATGCATGAATTCTAGCTATAATGTATCAACAAGCACACTGAGAGTCATGATGGAACAATTTCAAATTGGGAACAAGATCTGTGAAGTCCGTACTCCATGACTTTGTAATATTGCTTGATATTTGACTTCAGTTTCATTTAATTTATTCTATCTTGCAGGATATTGAGTTGAACAAGGCAGGTTGGGGGGCTCTGTTTGAGCCCTATCTTTTCTTCGAGACATACAAAAATTATCTTCAGGTTGACATTGTCGCTGTTGATGCTGAGGATCTTCGGTTATGGAAGGGATGGGTTGAATCTCGGTTGAGGCAGTTGACTCTGAAGGTGAGTTCCAGTTTTTTCAGGTCAGTGCATTTTTTATACCATGCATCTTGTTTCATTTATGGTTTTTTGCATTTAAAAGGGACTGGATTTGCTTGTTTCTTTCCATCTTTGTGAACGACTTGCTTTCTTGGTAAACCTTTCCATTTTTATTCTAAAACAGATAGAGCGGGACACTTATGGCATGCTGCAGTGCCATCCCTACCCCAATGAGTATGAGGATCCCTCAAAGCAGTGTTCGCACTGTGCTTTCTTTATGGGCTTGCAAAGGAAACAAGGTGTGAAGATACAAGAAGGCCAACAGTTTGATATACGTGGAACTGTTGATGAGTTCAGGCATGAAGTGAACATGTATATGTTCTGGAAACCTGGGATGGAATTATATGTTTCTCATGTCCGTAGAAAGCAAATACCCTCTTATGTGTTTCCAGAAGGTTACAAGAGGCCTCGTCCATCAAGGCCCATCTGCCAGCAGCTGGTTGATAAAACTTCTGGTGAGGATATAGGGGAGGAATATGAAGGGGGATCCTCAGAGCGTCGTCTTAAGCGGAAAGGTGATGCTGATTGCTCAGGTTCTAGACCAAATAAACCTGAGAAACGTGCATCGATTAGCCCTACTCATGAGAAACTTCCAACTACTGATCAACAAGATCATGAAGGCATGCATTCATTCTCTTGTAACACCAGTAACATATCAGGTATGTTTTGCAGTTAAGCTTTGCATAAGGATGTCACATTTAAGCAAAATGGGCCCCTTGATGACAATGTTAATGTTTCATTGCCAGAGGTGATATTCAATGACTCAGTGGATGTTAGAGCTAATAGTCTGAAGGACTCGATGGCAGTTAAGGGCACAGAGGATTGTGTGGAAGCATCTTGTGGAAACGACAAAGATGAGAATGCTAGGAAGCTTACAAATGGGTCCTCATTTTTGGAGTGTGGTGAAGCTTCGGCAGGAGACTTGTTTTGTAATTCAGAGATGATAAAGGTGGATCTGGAGCAGTTTGCTGGCAGTAATTGTACGATTGTGGGTGGCAGCCAAGAACTACTGGACGATGACAAACAAGGGACCAGCCCAGAGACGGAACATTTGAAGAATGGATCAGCACAAAATGGTGTGGCCGATGTGTCGGAGGTCTTGCTTCTGGTGCATGCTTTCCTTCTGCAACTGTCTCTAAACGATTATAGATATTATTCACTGAATTTGTTTTGTATTGTTTTCTCTGTTGTACTTTTGTTTTCTAAAGCCAAACCTGGCACTTGGAGTGGCCCTCGAAGCTCATGGAAGTGTGACTGCTGATGCTCCGCAGAAGCCTGCTTTAAGGCATGTCTCCAAGAACACTTAAAAGTTTTTTACTTTGGGGACATTGATGGTCTGTTTTCTTTATCTACTCCTGCTTTGTTGTTTTCTTTTTCTGTACTTGTGGCAGGTTGAGTCTGACTTCAACAGCATAAACTTTTGCGGTTGTTCAGTCAAATTATGTAATGGAAGCGGCAAATGAAGTCACCATCTTAATTGCCATTTTGTAAAGCCTGATCTGCAATTGGTGGGGTAAGTTTTACTGGACTCATCGCAGTTGATGTTATGCATGCTAACTGTTGTCACAAAGAGGGCAGCCTGCAAGGGAGGAGCAGTTGAAGCGAACTTCTGTAACGAACTTCGCCGAGGTGTTTATACTGTAGTCTTATGTTTGATCCACGAGACGATTTGAGCTTCAAAAACTCTTCTCGGTGGAAAGATATTCAGATTTCAGGCTCTATGACAAGCCATGGCAATGCCTGCTGTCTGGAATGGTGTAATTTAAGTGTCTGAAGTGCCAGATCCTGGACCAAGGTTCTATATTCTAGGTTTTAGATCAAGTTAGCCTTTCTATTTTATTCTGTTTATTTTAGTAGAACCCTGTGCACTTGGTCACCTTGTAAAATAATAGTTTCTTGTATGAGTTTATTCTGTATCACTACTTTCCCGTCTAAATCAGATTGATGCAAGATGACTTACTGCATGCAAGTGTAAAGCTTAGTTTTCATGCCTGGGATTGTCATTAGCTCTCGCTACTTGTTTTGGGAACCCCTGTCGATGGAAAACAGAAGTATGGAACATTGGAGAGCTTTTAATGCTTTTGATATGGTGTCTTGAGGTTGTGGTCGATCTTAGTCACAGTAAATCGTTGTGAATAAGCCATCTTAGAGCGTCCCAAGGTTCTGGAGTTGCATTACCTGCTTGCTTTCAACACTTTTTTATCACTGCGATCGTGATCGTGTGGTCTTCTTCACCCTGCCAAATTACTCTCCGGGGCATCTTTCTGACAAAGTTTCATAAAATTCTTGATGAAACTATTGGCAGCATACAGTGTGTTTGAAGAAGGCTGGTCAGCATGGACTTTGCAGCCACTCGTATGCAACTTGAGATTTGACTCGAAACCTATCCGGTAGTGCTGCCGACCTCTACTTTCTATTGGCATTCATTTCTCCACTGCGGACTAAACCTGCACAGTTGGTGCGTTCATGCACTTACCGTGAAGAAGCGGCATGCCCGCGTCAGTGCGACGTCTCGAGGATCACGTCGACTTGACTGCTGCAGGCAGCTCGAGATCGCCCTGTCAACATATAGACGCTGCTGTTTTTGTTTCCACCTGCGGAGGAAGCGAGAGGAGGGGATGCATCTAATAAATACATCTGCTAACCCTTTTGGAGGCTTGCAGCCGTGGATAAGAACCCAACGTGGGGAACATCATTTCACTTCTCCGGACAGGAGCCAACCCTGCCCCCCTCCTTGCCTCCTCCTCCTTTTGAATGACTTTGATAGTTTCTGCCTAATAACCCTCTTATTCCCTTCTTCTCCTTATTTTATTCGCTTTCGTTGATGCGGCACAAGATAATTCCATCAACCTGTTTCTGTTTAGTCGACTTAGTTGGGAGTTCCATGTAAGATCTCAAGGATGATTGATGCTTCGTCAGAAGCATGAAGTAGGCGTGAAACATGAGATTGATTCCTTTGTCGCCGACGACATGACTGCTATTGGATGATAGCAAGAAAATAAGAGCTATAAGATTCCTTCGTTGCCGTCGACTACAAAGGAACTATTGGAGTCTTTGATACGCATCGATCAGTTTAGGACGGCACACTCGTTGACCGGAGTTAACTTTTCCCGAACGTTCCTTTGAAGGTGTCACAGGCAATTAATTAGCTCTTTCTAGTGTGTGCTCTTCTGCCATTGACGCCAACTCATCACGATGCTCGAGAAACACACATCACGTGAAGATTTTGCATGGGTGTGGGGCTTCTCATCGCCATCGTGAGACGTCACCCTCGTCTCTTGTCTAATGATATTTTTGTAGAGATGACCATTCCATATGTTTTCTTCATTCATAATTAGAACGTTGTTATCGACTTAACGTTGAAGTTGCCTGCAGTTAACTTTTCCTGTACGTTCCTCTGAAGGTGGTGTCATCGGCAATTAATTAGCTCTTTCTAGTGTGTGCTCTTCTGCCATTGACGCCAACTCATCACGATGCTCAAGAAACACACATCACGTGAAGATTTTGCATGGGTGTGGGGCTTCTCATCGCCATCGTGAGACGTCACCCTCGTCTCTTGTCTAATGATATTTTTGTAGAGATGACCATTCCATATGTTTTCTTCATTCATAATTAGAACGTTGTTATCGACTCAAGGTTGAAGTTGCCTGTACTTTAACTTTTCCTGTACGTTCCTCTGAAGGTGTCATCGGCAATTAGCTCTTTCAAGTGTGTGCTCATCTTCCACTGACGCCAACTCATCTTCCACTGATGATAAAGAAACACACTGCACGTGAAGATTTTGCATGGGTGTGGGGCTTCTCATCGCCATTGTTAGACGTCATCCTGTGTGTCACACACAAACACGCATTGACTATTAATATTGATTCGACAACTCATTTTATTGAATGTGAAAAGCTAGTATCTGATCTAGGAACGGATGGTTCTCCCACGGATGAATGATGGTGGATGTATATTCTTCTCTCTAGGCACCATTCCCTTCCGAAGAGGGATGACCGGATAGAGTATTTTGCATTCGGTGTATCTGAAGTTTGATACTTCATTTATCATATTATGTTATTTGCAAGACACTTATAAGGGTACACAACAAGATTACGTCAAGTATAAAAAGTACTGAGATGAAATCAAAAAATAATAAAAGATCCTTTAAGATAATAAATTTGGTCATCTTGTCACCTCATATATCGACAAAGTTCGTATTTTCAAAGATAATAAGCTGTTACACTATGAGATGTGCATAGGCTATATCCGATAAAAAGTTATCGAGCTTTAATACACAATCCATATTTATTTCGAAAGAGTAGATTAGAGGTAAATGGTGAAAATTTTAAATCCAAGTTGGATGATCACTTAGCACTACGATAATTCGAAATATATATATATTAACAAATGTGACTATTTGGTTGTATCTATAATACAATTAGTTTGATTATATTTACTAATCTATCTCATTTTGTAGATTTACGAGAAGATGGACGGTGATGAAGAAGAGGCTGCCAAATTAGATTCAAACATGAAGAATTTAGCTATAACTGATGCAATTATCATTTATTATGTGTAATTTAAGCTGGTCTACTTTTTGGAGGGACAATAAACTTATGTGCGAAGAAGTGATAGATGCCTACGAGTCTATACTTTATCGTCATGAACTATAATCAGGGCAAAAAATTTTGGCCATCATTTTTTATGTGGAGTGGTTTTGAGGTTTTGTAATATATATTTATATTCCGTTAATGATTATTACTTTGTGATGGATCAACAAATTTTTTTATTTTAAAATGTAGAAAGTATATTGTTCATTTTGGTTAAAGAACTCAAATGTAAGTTTTACAATAATCCTTAATGGCTCGATAAGATATATTTTTGTTGCATGTTTTAACAAAGATTATTGGCATCTAATGGTCGTAGATCTTCAGGAAAATTTCTATTTCCATCATAACTCTCTCAAAAAAAATTTAAAATCAACGGTTTATTTTCACTAGTTATCGAACGATAAGTTTTTTTTTTGTTTTGAAATTAACTATTTATTTCATTCAAAATAGGTGTAGAAATTTAAGAAAATGTCCATCCTAGTATTTCTAAGAAGATTCTCAGTAAAGAGTAGAAGACTAATGTTTTCTCAGTAAAGAGTATTTTAATGTTTTCTAAGAAGATTTCTTGTAGCTACACAATGTTCATCCACATCGTGAACAAGGAATGCTTCATGTACGAGGAAGGAGGAGCGGGAATCAGCATCATACTGTCGTGTCCCCCCTTCTCTTCTTCTTTCTTCGAGGTTTCTTGATGCATTCATGGCCCATTCAAGTGACCATAGTACTTGGACGTCGACAAAAGGGAATTATGTGACACGGAACGATTGAAACCTTACGTCCGAAAAAGAGAAGGATAACGTCGAGAAGAAGTGACATGGAGATATACATATCTTCTCGACTTCAACTTTCGCTTTTTCTCGAGAAGTTGAATCGTCTCAAGTCTTATGCCTACGTTAGACAATTTTGACGGACCAGCCACGTCGGGTCAATTTCTCCGACGAGCTCGATTTGGGTCAGACTCACTTGACGAAGACAGCTCGAGTAAGTCAAGCCCAAGACAAAGCCCTGTGCATGGATGGAGGCTTGAACACGGTTTCAGCTCTACTTCAAGAATCGGATGGGAAGAAGAATTGCAAGCAGATTTTTGATCGTCTAACGTATAATTCACGGCAGTTGATTAGTGCCGAACACCATGATATGATCACGCATTATTGGTTTGCAGGTCTTTCGTGGTGGAACCACTATTTCTTTTTCTCTTCCCCTTTTCATCGTCTACACGTTTGGTGTACTGCTCCTCCACCCTACTTCACTTCATTGCAGGTCTTTATATATGTCGAGTCCTGAGGCAATGATGTTATGTATGGTCCTTTACGGAAGAGATGCAGAAGAACATTGATTACTTCCGAAGCAATCGGATAAGCTCTCTGAAGCTTTCAGGTTGATGGCTTTTCCTCGACATCGATGATACGGTAGAGAATTCAAGTGCATGAGACACACACGTACTAACCTAATCAATCCATTTCTGCTACTTTCTTGGTGCTCGAGTCAGGTTGGTCAGCCCAAGCGCAGATGATGCCGTCATCCACATCCAAATCTCTCGTCAGCCAAGGCCCGTTCCAAATCTTTGTAGCCCTCTTCGGTTGGACTCGGTCAACCGTACATGACGAATTATTTGGCACGTTCACATCAATGTGTGCGTGCAAGTGCAAGCGTGCAACACACTCTCTCTCTCTCTCTCTCTCCTTACCCTTTCAGGGACGTGAAAGTTGACACCTCTCGTGGCTAGTAAGCGGAATGCACCACTCGTCTTTGAAAGCGTGTATGAACGGCTTGCCATTTGAGACTTTCGACGTCCAAAGTTAGGGTTTGAAGGAAGAAGACGAAAAGAAGGCAGAGAAATAATTGGCGGTCAAATCTGTCATCGCTCGTACGTGACATCTGCATGCTGACAAGATCTAAGTCCAAGTAATCTGAGTACGGTGACAAGACGTTATCAAATCGAAGTAGAATCATGATGTGCTGGCAAACCATGACGAAAGCAGTATCAGAAACTTCTACGTTAGGAAATCATTGGGTCTCTAAAACCACGTAGAGAGCGGTATCAGTGTTGTGATTTATTGAGAGATAAATAAATAAATTCAATCAGGATGTCAGACACATATCTACAATCATGTTTATCAAGTGTCAGTGGGAGCGGAAATAAATAAATTCAATCAGGATGTCAGACACTTATCTACAATCATATCGATTTGAATGCACAATTCATATTTATCAAGTGTCAGTGGGAGCGAATTATGCAGCCAATGAAGGAGCAGTCAATGAATGTGTCCACGATCTCAAGCACTCAAGAGATTAAAGAACGAAGAACGTATTATCATCACCTTCTCAACTTCCCACTCGGGTGACAGAGGTTGGATTGGCAGCACATGATACATGAAGCAGGAAAAGAAAGATGGTGATCTTTCCAAAGGGAAAAGTACAGTAGATCACATCCCACTTGGTCCTTGACCAGTGATTTAATATGTATCGGTAAGCAACTGGGGGAAAGATCTATACCTTTCAAGGTGCACAAGTTTTACGTGGTGGACAACGAGAGGGAAGAAGAATATGTTGTGGTTTGATCGAGATGATGATGGTAAGGCAATCAAACCGTGGTGATATCAGGTGCTCTAACATGATCTCTCTGATAACAGTACAGTTTTAGACGTCAATCGTGTACTATGTAAATACATGTATTCGACAAGTATATGAGTAGTGACAGTCCCACACTGCCATCGAGAGTGGGCGATCGAGGAAGAAGGTTGAGCAGCAATTGCTTTGATTTTTTATCTGCAACCACTACCACACGCAGTGGAGAAGAAGCAGGTCAAATTTGAACTCCATCGCCAGGGTTGCTGATGCTACATGGCCCGTAGCTGACACACCCATCCATCAACTACATGGACGACAAAGGAGGGATAAAGATGCAGATCATGACAACCACAATCGAAGCTGGCATTGTCATCCTCTCTCCATGCTTCCCTCGGTTTGGACCGGCAAAACACAATCACTCGAACCACAGCATGCACTGTGTCACAGGCACCGCCTATACACGAGCTTATCCTGATTCGAGAGCCAGGATCCTCCCACCGCGACACGTTGAATTGGGCACTCGCAGATCACCACCTCCTCCTCACTCTCTCTCTCTGTTTATACCTCCTCCTCTCTCTCTCTCTCTCTCTCTTTAGTGCCATTGCTTTCTTCCCTTTCCGACTGCGACAGGCCTCGCAAATGGCAAACAATGCCGGTGTCGGGAGCTCCTGACGCCATTGATTGCACACTTGTAGAGAACTGTCTCATTCGTCAAAGTGCTGAGCCTGTGGAGGTGCAGAGACGTGGAGGGAGTGTGCATGCCAAGTCCTTACCATTTACGCTGCACGATAAAGCACGTACATCAATAACAGTTCATGGTCATATACATTTTTAAGTATTAAGAGGTGGTGAGAGTTGTTTCCCTCTCGCAGACATGTATACCAACCCTAACGCTACGAGATTAGTGTTACCTCTCTATGGAGCTCTTTTAAATCATGAAAAGATTTGTTTGTCATTGCCCTACAATGTGATCCTTCCAAGGACGAAGAACAGAGCGCCATGGACTGGATCATGCAGATCGACTTATTATATATACTCTCTGCCTACTGTTATACGATCAATTATGATTCCCACCACTTGCTGTTTTTTAGGGTTCTTTTTTCCTCCTGAGACGAAGAAGTTTGGTTGTGATCCGTGCAAATAAAACAACGACACATGCCATGACTGTGCATCACTGCAACTCCCGGTTCTAAAATTAAAGATTGCCATTATGATTTACCAAGAACATGGAATTATTTTCTGAAATGGTTTACAGACGTCCCCATGAGTTTCATCTCTCTCTCTCTCTCTCTCTCAGAGAAGAAGAAGAAGAAGAAACACCGTACTCCCTTTGTGCTGCATCTACGATGGAGCTTGGAGCCGATTTCTGCAAACACTCGCCACAGCGTTCGTTTGGCGTACGCAAAAAGTGCCCGTATACCATACGGCCAACTTTTCTTCCCACCATTGTTTTTCTCCCGCGAGGCTACCGGACACGTGATTGGTAGCTGTGCGGGACCCTTCCGACACGACACGCGAACACACGGTCTTTCGGAAGCATAGTACTCGTTGCTTTTAATATGGGGGGATAAACTCCAGCCGTCCAGCGAGGTGAGGAAGGCCCACCGCACCGCCCTGGTTGTGCGCCTCCGTCCAACTTTGACACAGGCCAAGTACGAGCTCAAGCGTGTCACCGTACCCGTGCGCGCGCCTCGCCACGCCGCCAGCCATCACTCCCTCGTCTCCATCCACCTCCCGGAGGACCTCGACCTAGCCATGGAAACAGAGCACGAGACTCCAGAAGAACAAAAGCAAAGCTCCCTTCGCACGCTACGTATGGCTCCTCCTCCCCGCCTCATTCCCTCTTCCTACTACCATCGCTCGCACGTGCTCCCTCTCCCTCTCCCCGTAGCACAGCACGTCTACGTTAGGGTTTCACGTAGTGGTTCCCACCGAGGAACTTTCGCGAGTCTCGCATGGAATTCGAGATTGGATCCTAAACTCGAACGACTCGATGAAAAGTAGGTTTTTGTGGGAGGTGGAGAGGGACTTCTCCGGTTGGGTTCAACCCGGAAAGAAGGCTGATGAGGAGAAGGAAGCTCCACCCGAGGGTACGAGGAGCCTGCGGAAGGAGGAGAGACCAGAGATGTGTATGGTTTACGTTCTCGTAGCAAACTGAGAGATTGTAGTGCCATTGTTTCCGGGAACAAAATTAGATGGTAACAGGAAGATGGAAACAAGATGGGGAACTATTCGGGCGAGATGGAGAACAGGTGTGTGTCTGTCCTTGGTCGAATAAATGGCTACTGATTGAGGGTTGTCAGACTGATGGCCCAAAAATTGATGACTTGCAGGTTGTCCGATTCATGGCCAACATGGTTGGCGGTGGAAGACTCATACGGAAGCAGGCTTCACGATGAGCGAGCTCGGTCGGTCTCGTCTGGGCCTGCATGTATTCTTGACCTCATTTTCGTTACATATGACCGCTGTCAGAAATCTCGTGTATGGCACTTATCGCCGACTGTTCTAAAGACGGCTCTCGGGTTACAGAAAGCCAGTTGATTTTGTCTTCCTGGTGAAGTCCAGATTAAAGGGATGCTGTCATAGGTTTGAATCGATATCAGACATCGAAATGAAGCTCGTATGACCAATGACGAGGATCACCGATGGAAACCCAAACCGAGAGGAAAAGAATATTAGGATGACCAATGACGAGGAGGTCCTTTTCAAGGGGGAGGAGAGGGAGAGAGGAGCCACATCTCAGAGTCGGGGCGGGGGGGGGGGGGGGGGGGAAGGGAAACGGGA
>LVTN01000052.1:132763-157862 GCA_001649415.1 Musa itinerans | reverse complement strand
CACTTCATTGCACAGTCATTTCGACAAGTAGGTCGATCGATGCACGGATCTTTTACCCTTAGATCTCATGAACACAGGAACATTGGATGATACTGACATGGCATCTGCTATTTAGTGGGTCTTCAAGGCCGAGCATTTTTGGGACCACGCAGCATGCAACTCTCTGAATCTACCCCATCATTGATCGGAAGTACATGTCACTCTGATTAACTCCATAAGAATAGAGAAACAGGGTGAAGTTTGGACAAATGACACGAGAGTTGCAATGCACTGACTTCAAGTACATCTTCTTTTTAATCCCTCCCTCCAAAGTTGAGGCAGCAGCATGGCTAAGCGCCCTCTCAGGTCCTACACGGCCGCTGCAGAGAGAAAGAGAAAGAGAGAGAGAGAGAGAGAGAGAGAGAGAGAGAGGTGTAGGCAGTGAAGAGTTTGTCACGTAGGAAAAGGTTTGAATCACCACCGGGTTCCCATGCAGGAGGCGACAAACCTAGACCTTGCAGGAATCATCATTTTTGCGAGCCCCTCCTCCCCACCAGCATTATATTTATGCGACACGGAGAGAAGAAAACTGCGAGTGTGGCTGAGCAGGGAGAGGGTTTGGACCCACCGCTTGGTTTCCACCCAATCTTCCCAAAGCATGTCAGGGCCAAGTCACATGGCAGTGGATGAGACCAGAGGGGGGTGGCACACCCTAGGCCAGGTGCCACTGTTCTCCCATGGACCCTAGCTAGCTTCCTCCTGTGCTCCTTGTCACTTTTGCTTGACGCAGATAGAAGAAGCAGCAGAGCGCCTCTTCACAACAACAAAGTTCAAAGGAACCACAAAGCCGAAGGAAGAATCCTACGGAGCCTAACCATGTCACTGGTTGTTGTAGCAGTAGGAGGAGGTTAGGTTAGTAGCGGTGGACTGAGGTGAGGGGGGATCTGAGTCACCTGGACATGGCAATTAAAGAAGCTACATGTTTTGATGCCTTGCAGTTGCACTGAGAAAAAGGCTTATTTGATCTCAATTTGTTCATATGGCGATATAAGGTGGAGTAGTGTTCGAGAACGAATAAGATTGGTTTGAATTCTTCATCCTGTGGGAATAGTGGAAGAATAGAATGATTAGTCATATGTCCCTATGCATTAAATGAATGCAAGTTTTGCTTTCCACTCCACTAGCAAAGTTGACTTGATGTCTCTGATACGAAATATTTAGGATCATACAGATGATGTAAAGTTATTTTGGTTTTAGTCTTTGTACATGCAGACACTCATCATCACCTTTATTTGATATGACTACTCGAGAACGAGCTTCATCGATGATGCTACGCATTAACTCAGTAAGTTTCTGATCCTGTTTGATTTATTCGATGGTGCAATAGGATGTTCATCAATTAGCTATATGTATATATGTCCTGTTTTCATGGATGGACTTATAATCATAACAAAGAAAATAGAGAAACAAAAAAAGGGTAGAAAAGAAAAAGAAAACATTGTATCATCCCAGCTAGAGTCATAGATAGGGGTGGCATATGACTGCCATTCCTAGATGTTGGCATAGCAGAGGAGCTAGATGGAGAGGACAGCATCATCCCTCACCATTATGCATCTCACATGCAACCTATGCATTCGGTTGTCTTTCTATGGTAGATGTTGAAGTGTTTTTGTGCCTGTTCTTGGCCTTTGCTCACATCTGTTTCTTGGACATCATACCTCATGATGGTGGATGTGTCTGGAGTGGGTTAGACATCAAGCCTCAGTAAAGGCGTTAGCTTTTTGAACAGTTCACCAAGGAATCAACAAGAGAGAACACAATCTCCTCCACTCGAACCCATCTGCTGCGTGTGTGCGTCGTAACATATACTGTATGTGCACACTGTTCCATTTCCTCAAATTGGCATAACATGTCACCCCCACACACGCTATGTGCTCTCCGATCATGTCTTCCCGTTGAGCTCATGTACTCAGGTCCACGATGGCTACTTTTCCTCCGAGGTTGACAGAGGGGCCCGTGCCAAAGCATGGTTTGGTGCCATGGTCAAGAGGGGTGAAACCTTGAGGGCAGCAGCAAGTACCACAGACCTACCCAGGATAAGAGGTGAAGTACCAGAACCTCATGATATCTCAACATGACCAAACCCAAATACCCAAAACCTTGCAGTAGTACATGTGAAGACAGATGAAAGAGCATCAACTCAGACATGAAAATGAGTCCTTGGAACTTGGAATGGATCCAAAACCATGTCTGGGAGCACCAAAAAGAGATGAGTCAGATAAGTATTTTTCCCTGATGTGGATGCTGGCAGCTAGTCCTCCATGGTAGTACTTGAGGTGAGGAGCATCTGGATCATATAGATTGCACAATGAACTCTGCATCTTTTGAAATCTTTAACTGATGTGACCAGCTCAAAAAAGATGCACCCAAGATGTTTGTTGGAATGCATGCACACATTCAACCGATGACACTGCAGGAGGCCCAGGAGATGGACTGCCCAGCAGAGGGGGTAACAGTGCCTGGCATCAAACAGGTGGTGGGCGAGAAGCGGAGTGCAGACGAGGAAGGGAAGGCGGGGGGGTACATGGTAACATGACCAAAGGGGCAAAGAGAGTGACGTCTGAGGAAGACACGCACATACGTTTCCTTGTAAATGGGTCCGATCCAGTGGCCTTGTCCGGACCAATAAATGGCAGTAATGAATCGAGGCCCGGATCCGGTGGTCCATTTCCCGAAAACTTGGCTCGCGCAGGTCACATGGGGGAGAAGAAGGACCACCAACCATCCTCACGGACGCCGGTTGGCATTGCCTCCACAAAACATGGGAGGCTTCCCATTGGATTTCGTCTCCTCGAATTACCGCTCCGTTAACCACCCATCCAAACACGCGCCGATAATTACGTCGACGCTGCGAACTCGAGTGACGCACGCCTAACATTTGCCGCATGGGTCGGCCATGCCCGTCGTGCGGTGGTACCGTCCTCCTTGCTGTCGACAGAGTGACAATCTAACGCACGGATATGGTCCCGAGTTGGATAGGTTGGCACAGACTCGATGAGGGGGACGTCCGCCCCAATGGGTAGCTTGGCTTGTGGATCGGCGAGAAGGCATGGATGGGACTTGACGAGCTGTCACAGTAAGTATATTTTCTCAGTTGCATTGATTGATTGGTCAACGATCTTGACATTCCTTCCCGTTATTATGGATCGACTCGATTGACACGAAGGCCACTGCTCACAGTTTGGAGGCCCATGAAGAAGCCTTTTTTGTTTTCGATAGGCCCATCTTGTCGAGCACCATCTTTAATAGGAACTAAAACTTGATACAGTTATATCAAATTCGACGGTCACAGGCACTGCACAGAGCATTCTAATGAGAAGGATGAACGAACAGTCACAATCTTGCGAAGAATCTCGATGTCTTCTTCTTTTAAGGCTAACGTGTTTACCGTACAAGCGCAGGTCGGCACGTGCGTCGTTGTATCTTTGGAGCGGGTATGCTGGACGAGCCATCGCAGGGAACCTGATCGAAAGCATAAATCATCAACGTATATGTTAGCCATGTGATCGAGCTCGATAACGCCGATATTAATGCTTCTACTTGAGCATTTCAATTCACAATGCGAAGACGAATGCTAACTATGGTGATTTAGAATACATAAACTCTTGATCTATTACCACTGCTATAAATGAAATTTTAATTCATGTCACACACTATATAGAACTTACTTGGGTGGGTTTGCCTCCGACTTGCAAGTTGGCATACACTCCACAACACACTCATGACTTGGATCCCCCCCGTACCCCCCAAAAAAAAGGCAAAAAAAAAAAAAAAGGGAATCTGATTGGATATAAAAACACGTTTTAGTGTTTGAAACGTATTTATATTTGTAACACCTATTTGAAGAAAAAAAATTTAAATCGATGTACAATCATGAAATACTTTGAATGATTGGCAAACGATAGAATAAGACTGTATTTTAAATGTGTATCGATATAAGCGTTGCTTGGTAAAATTATATTTCAAAAGTTCAAAAAAATTAATATATATTCAAGAGTGAATACATATTTTTTAAATTTAAATTAATAAGTAAATAAAAAAAATAGATAAATGAATGTATGTATGTAAGGTTACAAAAAAAAATTTGTATGGCCCATATATATAATAAATAAATAAATAAAATTCTATCTTATAGAAGATAAATCATGTCAGTCTTGTTATTTAAGATAAATAAATAAATAAAAAATAACCTAGAAACGCTAATGCTATCTCAAAGTACCCTATAACATTATCTAAATTCACATATATAAAAAAAAAATTATAAAATACTAGTATACTGACCAAATATCATCAGGTACTTCGATGCCAATAAGATATCCCTCCTTATAATCACCTAGAAACCAAAGAGCAATAAGCACAGATCTAAAGAAAGACATGCCTATTAAAATGAAGCAGACTAAAAATAAACAATTTGCGAGAGGTCCAATTTCAGTTAAGCTATTTGCAGATTACAAAGACAGTTAATGATTGCTTTCTATATTCCTTCTTCTATATAAATATATATATATACTAGTACACTAGGCGGAAACTGCAAAAAAACAGTTAAATAATGTATTAAAGGATTTTTGAGTGATGCGATTCCACTTGAATGCTCTATCATCCGGTAACAGAAAAAAGAATGTATCACTTATTGCAACAGACTAAACATTGCAATGTTTCAAGGTGCATGTTAGCAGATAGAAAAGTCATTTAAAGACAGATAAGCAATAGAAAAGTCATTTAAAGACAGATAAGCAATACTACGATAGGCAGACACAGATAACAAATATGTTTAAAAAAATATAAAACTAAGCAAGAAGAATGTAAGCTTTATAAGAAATGGGAGAAATGTTAACTATGTATCACCTATTATGGAGAGAAATAGAACAAGTGATGATCCACATGAGGTCTGAAATTCTTGTATAAAGCTTTTCCGGCATGACAATCCCTGAAAAATGGACTGGGAAATTTATCCTGATTTCCAACCAGCTTCATCCCTCGCTAATCTAGAAGCCCCTTTCTCTTTCTCTGCAGAGAAAATTAACTCAGCAATCTTCTCTTTTGGTCGAGACAAGTCCCTTGACCGTAACGGTTTCCCATGGTACTCTTCTATAACTCCTGGTAATTTATTAATTCTAATCTCCTTTTGTTCCTCCTAGAGTTCTCTAGCTCAAACTCTACCAATTAATCCAATCAAGTTGCAGTTTCCCTTATTGCTAAATGGAAGGACTATCCTGTATCGAGCAAATCAGGTTAATTAGCCTTATCATTTGTATATTTAAAATTTTCCCTAAGGTTGTCTAGCAGGTACTCTTTCAGATTGTAAACCCTACCTAATAAACTTTCTCACACGGATTATCCTTTGCTGACTAATATATCCATCATAAAATATGAGTAATAGCACCAAACACTTAAAGAGAAAAAAAAACTGTAGGTTCACAAATATGACACTAACAATTAAAAATAGTACCAGTTTTTCTGTTTCTCAGGCAGATTGATGGCAAATACATCATTACATATTGCAGGTTTTAGAAACTATCAATTTCGAGCCAAAGGTTCAGCAAATTCTGATTCACATATATTTAGCAGATGACGACCGAAAAACAGGCCTAAAAAGGTGAATGTTAAAAAATGAACAAGAGAAGAATTAACACAGGCCATTTATTTGATTATCGGGATCCGAATTCTGATCTAGAAAAGGAGTGTAACCTCGATGTTTCTTGTTTTGAAGCAGCTTCATTTTCTCATCAATAGGCAGATTAAAAAATTTCTTACTTTGAGAAAAAACTTAATCCATTAACTCTTTGCTAATTCCATGATTGATCACATAAAAAGATCCAGCATCTAGGCATGCCTGACAGCCAATAACAAAAGAGAGTACAATTAAGAGACAAGCAAAGAAGCACGAAGATATCAAAGGAAAGGGGAAGGGGAAACAAACAGCAAAAAAAAAAAAAAAGTTGTAATATTTATCTCATCCTGCCAGAAAAATCTTAGATAACAGTTGAATAATTGAATTCATTGTCAGTATCTTACTAATTCTAAAAAGAGATAATCATGTTATGAAAATAATCATTTTATTGCCAGTGGTACAATAATGTAGCATTTAATTTACAGGATTTACAGGCTAGAACTGGAACCAGAATTCACAAATGCCAATTCCTATGTTTGGTTGGAAAAATCAGATGTCAAATCTCATTCTTGAAGGAATCAAATTCCCCTTTTGAAAAGTTCTGATATATTACCTAGTGGAATCGGATTTTAATCACTTCCCAAGGGCTTAGATAAAGAGCCTTTAAATGGAAAAAAAAAGTTTTGTTACAATAGTCCGCAATTGAAAACAGAATAATTGATACTTTTTTTTATTTTTTAAATGGACCACAATGCCCCAAGTAGGGGACATGACATGATTCACTCGAGTCAGTTTAATCTCACAAAAGATAATGGAGATGCATCGTCTTCTATAACAATGAGTAACTGTACAACTTGAGCATGATGGGGATTAAAACCCGAATTTCCTGGTTGTGAGTGATGCTCTAATAGACAAGGGGTAAACGTTTAGGCTTGAGCTTAGCTCGATTTAAAATAAGGCTATATTAAGGCCATATATAAGTAGGTAACAAGCCAAAATTAATCATTCAACTGGGCTTCATACGAACATTTAAAGTCAACTTCGAA
This sequence comes from Musa itinerans, assembly GCA_001649415.1. Classification (NCBI taxonomy): domain Eukaryota; kingdom Viridiplantae; phylum Streptophyta; class Magnoliopsida; order Zingiberales; family Musaceae; genus Musa; species Musa itinerans. The sequence goes on along the minus strand of LVTN01000052.1, from coordinate 151,166 downwards.
CATGGTAGCCTCGACCCAAACTGGCTCGATTGCAACCTTAACCATGGCCGTTACAGATCGCAGTAACACTGCCAATTTTTCATAGTATTGGTTTACAATGAAATGAGACAGACGAAAATTGAGGCATGTTGAAAGAAGCAACTTAAATTAAAGGTATCGGATAAACCGAGAAATACCCGAACTCCCATCAAAATCTTAACATAAACCACAAGAAACGAACAAGGAGGAAAGTTGGTGTAATCAAATGGAAACTAGCAACCAAAGTGGGGAGGGGGGGTCCGAAGGCACCTGCTTGAGAAGGGCAACGGACAGGGCTGATGCAACTCAGAGATTTGGCGTTTAAAGCCGATGTACAACTCGCCATCTTTGCCGACGCTTCTATTTTAGGGATCCCTCTTCTTCCACCTGCCCTCGTCTCCTCACTGAGATATATCTGCGAGAGGGCGGGCTGATGAATGAAAGCGTGGGCATTGTAATGATAATAAAAAGGATAATAATATGGTGTGGAACTTTTGGGCATTTCCACAAACCAACAGAAATCGAGTCAATCTCTATACTAAGACACTAAAATATTATATTGCGTATTAATTTATCAAGTTGTACACACGTCAATGTCTCATTCCGAGTAAGATCCGAGGTGGTGATGCTCACGGTCCAGAACGATCAGCCTAATTAATCCGGCGATTAGCATCACGCGCGGCTACCAAACCAAGCATACATGTTGCTCGAGATCTAAGCGCGAAATGATGCTTTCAAATCTGGAGGATCCGAATGGTGCACCAGCGGTCGCATATTGGAATTGAACCAGCTTAGTTCGAAATAAAAATCAGGAATTGAAACCGAAATCAGAATTGTCGATTTTGATTCTGGTTTCAAAATGAACTCCTTATATAGTTCGATTTCGATTTTTAAAATTTTAAAATTAAGATCGTCGATTTTAAAAGCAAGATAAAATCCACCATAAATGTATAATTCATAACAAACTAGGGTGTCAGGCGGTGGGTCCATGTCCATCAAGGAGGGTCAAACATAGGCACAGTGGCCCGTGGAAAGGTTGTTCCACTGACCATACCTCACGAAAACATGATTTGGAATGTTTGGTTCGGAGGGCCACCCGTCGTCCATCTGGAATCCAAAATACCTATTCGCCACCAACGAATTGGCTCCACAAACCGATCCCACATCTCACATTCTTACCTCCCATTCTGATTCACTCAGGCGCACGATGTGTGGAGGTGCATTTTCCGGGATGCAAACATATGATGCGTTCTTTGTTTTATCGGTTATATACCTCAACAGAATGAAAGGAAAAGGAACACAGCTCAGCCGTTGCTTCGGAACTGCTGCACCTGACATCCGCAAGGAGCTGATGCGGGAGATCGAGTCACAACGTTGCAGCCTCTGCAGGTCAGTGGTTAGTTTTCGTTCACATGAAGTTTATTCTGGAACTCGCGTATTTACTTAAGCCGAGCTAGTTGAGGCGTGGGTACAAGTCAAGGTAGGATTATGTTGATGCTATTAAGAGATTGAAAGGATATATTGCTTGCAAACTTTAGACATTCTTCCGATCTGCAGCGTCCGATGTACATAGCTGGAGGCAATATGTAGAAGTTGAATGTTTCGTCGCGACCGATCCAAAACCATCTGCATGAATCAAATCGGCTTCGTTTGTAGTCTACAAGCGTCCGGGGCTAATAATTTCATTTTGTTCTAACATAGTTCATGAGGTTTTCCGTCCTTTAGTATGCCATCATTAAGGCCGATAGTGGAATTGCAAAGAAGCGCTAACAAACCGTCATATGGAATTAAAAAGGGAAAGTAGCAGGTTTACCCAAGAACAAGCACATCAGCATCACACTCGGCCTCTCGTCGATTCTTAACCTCAACTTGATAACCCACCTAATTTGTTTGTCCTTCAATTCTTGAGGCTGCAAGGTGTCGGTTTTCTCTCTTCTTGTTTTTGCTTTTCTTTTCTGTTTCGTTGTTCTTTTGCGTGTAGAAGCAACAATGGTTTCATTTCGCCGTTCCATTAGACTATAATCAACCTCTTCCTAGGACTCGTTGAAGCTTTTAATTTTGGTCGACAATGTGGCAGTACAAAACTCCATACGGCCTACGTCCCACTGTTAAGTGCACATCTCTCTCTACATCTCTAGAGGATCGTACTCAATTTTGGTCTGGGAGGAGGTTCTTGAGTCCTCCCAGAAGATTCCAACTACCAACTGGGAATATTGCTGCCATTTAGGCAAGTGTAGCACCGGTTAAGAGAAACTAGCAAGTCAAAAATCTACCACTTTGGTTCAAATCTAACATAATTTAAGATAAATCGACACTAAGTGCTACTAATGAGATATTCAACACAAAGTGTCCCACCAGACTCATCCCATATTAGAAGTGTTCAAATCGAATCAAAAAATCAAATCAAATCAAAATTATCAATTTAAAATCGATTCAGTCTAAATCAATTCATCAATGGTTTAATTGTAAAGACTATAAACGGTTCTGATTTGGAATACCCTTCTTTGATTCAACTAACCGCTTTGAACCAAATTAATTTTAATTTAAAAATTATCATTTCAATTAAATTTACTATCCTAAGCCCAATTTTACATATAATGTGTGCTCAATTTTATAAATCTTATGGTGTCATCCAATTAGATTAAGATTATGATTCGATTCAATTCAATTGAATCGATTCATTCAAAATATATATTTTTAAATTACTTAAAACGATAAATTGATTAATCAATTAACTGATCCAAATTCACCAATTTTGAATCAATTCAATTAGATGAATCGATTCCAATTCAACCTATCTTATTTTAATCGAACTGAAATGATAAAAAAAAAGATTTGAACCAATTTCAACACTCTTATCCCAAACTATGGAATTATGAGTTAGTTGGACTTAAATCATATTCAATCAAAGCGATTGGATCTGACTACTAAATCCATATACATTGATTGTCAAAATCCAAATTACAAGTTGTTTTCTAAGCTCTTGTGCCTTATTCTGTACTAACAATCATGATATCAGATAAGATGTTATGACCACTAATCTCCTTCCTGAAATATAATGATCATGTATGATATAATATCTGTCGAATTATTGCTTTCTGTTGGGCAACACTGGTAAACCCACTGTGTTAGTGTCGCATTTATAGAGACTCACCTTCCAGTCAGACCAAACCGAACAGTCTAGATAGGCCAGAATAGAACTGGTGTTCCCAAATGGGTGCATATTAACTTGGCTTTCAACGTTGGTTGCAGACCTAAACGAACAACCAAACTTGGTTTCAAAACAGAGCATCACAGATGTGATGGGTCATGGACTTCGTCAAGTCCTGGGCTGGTAATGTTTCCATGCTCATAAGTCTTCGAAGAGGATTTGTTGGTCAATGAATTGTCTCTACTAAAATACTGACTTTTAGCAAAGGCAACCATTGGTAAAGGTGCAAAAAAACCTGCACAAAATCTATTTCCAGTTGGCTGCTCCAGCCATGACAGATCCGTTGCCATAGGTCTGGCGGGTAAAGCCTTGTGTAGCTGCTGCTATAGACAGATACACAATGCTTTCTTGGGTCACTGTTTGGTCCAGTCCTAATAACTATGATTTAAGATGGCTATTAACAATAAATGATTCGTTTTGAACTCAATGTAAATCTAATTATATTACATGTATCTCATAAAAACATAAACAAGTATATGCACAAATGACATAAGCACATGACAAGTCGAGATTATCTTAGAGAAATAATTGCAAGTATAACAAATGTAGAGAAAAAGGGTAGATTTTCCCCATTCAATCATAATCAATAAATGAAGGAAATGCACTTACCGAGCGTAAAAGATTCTTTTATATACCGCTGGTCGAAACTTCTTCTCTTGAACTGTTAGACACAACAAAAACCATAAGAATTAAGAAATATATCCAGCAAGTGCTTCTGATCAACAAGCTTTACTTGAGATGGCAATCATATGTTTTAGATTTTACTATGGGCTGCAAAATGTTTGTTCAGTTGGTCCATCAGTTCACGAGCCATATCAACTACACTTTGTAAGGGTTTCTAAAATTAGTCTTATGAGACAGGCTTGTATTTATCTACTAAATAGGTCAGTAATTGAATAGAGATATAAGTCACCATTCAGAAACTTCATGTTTCTCTTCTAGAAGGCTTCAGTTGTTTCAGTGCTTGACATATGCATCATATCCGCATAAAACAGAGTGCAAAAATAAGCCAGCATGATAAGACTGGAACTACTTTGTTAAGATATCTCAATGATCTATTAGCACTGTCTCCTTTTGGACTTCAAATCTGTAAGAATCTGAGAGGCTTGAGGAAAGAAAGTTTGGTGAAGCTACACAGCAGGAAGAAAGAATGCAATGAGTAAATCATAGTTAGGTGATAACCAAAGTTACACTGATAAATTACTTCTGTTTCCCATAGGTTATGTAATTATCATTTGAGCTACAACATATGAAGTTAGTGGGTAGACCAGGTCGATACACACATCAAATGATTTAGATACCCATCCAACTATTCCTGTAGGATAGGGAACGAATCAGATCAGATAATATAAAGCACCATAATGATGACACAAGAAGGATAATGTTAGGCAGCCTCTATGTGCCAGAAGCCATTTTATTTGCATATTGACCCAAAAGCAATTCCTGACTTGAATCTAGATAATCCTGATACATGTTATATTAGATGCATCCCAAAACTTAGAACCTTAATCAACCAGCCATATCCATTATCAATGATTAGTCTGAGAATTCTCAAGAAGAATTGACACCATACATGATATGTACAAACCTTCCTGGCTTCTTTTATATTTATCTTACTATCTTCAACCCGTATCTCAAATCATGACCCAAAACATATGCTCTACAGAACAACACATCTTTAGCATGTCCTCAACCTACCACCATCCCGTTGTCCACTGCTTTGATATCCACCTACCACAAAAATTCAAACCCAAACCCATTTTAAGAAACATGGATACAAACTTTGGATTATAGATCTATATTCTCGTCCACATGAAAATATAGATAAATGTGTAGAAACGCCAATATCTAATCTGCTATGCAGGAGATAAATGCTTAACTAAGCTATCAAAGAACCATTACAGAGCATGAGTACCACCATTAAGAATTTCTTCATCAGTCCATGAATAAATATTTATATCACCTAAAAGCAAGAATGGGCACTAATAACTTCCAGCAGAATCTCATGAATGATGTGAGAAAACCAAACAGACCTAAAAAGAATTGCTATTTTAAAGAGGATAGACATCAGAAAGTCTTCCGAGAACAAACAAAAACTAGCCACAACCCTAGAGCCCGAACGACAAAACAAGACAAATCGAACTGATCTCGAGATCTAAAGGCGCACGGAATGGGGCAAAGAAAGAAAACCGCCTCAATCACGGGGAAAAATAACTTGACATTGGAGCGGAGGGAGACGATCTCGGAGATCAGACGAGAGGGCGGACGAGATGGCGGCAGCGGTGGTGGAGATCGGATGAGAAGGCGGAGGCAACGGCGATGGTAGTTATAGAGGAGAGGAAGGAGATCGGAAGAGAAAGGGTCGTTGGAGAGAGGAGAGCGCCTGCGCGTTCTGAGGGCTCTCATAAATAGCCCGCGGGCGGGCGACGCGGCTGGAGTGCGGGGACTCTATTGGGGAAGCCAATCCAACGGCTGAGGATTAGTCGTTATATGTAAACCTTCCGCAGCATAAGGTGTGATTAGTCGCACTTCTCATGGCGAGAGGTGTTATTATGCTGTAGAATACGTGCATGATCATCATAAGGTCATCTTCTCTCTCTCTCTCCCTCTCTCTCTCTCGATTCCTTTATTTTTCTTAGTTGTAGTTACAACGTTTGGCTCTATCTCTTGCTCCATTGTTTTATCTACAATAATAATTTTTTTTATTATGAGTCTAATATATTCGTTCAATGCCCAATTTCTTCAATGCGTACAATGAATATGCTGAGTTGTCAATTTCTTTTATTGTGCAATTGTTCCATTCTCCCAAGGTCGATGCTAAATAGATTAGTCAACATGTATAAGATCTATTGCAACAACGATATGGTGCATTGACAAGATAAACTTCAGATCAGTGTCGTAGATGAATCATCACATACTGATGAGATCAAAGAAACTAATAGGTTATGTCCTAAATGTTACATAGTTCAAAAAATGCTGACTAGCAAGTGATACTTGACTAATTAATGTTTCTATTAGTTTCAGATCTCTTGAATGTCCGGCCTTCTCTTTCACCTTTTTCTTTTCTTGTGATCTGATGAAGCAAAATATGTACATGCATCGAAGATAACCAACCATGCATCCATAGTAGAGATTATGTCTGTCATGGACTAATTGAACAACTTGATCTTAGTTGTTTACGAGATATAGGAGAAGCAAAGGAGTATTTAGTTATTATTTTTTTCTTCACGAGGGGTGATTTATAAATAACAATAATAAAATTATAAGTTTCAATTATTTGGGGTCGACTACATAGATCTTTTTATTGTCATTGAAATTTGTAAGAGATCATATGTCTAGTTAAGCTTAGAATGCCTAAATTTTTATTTATAATTTTTAGAATTTCTTCTCTCTCTCTCTCCTCATATAATTAACATTAATTATTTTATGTTTTCTAACTATATGTCTCTTCAACACATGTTCATATTATTTTAAATGATTTTTTCTTTACGTTATTTATGTAATGATTGAGATTCATGGAACGTTCGAGAAAATGAATGTAAAATAATATGGTCATAGATGCATATACTTTTGTGGATCTAAATAAATGAAAAATAATATTATGATGCTCGGTGAGTAGAGCAAATGGCAGAAAAGATGCACGCAATGTTAAGGGAAGCAGCTGTGAGGTTGTTGAATGGCATTAGCTACTCTTTTGATCGATTGAGTTAATACAACAAATTAGTTTGCATAAAAGATTTAGAACTTAAATCATCATTACAAACTTTGGTAAACATAAGATTACATTTCCCACGCTAGCTATTCATGATCAGAGCTGAACAAGATATTGCAAACCCATATTTCTGTTCAAGTTCTTATTTACACAACACAAATATAACTCGGTAATCTACCAACCAAGTAAAATTTACTTGCCTGCATGATCTGCAAACTGCTCATGAACATCTTCCTCCAAACCAATCTGATCCACAAAGCCTGCTTCCCAAAAGGTTCCAAATCCGCACACAGGACCTGAAGGTGCAGTAGAGGCGCCTGCTGGTTGCATTTCTTGGTTATTCCCATTACCGCTATTGTTGTTGTTGATGGTGTTGTCGAGAATAATGTTATCATCGTTGTTACTTACATTGTGCTGCTGCTGGAAGGCATCCTCATTGATCAACGAGTCAAGGAAGGAGGAGAAGATATCATCTGTGTAACAGTCGATCCCAATCCCTCCATCTTCGCTGGTACCGTAATCACCTCCTTCTTGGTTTCCTGTAGCACCATCAAGTAGCTCGTTGTTCCGCCATCCTTCATCGTCATCGTCGTCATCATGCTGAAGGTTCTGTCTGTCCGAAAAGCTTCTCTCGATATCTTGAATAATGATGCCTCTGCGATGAGTACCCTCAGCACGAAGGACGCTGGGATCGATGCTAAGGACTGTGCTAGGGTTAGGGTTAGTGTAGGACGGTGGTGCAAGAGGCTGTTGGATCGCATCAGGAGGGGAGGAGGCCAAGGGCTTGTGGGTGCGCGGATCTATGCCTTGGCTGATGAGCTTCTTACTGAGGTGGGTGTTCCAGTAGTTCTTGATCTCGTTATCAGTACGCCCAGGAATCCTCCCAGCTATCAAAGACCACCTGCAGTCGTCGAAACAACAAGATCGGGTCAGAAACATGAAGAGGAAACCCTAAGGAGCTGATCCCAAAGAAGAAGAGATCGAAGGGGGCGATGGTGTCTAATGACCGGTTGCCGAGGAGGCGGTGGAGGCGGAGGATGAGATCTTCCTCATCGGGCGCGATGGGACCATGCTTGATGGAGGGGCGGAGGTAGTTCATCCATCGGAGGCGGCAGCTCTTGCCGCAGCGGCGGAGCCCAGCGCGCTTGGGCAGCGTACGCCACCGCCCCTCCCCCTCCCGCCGCACGAAGCTCGCCAGCACCTCGTCCTCCTCCGGCGTCCACGGGCCCCGCTTCAGACCCACTTTGCTGCAACACGGCGTCGGCCCTCCTCGCCGCCTGCCCTCCACCTCCACCGCCGCCGTCGATGACGAGCCTGGAGCTGATGACTGTGAGGGGTTCCTCATCTCTCTCTATCTTGTGTTCTGTCGTTTAGATCTTTCTACTTACTCTCTATCTCTCGCTCACTAGCTTGCTCTATCCCTTTTCATTCTTGTTGTCTTTGAGCTTTCTTTGGGCCAAAGTATTAGCTTCAGGTGCATGCCGACCATAATGGTGGGAGCCACGATCCGTGCGGTCACCTGTAACGGCTACGACAGGAAGTGTAGTTGGCGACGAAGACCACTGGTTCAAAGGGCAGATGCGACCTTTAGTGGGTGTGCGTCCCCTTGTTCCGGGGCGAACCACTTGTGACCACGGGCCAAATCATGCCTATATGAAAACACCCGACGCTGAAACCTCGTCCCAACCGGTGCTTCTGGTCTCCGTCTCCACGCTTCTCATCCTGGAACGCAGGGGTGTCAGAAGTCTTCATTGTCAGTCAATTTATCGAACACTCTGCAGGCAGAAAGACATTGGATATTACGGGTGGGCTTTCCTTCATGACCCTGGGCCAAAGCATTCTACATGCAGCCGTTCTTGGTATCAGCAACATCAACCTGGCACTACTCCTTGTTGCTCATATAGTCTGTTCGAGGCCCATCCATTCTGGACTTGGGATACTGAAGTGCTGAGGCAGACGATTTGGACTCAACACCTACCGTTGTCTGGTGTCCATCGTCATTGTCAATGGAACCATTCAATGAAGTTGGAAAGGCCAAAGAGGACCGACTTCCTTCTGTGGTTGATACGCACAGGGAGAGATGCATCTTCTTGGCGACCCATCGTGGTCATCATGCCAATACAAATTGCACGCCTGTTAACGTAGAGGGAGCGGCTCTCCTTCACTCTTTCTAGCAACGTTATCTACGCCGAAGAACAAAGCACCTGCAGAAACGTTTATGAGCCCCAAAATACATGTGAGCTACATTATCCATCTAAGACATAAAAAAGGGTCTATTTTCTTAAGATTGTAAGATTATTCATTCGATATTTATCTATAATTCACGTAGAGCTTTTGGAATTACAGATAACCCAATTAAAATTTCTATTAGTTCCTACCTCATATTACTGGTGCTGAGAAATAAAAATACAGAAATCTATTTGAAATCGACAGAATGAATGAGCTTGAAAAAGACAAAGCACCTTATCTCATACACAAATCTATTTGCAGCTGACAGAAAAAGCTTGGAAAAGACAAAGCACCTTATCTCATGGAGTGCAGTGAGAGGATAGGCTGGATTAAGCATAGAGACAAGAGCAGGAAGGATAAACAAGTCAATTTCTTCACTATAATTTAGACCTGACTCGCAGATCTATTTTTGTTCATAAAAATGTCTAAAATCCAATTTAAATGGATAATATATTCGATACCTAAATTATCTCGTTATCTCGCATTAGGAATGACAATGGAACGTGTATTAAAAGGTATCGAAGTAGCATTTTAATGGACGGAGGAGCGGAGAGGCTCCAAAAGGAGTTGCACTTGCAGTGACAGTGGATAAGATAATAAAGTGGTAAAGGGGATTCCATTCGCTGTCCCACCTACTATATGGACTGTCCCTTTCCATCCTGAAACCCTAAGCTTCAGTATCTTCTTTATCTTGGAGGCAACCACGATCGATGCTACTAACGATGGCTAAAATGAGTATCACCCATCCATCCCCATAGATAATTCCATTATATTATGAAGCATGTACAATAAATTTAAATTTTTTGTATTGTTCTATGAGTATATACTTGAAAAATATTAGATGATGCAAGGTCTTGCTATGCCAGGCTATAGAGCTTATAAAAGCATCCTTTAGTATGGGATCCATGCATAAGCAAAGGCTAGCTCTATTACATGCAAAGTCATCCATCTTTAGCTTGTTAGCTTCAGGGTGTCATGCATCTTTCATGTCACTTCCTTTTCTTGTCCCTCTTTATCTAAATATCTCTCGTAAAACCATGATTGAGCACAGAAGGATGATGTCAATTGGCTATACGAAAAGTATTTACTGCAGCAACTTGGACTGCAAAATATGATTTATATCTGTAGCATTAAAGCTGTTGACAGACCTAAAACAGATTGAATCCAATGCCTTTGTTTGCTGCAAACCCAAGTTAAAGCAACCTACAACTCCCTTCACTGGGAAGTAATCTACATCACCTCTCCGATTTGGACTTTAAAGTCCGAGTTAAAGACTGGAATGGTTAGGTTTCTGTCTCTTCTTTTTCACGTGGAAAATAACTAAAGCACTTGGCATGCGAGGACGGGGGTTCGCGAGAAAGGGTTCTTCGAGGACTGGATTCGTATGGCTCCCACTCGAAGATATTGGATTCTTTCCATCCACAAGAGTAGACTTCCCTCGAGAGGCTGGAGGAATGCAAAACAAATAAGCCAAAGGATCGCTGGAGTCAATCTGCCACCAGTAGTATAGCAGCAATATGAGTTGTGAGGCAAAAGTGCAGAAGGGAGAGGAAGGTCCAGCACGAAGACCCCACTTGGGATCGCACATGGTTGGGGTTATCACACCAATGTGATCCACCGCTCTGCCAAGTCCTTTTTGAAAAGACAGGATAATCTTTGCATGATTCCTTGTACGCTTTGCTTTGGTGCCCATTTTGTGTCTACCCATGGAAGGTTCAAGCTATTCAAGCTTAGGCAGCACTGTGTCAGCCACCAGTTGTGTGGTGGGAAACAGCATGTACTTGTCAGTCAATATTTTAAGGAAAGGACATGGATGGCTGTGAGGTGTTCATTTGACCTGCTCGCTCGCTCGCTCGCTCGCCATTCTCTTCGGGGTTAAGAAACCTGTTCTTGCCTCACGGGGGCTAAAACTTGACAGGTAAGTGGGGGCTGTTCTGTTCTCGTGGGTGCGCCACCTTGTGATCATTCTCATTTCTCCAACATTATTATGTTGTATTCTTTTCTAGATATATTTTTATCTGAATGATATAGAATTATTTATCTTTAATTACTAGAGAGAGAGAGAGAGAAGAAGAAGTCTTTTACGGCAAAAAGATGCAGTGGTGGCGAGCAGCCTTGTTCTTCGGCCTCAACAATGGCGGACAAGGAGCTCCCCCGCCTCAGCGTAATGGAACCGACGACATCTCACCCCGTATCTTTGAGATTCGTGAAGTGTTTGATTTATTATTCTAAAGAAGAGGTGGATAAAAATATCCTACACGGATTACTAGATAAAGAATGGAAATGAGATGCCAACTTAATTCCATTCATTCCTACCCCATAATTCTAGCCAATTAATATGGAATGCGCTAATTACCCTGTCGACATAGCAGAGACCAGGTCATCTGTTCCTCGTCGATTTCGGCTCTCCCTAATCTGTCACAGTCCTAATCAAATCAGCCACGCGTCCCAATTCTATTAACTTGCATTTCATGGCATTTATTTCGTACGGCTAAGAGAGAGCCTTGGCAGGATAACGTAAGCGTATCATCATCGCCGTCGTCGTCGTCGTCGTCGTCGTGGGTTCATACTGGTTTGGACGGTGGTGATGGCGCGGGATATGGACGGTCGAGCTCTGTCTGGTTTTCTCGTAATTAAGGGTGAAGAGTTGGGTGAGTTATAAAGGTGAGTTAGCGCTTGCCTTCCTTTTCTTGATGCTTCGCGAGACTAAAATAGCGTTTACCGAGACGCAGCGGACTCGCGGAGGTCTTGCTTGCTTGTCCTCGCGCTCGCGGTTCGCACGTGAGGATCGAGTCGCGGAGACGCGGCCTTGACGGGCTCCGGCCGGCGAGCGGTTGGGGAGGCGGGCGGAGATGACGAGGAGGTGCTCGCACTGCAGCAACAATGGACACAACTCGCGCACGTGCCCGGCGCGCGGGGGCGGTGTGCGGCTCTTCGGGGTCCGCCTGACGGATGGGGTGGGGGCGATGAAGAAGAGCGCCAGCATGGGGTGCCTCTCCTCCGCGGCCGCGCTCTCGACGGCAGGCGCCTCCCCCTCCGCCGATCTGGCCGGCGACCACCCCGATGCCGCCGCGTCCGGGTACGCCTCCGATGAGCCTGCCCATGCGTCCAGCTCATCCATTTGCCGCAAGAAAGGTCCGACTTCCCCCTTAAACCTTTTATTTATCTTTAACGTTTCCACTCGTTTATACCTAAAAAGGTCGGTTTTTTTTCTCTTTCTCCTTCCGTTGCCGAACCCGTTGCTGGTAACTGCATGTCTCCGTTCGTATGAGATCTCTATATATTTCATCAAATTTATTCAATAATTATTGTTCTTTCAGATTTTTTCCTCTTAATATCCGATCTTTTTGCGATACCTCTCGTCTTTGTGCTAGTCTACCGCATAGAGCATCTTATATAGATCCGCCATTTCTCTAGTATATTCGAGCCTGGTAATTTGTTGAAGGACGTAAATTATTCTCTTTGTAATTATGAGATGCGTGTTTTAGCTTGACGGATATTGCTTTTCCACTGTAGAAGGTTGACAGATATTGTTTATTGCCAGTATTCAGTGATCTGGATTTCCTTGTTTGCACTGGCGGTGATGAACCGTCCAATCTGGGGAAACACCCTTAGAGGTGGCCCCTTATGATGGGATCCCCTGAGTTCACCACCTCCTTTTGGGGGAACATTGTGCAAGATAAGGGCCGATTGAATGTGGTCCACCGAATATGATTACCTGATTTGCATATTGCGGTAGTGTTGATTTCTTGTTGAATAAGGTTGGCCCATCTACAGAAGAGACCTAATTATTGGACCAATAGTTTTACATATGATGGAATGGGTGTAAAATTAGTCAAACTGTTAACGTCCAGAGCTTGTGACTCACATGATCCTCCTTTATATTCTTTACTGTCTTATCTTGAGAATTATCAGTTATTCTTTTTTTTTTCTATTCTTTACTGTCTTATCTTGAGAATTATCAGTTATTCTTTTTTTGTCTTGCTATTTTCATTTTGAGGTTGATACTGTGCTTCATTTGGCAGGCCTCTCCTTCATTGAAGAAGTATAAACAAAATTTCTCAAATTGAACATGCTTTATGTACTTAGCATTCTAATTTTTGACATCCTTCATGATGCGCTTCATTTACTTAGCATTACGACTTCATTTTACATTTTTTGTTTATCTGACTGTGCATCGTCCGTCTAATTTATCAGATGGCTTTCTTCTGAAAATGCGAAGAATTCATAACTGAAAAAATCATAGTTACAGGAAAACACATATCTATTGTCTTTGCAAAGATTTTAGTATCCCTTGAACTATTAAGAAATAGTACATTTTTTAGGAAGTAAACAGGCCATTGACTACTGCTTTTAAGTCTAAGTGGCATGCTTAAAGAAGTAGCATATATATGATTTTACTTGGGTAGGAATAATTTCACTTTAAATGTGATACAAGCCAAATTGTCCAAGTTTTGAGAAAAATTCGAGATGTGGGCCTGTAGTTATTACGAATTTATGACACAAGCATCTGTGTCCTGTAGTTGTTGTTAAATGTAAGGATTTGTATATTACAAAAATCTACTAGGTCATCTGCTATCGAACTTTTATATAGCCAGCAAAATCTTCTCTTGATAAGGTATTATGCATTCCAAAATCTTGAAGTGCTAAAGTTGAGATGCACCAGTGAAGGCCTTGTGATTTATGGGAGAAGATATTAGTACTGACATGAAGTTCACCAGGTGTCCAGTTCAAATGGATTGGAATGTGTTACATCTTTTCTTAAAATGTTATCCTCTGAATCTTTGAGCCCTATGTGAAGAATGCTATAATTCATTCTTCATTTGCTTTAGAAGAAGTGAAGAACTTATAAGGGTTACTCGTTATTGAGCACATATTTTATCTCTCAGTGAGTAACAAAAAGGAATCGTGAACTGCCGTTTTCTTAAACTTTGTTAACACATAGGCATGCCAGTAGTGAATCCAGTGATTCTACATCTGGTTTGCGTTTGAAAGATAATTCTGTGACAAATAGCTGTACTGAAGATCTTTGATAAGAAATCATACAGATCATTAGTTTTATCCATCTTCCAAGTCAAAATTAGCATGCTTGGATGGTCTGTGCACCTTTGGCATTTTTCTATAAAATATTTGCATGTTTTCATCTTAGCTTTGTCTAATGTCATCATTTTTTCCTACAAATGTTTCATTTTCTATGAGTAGGTGAAAATACCAATCAAGAAACTGCTTCTAGTGATGCTAGTTTGTGATCTCAGTTGACATACTCTTTTTGATATGAACTTGTTCAGCATACTCTTTTTTTTCATAATATTATTTGTTCCTTGTCCTATAAATGTCTAGTCGATTAGTCTTGTCACTTGTGTTGATATTCTTGGAACTTTTATTGTCGATTAGTCTTGTAGCTTATTTTAGACTTGATCTGTGAAAGATGACTCCACATTTCTCTAGATAAATTAGAAAACTTTAGTTAATTTTCTCAGATCAGAAGCATTGTTTCATTTTCTTTCACTTATCTTCAGTTTATTGTGGTCATGCACTTCGGAGGCGAGGTAGCAATATCCTGCACTTGGTGGTTTAGATCAGTTATGGTTTGATTTATTTGATATGCTGATGGCCATGAACTTAAAATTGTAGTTCACTGACAATTGACCATTTTTCTTTATTAGGTAGTATCTTTTTTCACCAACGATATGAATCTTTACATCTAAATTCAGTATATTACCCTCATACGATCAATGCATTGGTTTGCAGGTGTTCCTTGGACTGAGGAAGAGCATCGGATGTTCTTGGTGGGTCTTCAGAAACTGGGAAAAGGTGATTGGCGTGGAATAGCTCGAAACTTCGTAATATCTAGGACTCCGACACAGGTTGCGAGCCATGCCCAGAAGTATTTCATTCGACAGAGTAATTCATCAAGAAGGAAGAGACGCTCAAGCTTATTTGACATGGTTCCAGAAACTCTCTGCCTTCGATTGCTCTCATTCTCAATTCTAGGCTACAACAAATTTCTTAGTTGTTTACAATATTTTCTGTTTCTATTATGCAGCCAATCGACCAGATCTCAGCCAATGAAGAGCGGTTGATGTCCAATTCTCCTCCTAATGAGGTGGAGAACACAAACCACTTGCCAACTTTTCATCTCAACGAACAAGGAGCTGAGCTTTTGGAAACTAAAACAACAAAATATGCTCCAGAACAAAGAGAAACCATTCCGCAGACTCAAAACTCAGTCACAATGATACCAACATATTACCCTGCTTTCATTCCAGTGCCTTTACCATATTGGCCTCTGAACCTGACTACTGTTGCAAAAGAGGAAGAGATGAAGGAGGCTCACGAGATATTAAAGCCGATCGCCGTTGTCCCAAAGGAAGCACTGAATGTTGAGGAGGTTGTCGGCATATCTAAACTCAGCATTGGTGATGGCACCGACAGCCGCATGGACCCATCTGCGCTCTCCCTCAAACTGGTAGGATCCTCTTCGGCGAGGCAATCTGCTTTCCAGGTTAACTCTTCTGTTGCCCTGCCTGATCTGAACCAGAGTAACAGCAGCCCTATCCATGCAGTCTAAGACACATTTACTGTGAAGTCGCCTAAATCCTCACCATGCATATTCTTTATCTGTTGTCAACTGTTAATCTGCTCTCTGCATTGAACCCTGGAACATCCATTCTTGTAACAAGCTAGTCGGACAATCTCTTAGTTTGATGCATCTTGTTGATAGTTGAACTAAAATTCTTACCATGAAAAGGCATCTTTTGCTGATCTTAGTCTGATTCATACGGATCAGCACACAAATCCCATGTCATTTTGGATTCAGGACATAATGCTATTGAAGAGTTAGTGTTTATGGGATGGCATTTGAGAAATAGGTCAGCTAAGAAAACCGTTGTACTTTGAAACAGTAAGACGTGTGTTTAAAATGTGACAAGTGCAAATGCTCATTATTCTGTCATATTTGTGAAGAGACATGTGGAATATATTAATACATCATAAAATAGTATTTTCAACATCGAATATATATATATATAGACTTGGACCGGAAGTAGCACAGACCTCACACGATGGGACCCATGACCTATGAAGCCCATCAAATATGTGAGAGGCCGCGGGACGCCGGAAGGTGTCGCATCGTGCGTGACAGCGGTTTTGGGAGGGCTGAGGTGACGCGTTAGGGTTTGTTCCGCAGGAAGAAGGGATGGGATAGGATTGATCGGATCCCGCGTCCGACGTAAAGTTTGGATGATGTCAGTTTCGTTAACCTCGATAATATCGTGTTTTCTCCATCGCTACAGTGGATTCCTCCTGTTCCTTTCGATTTCTTCTTCGTCAAATTATACCACGGTGAGCGATCCTTCGGCTTTGTATCATTTGAAGCGAACTGTCGATTGGCATTTTAATGAAAAATTTGTTGCTTTTGTGATTCGACCATGCAAATCTCCCCCTTTTGATTCATCATCGATCTGGTTCATCTGTCATTTGGTGCCTATACTGCTTCGTAAAAGTATCATGTTAGTTCCAGGTCAGATTTGCCTAGAATAATACAAAATACTAAATCCATGTCGATGTTTGATAACTATAGAATTTCGAATTGGGTATCCAATTATAATGAACATCATTTCTAATTCCTTTCTCAAAGGCATGTTTATGGGCAATTCTGATTTTATTTGTATTCAATAGAAAAATCAGTTATGAAATAAATTGTACATGTACACAGTTCCTGCAAACTTTACAACCTTGTTCATAAATCAAGAAAGAGCAATAGAACAGACAAGCGCAAAGAGTAGTAGGATTTGCGCTCAATAATATATATTACATAACAAATACAGGTATACCTATATATATATATATATATATATATATATAGAGAGAGAGAGAGAGAGAGAGAGAGAGAGAGAGAGGAGCTAATATCCTATTGAGAGGTCAGAAAATTTAGAAATGAAAATACAAGTGACATGGATATTGCATGTTTATCAAACTATAACGAAAAGAATTGCTTAGGCGAATACATGTGTGTGCAACTCTGGTTTCAGAACTTTGATATTATTTGATCAAAGCAAAGTGATTTTATGTCGATAAAGTCACTTTATTTTGTCCATTCGATCATTTTAGGAAGGATTACTTGTTCATTTAATATGTATGATTTCTTTTAATGATATGATTTTTTCGACCCTATTCAGTGTAATGGGGGCTGCGCTAGTTGAGTAATGGGTGCATGTAGGGTAAACAGTACTCTGAAGATGCTAATATGCAAATGCTGTCACTAGGTTCTGCTTTCAATGATGCTGAAGAAATATGTGTCATGAGAACAATCAATGATGTGTGAAGATTCCTTTGGAAAACCCGGGAAGCTACCAACAATAAAGTTAAATTCTAGATGTCCCAATCACTTATTTGTCAGATACTAAATATGAATCTGCTGATAAGATATGATTTTCAGATTTTCTACAGAAGAAGTATGTTATATTTGTGGATTTGACCTTTCCTTATTGCTGAAGAGATTGGGATTAGATCCAGGATATGTCCATGTCCACTCAGCTCAGTGTCTATCTCGCCCATGCAGCCTATCTTAGACTTAGTCATGAATGTTATCATTCGTCTTTCCATTGGTAGAAATTTCTTATTGTCGGTCGGTTTTTGTGCTATAAGGTGGATTCTCTAATGTTGACTATGAGACGTGAAAGCAAATTAAATAAGAATAAAATTATGGTAATGATGTGACAGCTAGGCTGATGACCGAGATACAAAATAAATCTTATTTGTACTTCTATAGTATACAAACAAGTTGATAATTCTCATATTGTAAAATTTTACCATAGAAAATGTAATCAAATTAAATATTTAAGTTATGAATTAAATTTTGTTTTCCTTACCATTGTAATTTAGGAAATCTTAATCTATTTCCTTGTTTGTTAATACGGGATGATATCATATTTGTTAGTATATTAAATAGAAATAATTTATATTAAATAAATATGAAAATAAAAATATATTTCATTTAATGGAGGCTCATCTCCTCTTATTTAAGGGGAGGGATTTCTCTCATTCGTTCCTTACCTAGTCGAGCCTGACAGCGGGAGGAACGAGGAGTTACATCCTACTAACGAGAGGTAGGTTTCTCTGCCTTTCTTAAATTTAAAAGTTTTAGTTTTTATTTTGATTCTTTGAATGTTGAAAGTTTTATAGTTTGAAAAATATTTATCAATTCTTTAAATGTCAAAATTTTTATTATT
>LVTN01000052.1:118907-131920 GCA_001649415.1 Musa itinerans | reverse complement strand
GATCGATTGAACTAGAGTTCAAGTCAATTGAGGGCTAATTTGTATTATTTGATATTGATGATGTTTGAAAGAAATGTTTTAAATATGTTATTTCATCCCGATATGGACATGACCAATGTGAGATTATGTTATTTCCTTGTCGAGAGCAGGTAGGGCGATTCCCTTCGAGGATTAGTGGGCCGTCAGACATGGCGGTTGAACAGTTCCTCCATCCGCTATTGGGAGAAACGTGTCCCCACTTTGGCGGGTGCGGGACACCACTCCATCCGCTGTTGGGAGTGCGATATGAGTTTGCCTCCATCTGCTGTTGGGAGAACACAAACTCATCCCATAGGATAAAACCTCTCCATCCGCTGTTGGGAGAGTGCTCCTTCGGGTATTTGATATACGCCAATAGGATGATTGAATTTTGATCATGTATACATTTTGAGTTGACTTTTGGGGTTCCTACTCAGCGTTGTTGAATTTTCTTTGTTTTTGATTTTCAGAGCAACCTCCCTCTAGTACTAACTCGGATTCCAGTGGAGAGCGGACTTTCCTTTACCGTTAATTAGAGCCACTTGAATGATTCTTGAAGTTAATATTACTATGTTTATTTTTCTATTTATGATTTAATGAATAAATGAATTATAATAATATTTATAAATGATGAATAAAGTGATGTTAATCTAGGCCTCAATGTGTGTGGAAATATATGAAAACAAAAAAAAATCATGGATGTGACAGAAAATTTGAGCATTTATCTTTTACATCAATTTACTAGGGTGATGCTGAGTAGTTCTTCACTACTTAAGCTTGTTGAGCATATTTCATTTTACTGAATTGTGAAAAACATGGCTAGGATTGCTTTTATTCCCATCATATTTTCTCTTGTATGCTTATCATTCATTAGTGGAGACTCTAATATTTGTTATCATTGGATCTTTGATTTTAAAGGATTTTTTGTAGGTTGCATGGTTAGGACAGGGTTTGATGGCTTATTAAATATAAAAATATGTATTAGAATATTTTACCTTTCCTATATGATGATTTTTTTTTCCTTTACTGTTTATTATTTACTTTATGTTGCTTCATATTTGACACATCAGTAACATAAAAAGAGCGGCTTAATGCATGAGTTTCCTATCGATACAAGGTTGTCTGTAATCATCCTTCTATAAATAGAGAGATTGTCGCTGCGACTCAACCTTTTGATCACCCAAGTCATAACGGAGCAATCTTTCTATGATGTCTCTCGATGCATTTTGTAGTCTGTCATTTAAAATTTGGTGAGGACATATGTTGTACATATTGAAAATAGATGTAATATCATAGTGAAGAAATTAACTCATGAAACAACAAAGATACATGCTATTTGTGTGTACAGCACCTGAATTCTGTTATTAAACCATGAAAAAAGTATCTTGTCCCGGATAGCTCCCATCTCTACGAAAGACTAGCTACCCTTTAAATCTTTTATGATTTTGACACTCTTCAGGTGTAGAAAAGCTTTCATTTGCTTATTTGATCAACGAAATTTTCAGTCAGACCATGGCAGTTGTAATTTTTGCTATGGTTTAAGTAGGAAATACTTATAATTTCTAAAGAAAGTTATCTGATATTTAATGTTTTTGGTGACTTTATGAACATAACCAGTAACTTTGCCTTCAATAGAGCTCAATAGCAGGAAGATATCCATTTGCTGATCCCAAATAATTGGGACCTTATAGTTTCTTCTCATCGGTGGTAACTTTCCAGAATTGAATGTTATAATTCTCAATTTCTTAAAATTTTTGGATTAATAAAAATGTTCTTAGCTGTATCTCTTCATTGAATATAACAAGAAATGCATGTTATTTTTACAACATTTATAGCAAATCATAGATGCCTATATTTATGACATATATCTTTGAATACTCAACAGCATTCTAGTTGGGGGGTGTGTTCTTTGAACATGAAGTTTTCTGCACATGCCTGAGTTTTCTTTCTGTATGTTCTTTCTCTTATGGGACTTTTAGAATTAGTCCATTGTGATAACCTAGCTGTGTAAATTTAGTATAAATAATTTCATTGTTACTTTGGATAATAAATGATCTTTTAGTCTGTATTCCACATTGTACCGTTAGTGGTCATATAGAATTTTTCTGTTAGCATGTTTAGAATGGATTTCATAATATCTGTATGTTAAATATGGGCAGAAGAGAATGTCTTGCATGTTGTGCTTGTCCATTGGATGGATCCTCTGAGGACAAAATTTTGGGAGCTGATCTTTCCATCTTTCGACAACTAAGATCTATTCAACGGCTGTACTTTAGAATTGTTTCTAATCATTATGATTCTCCAGGCAGAGGATTTTTACTTTCTGTAACAGTGTTCTTCACGGAATTGCAATCTGAGTATGTCCTTTCAGGTCAATATTCTGTTTTCGACATTGGACAATGATGTTGGGCAAGAATCATGATCCTCGGGGCAATCATTCATCCTACAACTTTTCTCCTTTAGCATAGTGGTGCATGGGACCAAGCACCCTAAAGAAACCAAATCTGAAAACCAGGGCGGAGAGCTACTGGAATCGTTGCTGCATCCTACTCATACTGGGTATGGAATAAAGATAGCATATCAAGAGTCTATTCTAATTCCCATCTTTTCTTTTCCAAGTGCTTCTCAGATGATAGAAACACAAGACAATGACCATAATTCATTGGGCTTCTTTCATATTTTAGCTCTAAACAGCCTTTTAGTAGTACATGAAAAGGAAAAAAAAGGTAAACTTGTGCAGGTGATACAAATTATGCACATGAAGCTAGCAGCGCCTTTTAGTAGTACATGAAAAGGAAAAAAAAAGGTAAACTTGTGCAGTTGATACAAATTATGCCCATGAAGCTAGCAGTTACTTGTTGGCAGCAAGATATATCTAAAAAGTTATATGAAAGTATTCCCTCAGTGATTATAAGCAGCCGCATTCATGGAATTTTTCTTTACAACGCAGATTGAACTCAAGTTTGTCATCACAAATTTTTGGTGGATGCGCCGAAGCCACATCTGCTGCTTCTCAGCACTCGTCAGAATTATCAAGTAGCATATACTTACAAATGATTGAGAGTATCAAGGGAAAAAGTATGACAGGTACGGGTTCTCCTTGTCAGATCCTGTGAACCTAGTCCTGTAGTCGGGCAAGGATAGAATTGGCATTGGTTTATGTTCTTTTAATCATTGGTGTTTGTTATGTCAGCCTCTGGATTTTGATTCCAAGAGGTTGACAGAGCAGGTATATCCTAAGCCAGGGCAGGGCGGTGACAAGAAAAAGAACATACAGGTGATGATTGGTGGTCTGTAGCAGGATTTCTGATGGTAAGCATGTTACATATTCCAATCCTTTTTCTCGAAATAAAATAACTTGTATGATTTATACATCAGTAATTAATGAAGCAATCACATGTATGCTTGTCCTTTGTCTTCAGAAATATATCCGCTGGGGTGCCCTTTGTCATAATATTTTGCTCTCTTAGTTTTCGTGGCTTGTCAAGTTATGCTTTCTAGGGTAATCTGGAGGTCAAAGATGAACTATTCAGACATTGTTTATGCTTTCTAGGGTAATCTAGATGTAAATGATGAACTAGTC
The DNA here is from genome assembly GCA_001649415.1 of Musa itinerans. Taxonomy (NCBI): domain Eukaryota; kingdom Viridiplantae; phylum Streptophyta; class Magnoliopsida; order Zingiberales; family Musaceae; genus Musa; species Musa itinerans. The sequence goes on along the minus strand of LVTN01000052.1, from coordinate 128,319 downwards.
AGACTTTGTTTGGATGCAAAGAACACTCATTTCTTTCAGCTGTTTAGCTGTTGAGTTGCAGACTAATTAAAGTTTTGAAATGCTATGGCTTGTGCTGTAAACATACATGTGTTGAACTGACCCAAATTAATTGAATGCAGTTTTGGTCGGTTGTCCATCTTTTGGATTTCAAGCTGATCCTGACCCACCTGCGTGCTGCTTGCATTCCTGATGGGTTATATGCAGGAGTAATGTACACCAACAGCCCTTCTCCTGCTCTATAAATAGAGCAACCTACCATGGCTCTAGTATCTCATCGGCATCTCTTATCTTTGCACTACTCCATCCTTTGCTCCATTCGTCTCTTCTTACTCGGCCAGAGATGGAGAGCTCTAGCTTGCAGCGCCAGCTTGCCAGCCTGAAGAAGAGCCTCTTTGATCAGGTTGGATTTCTTCACTCGGTGTGCAAAGCAGTGGCTTTGTTTGTAGCAGCAACTGCAGAGCAGCATTTCCTATAACAACTAAGTTTAACAGTAATCCACCATGATCTGTTACTATGACCCCCACAAGCTTCAAATTTATTGCCGTCGAGTCAGCGGTAAAGCAGAATAGAAAAAATATATACATATATTTTTATGTAATGGTTATGCAATAGCCATTACATTTATCATCTACTCTGTTCTACGTTTCCCGAGTGCATTTGAGTAACTTGTAAGGTCATGGTAGTGGATGCCGACGTTGCATCAAGAAAAATATGACTTGATGTTATCTTAATCGTTATCTGGAACATGGCAAAGCCAGAATACTGTTCTAAGAATCTTTATTGCGGTATTCTTTTGTCATATATAAATACTTGGCTGTGGTTGTTTATTGCAGGGTAACCTAGACGAACAATTTTATCAGCTAGAAGAGCTGCAAGATGATGCTAGTCCTAATTTTGTGGAAGAGGTCGTCACCTTGTTCTTCAGGGACTCCTCCAGATTGGTAGCTAATATCGAGCAGGCCATGTAAGCACACTTCTCCCTCGGTGTATACTGTATTCTGAGAGAGCGTTCACGTATAACAATGTCATGAGATTTCTATTCATGCAGTGAGAAGTGTCCTCGAGATTATGAAAGTCTGGACGCATTGGTGCACCAATTGAAGGACAGTGCTTCCAGGTAACACTTGCCGTTCTCACATTGACTACCAGGTTTTGAGATGGTAGATCACAAACTTTTCTTAGACTCTCTTCATCTTTCTTTTTCCCTCAACTGGTACTTGGCCATCTAGTTTTGATGATGTTCATAGCGTTGGCTAATGTAAGCTTACGCGATTGGTGTAGCATCGGCGCCGCGAAGATGATGAAAGACTGCACCGTCTTCAGAGAATACTGTGACAAACGAAACTCCGAAGGGTGCCAAACTCGTTTCTTTTCCTGCCACAATCTTCCGCTTTTGAATACTGCATGCCATGCATCGTCTTCTCCATGGCTACTGTTTGATTGCGTTGTTCGCTCACATTCTTTCAGGTGCCTACGATCGTTTCAGAAGGTGAAGAATGAGCACTCGACCCTGAGGCTGAAACTGGAGAACTACTTCCAGGTTCCATTTTCTGACCCTTAAAACTCTTCTCTCAGCCTTCCTCATGCATTTGATGCCCTCACCTCTGTCATGGCAGCTGTTAAGGCAAGTTGGTCCTGCTGAGAAAGCCACTCGCTCCGGCAAGTGAGAGGAGATCATCCGATCGTCGATGAAGCTATGAGACGTGAGTCGAAGCAGATATATAGCGTAGGTTGGTGTGAGAATAAGCAATGTTATTGCAGAAGATGTTGACTTTAATATATTCGACCGTGGAGTCTAAATAAATATTAACTCCACGTATATCCTATCAAACTTCATGTGCAATCTGTGACCTACAAACGAACCACATCAACACAACAAATTCAATTACATAGCATCCATGCAGAGACGATCATAAAATCTTAACGTTGGAGGTACAAAATTCGAATATTTTCAGAATTTATCCAACCTATGATATATAATTGAATTATGGATTTACTAAATGGCATGTGTCCATAGTTCTTCGATCGTCCTCTTCTTTTTTTTCTCTTTCGATCGTCCATATATAATGTTTGTGGACATGATTTTTTTTTTTCCAAAAGCAAAAAAGTTAAAATTTACTAATTGGAATGAAGATAAACACGATCGTTTGAATCATAGCAAACCAAAAAATGGAGCTCCAAAGATAAATCTGCTTGGAGTTTTGGTGACCACAGCAAACGAAACCGACCAAACAACTTTTTACATGGCTTTGACGTGTTGCACTGAGGCTCGATCAAAGCTCGGCCGAGTATAATGCATGCATGGCATAATCAAACACACCATCATTAACCATAATTAAGCCATATTAAACATCTCGAACGCTATCATTAACAATGAAGCTTGAAAATAATACATGGCAAGATCAGACACCATCATCGTCTCTCGACTCTTATGCGAAGATGATGGGTGTAGGGAAGCATTGACCAAAGAGAATGACCATGCAAAGAAACGCTGGGTCTCCTTACCATTATCTTTTACATCTGCTTTCTGACTTCCAAGTCGAATATTGTCCATTTTAAATATTTTGATCTCTCTCTTAATCTTGTAGTTCATGATGATACTAATTTTTATAGGATGAATAATCAATCCATTCTAATTTTATAGCTCTGATTAATCTAATCTTTTTTATTTTTACAAAAAAAGAAAACATACGAAAAAGCTAAGCAAACTGACAAGGCGTTACAGAAACGAATGCTTGGATTCTCTACTTTCCAAGGGGGGGGGGGGCGGGTTTGATTAGTAGTGGGGTGTGGGTGGAGGAACCTCGCAAAGCAAGCACGAAAGACACGTCCCTGTAATGCACAGCCGCCACCGCCGCCGCCGCCGCCACCACCACTACCAAAGTTGAAAGCCACCTTTGGTGGTGTCGCTTTCCCCTAAGCTTTCGGTTCATAACCATGCAAGTTCTGTTGTAATTTATGTTACCTCCTCCCTCTAAATTCATTGTCGAGTTTGAGATAATTTAGTCAAAATACCATACATTTGAGATAATGCAGATCGATGTAATCCAAAACCTTGAACTTTTAATCTGAATTTCTTGCTTGAACTTCAAGCATTTGAGTAATATTATGTTAGATTTTTTAATTATCGAATCTAGAAATAAAGGTTGTCCAGATCATGATTTAGTTTGAATCGAACAAGTCAAAATCGGAATCGACCAATTGGTTTCATGGTTTGAAACCAAACCGAAACCAAGGAGGTAATTCGGTTCCAATCTACTCCCGACGAAACTAATAGTTTTAGTTCAATTCCAAACTAGTTTAAAAATTAAAAAATATATATTAAGAAAAAAAATGTTAAAAATTACTTGAGTTTGAATTCGGATGAGATTTTACAATTCTTTTTTCATGTGCTCCAATTGCCTATGTCATAACCATATGTTGAAATCTTTCTCTATAACATTTAATTGCTCACTACAAGTTTTAGATATTTCTTTCCACTAGCTATAATAATAGAATATTTTCTAAGCTTTTATTGCCCTATGTAAAATCTGCTATCAAAGTCTTTATCATATAATCTTCCAATTAAAATTAAATTCAGCCTCAAATCAACCGTATGTCTCACATTCTTAAGTATCAACTCGTAGCTAAGGTTAATCTTTATGTGGATATCACTCATGCTGATGATGTCTGTTATGTCATAGTTGCTCATTTTGATAATACCAAAATTTTTAGACATATAAATAACAAAGAATTTTCTCCATGGTGTAGCATGATAAGAAACACATGTCAATCACCTACTCGAAATCCTGACACAAACAAAAAAAATATCATCAAAAGTCGATAAAATCAAATAATCGACACCCTGCACTATAGTTGTGATGACTTTATAGGCTACACTTTTTTTTTTCTTCATTTTTTTGTTTTTCTTGGGTTGCTTATATTGATTCTTGTAATATCATTTCTCACCACAATTATAACAAACAATATCTTTTCTTAATCTTAACTTGCTTCTACCCATGCGTGAATCGCTTCTATCTTTGAACTTTGACCTTCCTTTATTATATGAGATAAGTATATGTAAATCAATCTGAGATCTTGTTGAATTATTTCTTCTCAATTTATTCAAAAAATTACTTATTACTTAACTTATAGTGACAATACTGTCTAGCACAGAATTATTAAGGGAAATTACTAATGTATCACAACTTTCTGACAATGAACTAAGAAGTAACAATGTCTGCAGCTCATCATCAAGAGATATTTTCATAGAGGATAATTGGTTAATGATACTCTGTATTTCATTTAAATATTAGAAGCGCCTATTTTATATTTTAGGTTCATAAATTTTATAATAAAAAAAACCTTGTTACTAGTCTTTTTTTTTATATAAAGACCTTTCGACTTTTTTCAAAGAGAGTAGGTAGAACTTTCAATAGAAACATGATGATGAAAGACACTATTATCGATCCACTATTAAATAAATCCGATCATTTTTCGGTCTAACCTCTTCCACTCAACATCTGTTATAGTTGTAAGCTTTACACTATCCCTTTGCAAAAGTTCATGTAAATCTTTGTAATATAAGAAATATTCTATTATTGGTTTTCATTATTTTCATTCAAGCTAATCATACGAGAAACACTACCAATCTCCATATTCAAATATAAAGATTAAATACCCTCAAAAATCTTTCTCTAATACCAGTTGATGGGATAAAAAAAGATTTTATATATAAATAAATATTAGCATATCGTAATACGTAATAAAATCAAATGAAAGTTATAATCAAATAGGATACCAAGATTTATGTGAAAAATCCTTCCAATGCAAAAGGTAAAAACCACGAGAGAAGCTAGAGAAAATCTATTATAAAAATAATAAATGTATAAATCTCTAAATCTTTTACCCAAAAACCTAAGCAACAATCATAAGAGAATAATATGAATACAAGAATTATATCACTATGTATAATATCCAAAATCTCCCCAAGTAATTACAGTAAAAATCCACTACAAATTTGATCTAACATGAAGTGAGAACGTTCCTGGGATGATTGAGAATAGCTCTTGTGTTTTCCTAGTTTTCTTTTATTTTCTGCTTCTTTTATTTTTTTCACCCTTAACCGCCACTAATGCTTCTCCTTTTTTTCTCAATTACGTTTATAGGCGTTGCTATTCTCCTTTCTTTTTTTCAGCCCTAGTCATCAAAAGTCTCGATTAAAAGAGTTATGACTTACGTTAAAAGAAAAAAAGATTTCAATATCTATGAAATATGGGTTATTAAAGCCTATTATGAAGCCCATTATAGATTGAATAATGGCTATCTGCCCAGCACCTGTAGTCCTTGTGGCACCACCTCAAAGTTTTACCCCCAACAAACAAAGGCATATCAAATCTAAGGCACAATGTTCTAACTTTCTTTTGCCAAATTTGGTGAAGCGAAGAGCTCAAGAAGTCACTCGCACACATTGCTTTCATCATCTCATCTTGTTCTTCTAATGCCAAATCCTGTCAGTGTTCTTCTTTTGCCAATGTTCTAACCATATGATCCATGTTCAAAACATGCAATCACTCTCTCAGTGACGCTACATTTTACAGAGTTATCTACTCATTCTCAGGAAATATTCTGGTGGACAAATGGATTGGAGCTCTCCAACATTTGTCTCCTCCATCGGCAGGATTTCCACAATTTCCCAACGCAGTGGGTTGTAATCTTTGCTATCTGTAGACGATGTGCAGTGGATTGAGTTTATGGAATATGGAAGTCGATGGTGGTCTAAATCAGAAGAATTCATGAATGAGAAATAAGCGATTACATATTTTCTTCTGAAGCAGAACTTGTCAAGGTTTAGGTAAGTGAAAGAGTCTCAGAACTACACAAGCACAGAAGCTAGATCAACACATCATAACCTAAATAAAATCCATCGTCGAGATGATGAACCTCTTCCAAGCAAGTTCCTGCCGTGTATCAGTTCCAATCTTGATGGAGCTGGTCATCTTCTTATAGTTCATGTAAGTTTGCTGGTTGATCACATAATTATATGAGGCATGTCAATGTTTTCTTATTATATGTTATGATTAACAAGCATTTTAGAATTACTTTAGACGTAAAGCGAAGAATATTTTTGTTGTTTTTGGATTTTTTTAGAGTGAATACTCGTTAGGACTTCTAAAGAGAGTGAGAAAAAAATATAAATCTTTTAATATTTATATGAGAGGATATGTAAGAAAATTTTTGCTTGAGTGGAGATAACTCGATGATCTTGAAATTAAAATTTTAATTTTTGCTGTAGATGTAAATAAATATTTATATAATCATGTTAAATCTTACGTCAACTTTTTTGTATTTTATTTTTATTATTGATCTCTATAATTTTTTTTATTTTCAGAATTCTTTCTCTCGCTCCCCAATACTATAAGATCTGTACTTTGACGGTATCATCAGTTTGAGATAATCTATAGACAATGCAACCACCTGACATCCGAGCATTATGTCCAAATCACAGTTTTCCAGTACCAAAACATTGTTTGTGAGGACTTCAATTTCTTGGAATGTACCAAAATTCTTCAAGTTGGGTGGCACATTTCCTATCAGAGATAGAACTCACTCTTTGGCCTCCTTGGAATGTCTTACATTTTATGCCTCCTTCGACTGGCCCTCCTTTCAACTTCATGTCAAGCACCACAATTTGTCTCTCACACACCTGTCCAATACTCGGACGATCCAAATAGGAAAGCTTGTCATAAAGCTGGAGAATCTTGTCATGAAACACGATAATTGCAAACTGACAAGAACATGTCGACTCCGTAAGCTGCAATTTTCTAGCGTTGCTGAGGAACTTACAGTTGTAGTTTTGGTTCTTACCGCATTCCCGTCCGATGCTAGACAAGCCAAAGAGCATAGCTTGTGAGGAATCAAGGGAAGTGACAGACGCTCATCAACCGGTCTTCCTTGAACTGTAGAGAACCGATTACTTTGGCAAAGAATATAGATTCCCAGTCGAGTTTGATGATGTATGTCATAAATTTTTCGGGAAGTAATCGATATTTACCACATGGATTTTTTTTTCTCGGCATAGATTAGCATCAGATGCAGCACGAAGAAAGCGTGGTCTCAAAGCAGGCGAATCTTTCTTATCTGTTCGTGTGTGTGCCCAATGCCTACGGGCACTAATCGATAAGCCACGAGTGGAACGATGTCGATTCCATCGGAGAGACCACCACCAGTCGAAATTTTGCTCGTTCCAAATGATGTGGTCCACTGGTCTTCTTTCTTCCTATATAAGATCCATGATCTCCCTCTAAAGGCTCAGCAATGGAGCAAGACACACCTCATAAGTGGGAAGGCAAAGCCTCGGCCAAGCTCCTCAGCACGAACGCTGACGAAGCCTGGTCCCTCCTCTCCGACTTCTGCAGCCTTCACTTGTGGCTCCCGGGGCTGGTCGAGACATGCCGCAAGACAGCCGGCGACGAAGGCCGGCCAGGCTGCGTGCGTTACTGTTGCAGCCCCCCGGGTGACGACGGCGACCCTCTCATCTGGGCTTACGAGGAACTGCTGGCGTTCGACCCTGCGGAGCGAAGTTTCAGGTACAAGGTGGCCGACAACAATATAGGGCTGAAGCGGTACGTGGCAACGTTCAAGGTCGTTCTGCCGCCGCCGACGAACGGCGGCGGCTGCGAGCTCGAGTGGTCGTTCGACTGCGACCCGGCTAATGGATGGACCGAGGAGCGCCTCACCGCTTTCATGCAGACCAGCATTGAAGTCATGGCCAAGAGAGTGGAAGAAGCCCTGCAAGTTACTGCCTCTGCTACGTTCAACACTTGGGAGCACGTACTGCAAGTTACTCCCTAATAAAGAGGATTTAAATCAAATAAATTCAAATCAAAACGAAAGAGAATTGTTGCTGAGTTTACCTCTCTGACTTTTTGCTCACAAACATTGACCTCTTCGTAACTAAGCTTTTGACTTTTTTCTCCCTTTTCTTTCCCATTAGAGCAGTTGACTGAGGTACAGCCTGCTATGTGAAGCCAAACAAAATGGTAGCTGCACCGGACTACCGAGGCTCTACGATGGAGCAATGCCAAGTAGAGAAGTGGGAAGGCAACGCCTCAGCCAAAGTCCCCAACACGAGGGCAGATGAAGTCTGGTCCTTCCCCTGTGGCTCCGACTTCTGCAGTCTCCACCTGTGGCTCCCAACGATCGACACATGCCGGCGCCGAAGGGCAACCGGGCTGCGTGCGGTACTGCGCCACCGCCCCCGGCGACAGTGGCGAGCAGGTCTACTGGGCGAACGACGAACTGCTGGACCTCGATCCCGTGAACCGATGGTACAGCTACAAGGTGGCCGAGAACAACATGGGGCTCCGGCGGTCCGTCGAGTGGTCGTTCCACTCCGACGCACTGCAGGCTTGGACTAAAGACGGCTTCGTTGCTTATCCGCACACCGGCTCGGAAGGCATGGCGGAGCGAGTGGCGGAAGCCGTGCGAACGAATCAGAAAAACCTGAAGCAGTAGAAAACAGTATTGTTTGTCATCTAAGTTAGGAAGGGGGAATGAATTCGATGTCGTTACTGTTTCATGATTTGGATTCCCCAATAAAGAGAAAGGATTGATAGCATATCCGTGACAGCTATGTTGAGATTTGATTCATAGTTATCTAGGTTATAGGGTGGGTGGTTTTAATAACCATAATGATTTAGCAGTTATAGAATGATTTAAATAATCATCTCATTATGATCTAGTAGTTATGGGATGGTTACCTCTAGATCCTATAAATAGAACCAAAAGATATGTAGAGAGGATGTGCACTTCGAAAATATCTTGTAAGTGTTTTTAATACTATAATAGTATTCTATTTTTTTCTTTGCTCCTCCATCCCCAACATTTGTTGTATCATAGCCTAGTTTCAATTTGAACTGGGCATTATGGCTTTCAATGGCAATTTCATGTCTCAACCCCTTATTCCCATCTTCTTGGGAAAAAGCTATGAATTTTGGAGTATCAAGATGAAGACTCAATTCAAATCTCAAGATCTTTGGGACTTAATAGAGAATAGATATGCAGATCCAGATGACGAAATCAGGCTGAGGGAGAATAGAAAGAATGACTCAAAGGCATTGTTCTTCATTCAACAAGCTGTACATGAGACAATCTTCTTAAGAATTGCAACAGCGACAACCTCAAAGCAAGCTTGGTTGATACTTCAAAATGAATTTCAAGGCTCATCAAGGGTAATTACGGTAAAACTTCAAACCCTTCATCGTGAGTTTGAAATTTTGTTTATGAAAAGCAATGAATCGGTACAAGATTTTCTTTCTCGAGTGACTGAAATTGTTAGTCAAATGAAATCTTATGGTGAACATCTTTCTGATCAAATAATTGTTGCAAAAGTTTTGAGAAGTTTAACTCC